>JAKRZM010000643.1:412435-578364 GCA_036379175.1 Heliconius cydno galanthus | reverse complement strand
GTTTTTTTATATTTTTAAATGTATCTTTTTTTTTTATAATAATTTGTATTTAAAAATGTAAAAATAATTCGCTAATTTAATAAAAGTATATGCTGTTTTATTGCAAGCTTATATTTAGTTATTAATAATAACATACTTATACTTAGTTTAGGTCATTTGATTCAAAATAAGTGCATGTGCCCTCAAATTTAAATTTGTAAACCTTGTATACGTTTACTTACCGATAAATTATAATCCTGAAATTAGTACGGAAGCCTCAATGGGCGAGCCCGACACACACTTAACCGGTTTTTTTTTGGTATCACGACGTAATCTCGCACATAGCAGGGTAGGCAGGAAGAAACTAGACTCCTATTTAGACAATTCAGTTGTGTTGATTGGCGAAACTCAACGCCGCTCTTTGCCTTTGTTGTTTTTCTAAGTTGCTCAATTTTCTGAGTAATGGCGGAGTTTTATATATTATATTGATTTAAGATTGTTTTTTTTTTTAATTAAATAGGTTATCTATATACGTATGTATGTAGGTGAAAACTACCAACCTGATCTAATAGAAGTATTCAGAAATATATCTAGAAATCAGAATACCTAAACGTTCTCGTAAGCTATTTATATACTAGAAACCCTTTGATCAGTTGAAGCTTTCGACTCATTAGAGATACTGTAAAAGCTTGCTCTGAAATGACAAATTTACCTCCATTACAAGTTCTTTGGTATTTCATAATTATAATAAATATTATATTAAATGAAACTATGTAAGGCCGGTTGTGGCACAGGGGAGTGACAGGTAGTGCGTTTGATTCCCATTCGAGGAAATGAAATAATTAATATTTTTATTATGTAAAATAAAAAAAATATATTTTATTAATAAATCATCGTGGCGCATTTCCATAACGTCGTATGTTTTATTGCATCGCAAAATAGACAGTAAGAATAATAAGACACTCTATTCTCTTTTGCCCTTCTACTGGTAATTGAATTATCCAAACAATCATACCAGAGGGAAGAAATACATGTATGCAACCAATATATCGATTGGAAATCGAACCCGAACGATCACTCTTACAGCCAGACGTTGTTTCACTTCGTCATAATAGCCTAAATTAGGAATAATTCTTGTCATAATAAGTAGAAGTACATATACTAACTTCAAAGGTAAATAGTCGAAATTAATAACTAAATAAACACCTGAGACAAACGGTTATAATGAAAGGACCAAATAGCGGAGTTGTGTGTGACTTATAATTTAATGAAAACTTTTACACTACAATTATGTATATAGTTAACTAGCTTTATATACATTTATTTTTTCGCTAGTAACCTCTGCGCGGCTTCGCTTGTATTTAGGAAAAATTGTTTGGTTATTTTCGATTAACTATATATACCATTTTTATACACTTAGTAAATTTAATTTAAATTCAGGAATTTTATTTGAGTTAGTTAAGAAAAGAATAATAATAAAAAAAACTCACGCAAACTTGGGCTAAGCCATTAGTCTTCAATAAAACAAAGATCTGATTAAACGTCGAAAACTTTTTCAAGTCAAACCCTTGGAAGTTGATGAGACGATTTTTCTGTATAACCAATCTTAACAACCCTGAATTAAAATTAAAATCCCCGTAGAAGCGTAAAAGGAGCCCAATACCCATTTATTATGAGATAAGGTTTGAACGTTAGCTATAATTTTAAGAGATCGAAGAGATCTCTCAGATCAGAATCTATACATATAATAATGTTACTGATCGCCGTCTGTATATAAAATACTAGCGGTCCGCCCGCGACTTCGCCCGCGTGGACTACGTTATTGTTGATTTCTGTCTCTATGAGTACCTCATACCGTCATATAAGTGACGTCCATGCAAGTTTGAGACTCTTAGCACTTGTAATCACGAAGTTTCATACAAACTTTCAACCCCAAAAATAACCCCTTAGAACTCGAATATTGCAAATTCCCGTCTTAGCGAGCACCTAGGTCCTATTAATAAACTCCGTGCAAAATTTGAAACTCCTAGCTCTGGTAGTTTTTGAGATTTCGTGATGAGTGAGTGACCTTTCGATTTTATATATATAGCTATATGAGAAAATTCAGGCAAATTAATAGATTTTAACAATTTTTATCTGTTTGTTCATGTTGTCACAGGTCACAGAAACGTAACCAATTTAAATTAATCGATAATTGTTCTGTTTATATTTATATTGTAATTTATCTATAATAATTCTTACTTTCTGACGTCATTGTGGCACTGTTGTTTAGATATAACTGTGAACTCGATAAAAACGATACTGCAGAAGCTGTGGCGCTTGGGAATAGCAACTCACGCTCTAGTAGATAAATCACAGCGTTGAGTTTCGACACTCAACACGTAATGTTTCGAAAATGGGGTGGAATGTAAGAAATAGATTATCCTAGTACTAGATTTCCTTTACTTACCTTTCAAGACAAATCGACAAGCTACTTTTTATTATTAAATCTTTAGTATTTTTTTTTATATTTTTCTCTCTGTTTATAAAGATAAAAAAATTAAAATGCTAAAAGGATGTGAAAAGCTTTTCTTATCTTTCAAAGTGAAACAACACCTTAAGGACCTTTTCATATTCGTTGGACTTATTTTCTGATAAAAAAGGGTCGCTGGGTTCACTTCAGCCGTAAAAGGTATATCTACCTAGATATCAATAAATGTATGGAATGATCTGTTAATTTAGTAACTAGTAAACTTAGATAAGTATATACCTATAGCGAAAGTAGTGAACACGATTTTTATACTTAAAATAAGTTAGATATGGCCTTCGTGGCACAGTGCGACAAGGTGCTTGTAGACGCTGTTGTCCACGCTCGGGAGAAAATTTAATTATTTTCCGTTTTCATACGAAAACACGGCGTTAAGTCTCACCATCTAATGGTTTCTTATATTTCAATACAGGAGGAACTCTATTTACTTGTTTTTTTGGCTTTACACATATAGTAGGGTTCGGAGAGAACCTTATGTTAAGACACTCCGTTATTGACTTTACACCCAATTTCAAGAATTGATCCTACAACCATCGCGTGTACAGACACTTACTAAGCCATGACATCAACTTTATGTACTCCAAACTTTTTTTTTGGTATTTTTTTTTAGTTTTACTAAACATGGAACCTAGGAACCTAGTGTTAACAGTCCGTTCCCATTAATACACTTTTCCCCGAATTCTAAAGGAATTACGCGCTGAGTGGCGGAAACTACCAACTTGCCTTTTTACCAGAGCGGGGAATGATTATATTAAATATTTCATTATCGCGAGTGGGAATCAAACCCACAACCATCGCGTTTATATTGCACGCTTCCTGCGCTACGACGGCTTTAAATTCATTCTGTTAATTATAAACCCTTATAAATTCACAAAATACTTAAAAAAACAATGGTAAAATTTAAAATTCCAAGTCCAAGGATTAAAACATGCGTCACGCACTCAACACATTCTATCAGGAAAGGAGTTTACCGAATTATTCATAAAAGGGGGCGGTTTTAAAACGTATTCGGGTATCTTAAACGGTCCCTTTTGTACGCATTTACGTTTTAGCTGATGTGGAAATGTTCCAATGTTTATGTGGAATTTGGAAATTAAGTGTGATACTCGTGCTTGGGATTTAAGAGTGTGATGAATTATAGATATAATTTTGTGAAATATATTATTGGTTTTAAGGGTTCCGTATCTCAATAAGTAACAACTTACAGGATCACTTTGTTGTCCGTCATCTCGAGATTATTTAAATTAATATCAAATGTTCAGGTCTATAGTCCATATGGAACCAAAAAAAAATAGACTTCTAGCTCAACGCAATTAGAAAATACGTATATTAATGTTAGTATATGTGTTTGTATGAAATTCGCTGCGTAATCAAAACCTATAGGGTACTTCTTATAGAGAAACAGTTATAAAATGTGGTACTAAATGAAAAATTACAACAGATATAAGAAAAAATCTGAAATGTGAAAATTTAAAGGTCGTAAAAAATATATAATCTATAAATATAAAAGGACTTGTCCTCACTGACTGAGGTAAGACGCACGCACAGCCGTAACCGCTGATGGTGGAAACGTGAAATTTGGACAGATATTTCCTTTCATATTCTGGATATCCACTAAGAAGGGATTTTGAAAAATTTTAACCCTAAAGGGGTGAAATAGGGGTTCAAAGTTTGTATGGAAAAAAAATGTAATCGGCACCGATTTTTATAAAATTTGAAATTTAGATTTTTAAAAGTATTTAATTGAACACGTGTTTCATCGTTTTCTAGAATTCTCCCCCTAAGGGTGCAAATAAGGGGTTGAAAGTTTGTATAGAATTTTTTTTAAATCGGCACCAATTTTTATAAAATTTTAAATTCAGACTCTTAAAAGTATTTAATTGAACACATGTTTCATGTTTTTCTAGAATTCTCCCCTAAGGGTGCAAATAAGGGGTTGAAAGTTTATATGGAAAAATCTTTAAATCGCCACCTATTTTTATAAAATTTGAAAATTAGACTCTTAAAAATATTTAATTGAACATGTATTTCATGGTTTTCTAGAATTCACCCCCTAAGGGTGCAAATAAGGGGTTGAAAGTTTGTATGGAAAAATCTTTAAATCGCCACCGATTTTTATAAAATTTGAAATATTAAAAATATCTTATTGAACCACATGTTTTATCGTTTATTAGAATTCACCCCTAAATAAGCAAGCGAAGCTGCGCGCGTCCGCTAGTAAACTTATATTTATAGTTCATGTTATTATACAAAATGAGTACACGTTTTTCAATTTTTGGTTTTGACGTTTTGATTTTGCTTTAACCCATAATATCAAAAATTAATAATATCACAAAATATTAATACTTGTAGTTATTAATTATATTAAACTAAAACAACATAAACCGGCCAAATTAAATTATTTCCAATTCCAATGTAATCCACTCAAGTTACGTTGCCATTTTATTTGTTCAATTGGTAAAATTAATCAAGATTAGACGTGGTATAAATTTACCTAGCACTCAGAATGATGTATTTATAGTTCACGTCTGAAGGGTTTCTAAAGCCTGAATATCTTGATATAAGGCGAAATGAACCATCATATAAATGAACCTACGATGGTTGTGCGTTCGATTTCCATTCGTGGGAATCAGTTATTTTCCAATCAACACGTAATATCTCGATTTCGGACAAAATGCGGAGAGTGTAGTGTAGTCTCTCTGCAATCTGTATTTCGTTAATAAGCTGTAAAGTTGTCCCTCAAAAGACTTAAAAAAAACAGTCGACTTTCTCTTAAAGAATCTTTATCTCTAACTATAACTAACTCTTTATCTATAACTCTTAATATTAATCAATATCAATCAAAGTTTCTATTCATATTTTATATAGATACGTATGAGTATATTGCTATAATAAAGCAATATAGGCAAATATAAAGAAAAATAATAACATCAATTCAGTCTTAATGTTTAGCGAAATCCCATATATCGAGTACCGCGATGATTGTGGGTGCGATCCCACTCAGGTGAATTAATTATTTTCATTTTGCTGCTCAGGCAAGATAAAGTGTACGTAATATTTCGAATTCAGGTGGAAATTGGCGATTGGAATGTCTTGACACACTGAGAGACACTGGCAAAATTAGATACCTTGTCTTGAAATGGCTGAAAAGCGGAATATCTAATTGATTGATTGATCAATTGATTGAAAAATGTCTACCTAAAATATCAATACAATTTTAACCAATTCCAAACCAAATCTGAATTTAGGCTAATTTATGTAACCATAAATAAACAGTCCAATAACTTATTGTCAGATAGAAGGTGATCTACGACACTTCAATGGGAACTGCCTTTGTTTAAACGAGAAGTCATTTACTAAATGGACTTTAGTTGTTATGTTCAATAGTTATATTTATTAAGAGAAATAGAAAATGTAGAAAGCTTTGAGTACACTTAAATGGAAAATTGTTATTGGTTGAGTAGTTAGTGATTCTGATGGTATTCAGATCTTTTTATTATACCACTCAACACGCAATGTCTCAGTCAAATAAATATTTCACTTCTACGAGTGGGGATCGAACCCGCTACCGTCGCGTTACAGTCACACGGCCTCTAAAGTAGTAGTTAGTAACTACAATAAAACAACAATATAAATGCTAAAAGCACCACATGCAAATTCAAATTACGTAGTAAATTTTCATACGAATAATTGTCTTTTTCCTTTCTTTAAGAGCGCGATTCAAGTGAAATACGACTTCAATTGTTCTTTTTATGTAAGATGAGATGGTGAGATAAGGTGTGCGGATAGCGTCATTTAAGGGGAGTGGGTTCAATTTCTTGTGTATTAGGCACTTTTAGTGTGTTTTTTAGCCTTACGGTGTATCCCGCGCATTGCGGGATAGGGATAGATACTAGGATAGATAGGAATTGCAGTGCTTTACGTAGCAAGGTAGGTAGCGAATCTTTCCCCCTTTTTTTTTTGCCAAATTCTGGAGGCGTGTTGAGTGGTCTTGAGATTTCGCGCTTTGCCTTGTTACTAGAGCGAGGAAAATTAAAATATAAATTATTTAATTTCCTCTAATGGGAATCAAATCCATCCAAAGCAGTGGGGCTCTAGAATCCAGACACTCCGTTCCCCATGTTCGAATACACAATTTTTGAGACATTATTAGACCTTTACCCTTACAAGATTAGACCAGAACGAGTAAATAAAAATAATTGTCATCACCAAGTGGGAGTCGAACCCGCAACCACCATATCGCTTTGACAGTCAACTACGCTACAACGACTTCAATACGGCCTCATAATACAAATGTAATCATAAATATCAAAGTTTAAGAAACGGTCGCGCGTATAATATAAATTTAGAAAGCTATAAATCCCTTAATAAAAACAAAAGTTTTGTTTAAAACGCTGCCACGCTGTTGTTCGCGTGCTCTGGAGATTTAAACGCCGTTTTGTACAATTTACGGTGTTTGCCCCGAAAATGACTTTTAATGTTTTTTTTATTATAATATAGTATTTACTAAAATCGTGATTTTATTCATGGGAAATGGGTGTGGGTTCGATTCCCACTTGGTCATTTCCCTATCCTGCTAAATGCGGGATATAGCGTGATCCTGCTATATCTGTATTAAATGTTAATTTTAAATTAAAAATAATATAAATGAACCCACGACTTACGAAACACTTTAATACCACTACCACTGAACTAGTACTCAGCGTGAAGCATTTATCACTCAGCGATAGGATCGCTTTGTGAATTCGTGACGAGAGCTTTGCATAGTAGTTCCATTTATAGTAGTTGTAATTTGAAGATATTTCTTGATTTCAATCTTCGATGCTTATCTCATATTATTTGGGTATTTTGACGAAACTATAGACTTAACGGTTGTGGGTTTGATTCTCAGTCGGCGTAATGATTTTTTTTTATTTTATTTCTTCATTTTCGTGATAAGACAAGGCCAGAATTTGAAAATAGGGCAAAAACTAGGAAACGGAGTGTCTTAACATTAGATTTTTAGGTTCCATCTGCCACCCTGCTATGTGCGGAACGTGAAGCTAAAAAAATATTATAGAAAAATTAAACCTAATTTACTTAAAATTAGGATCGTTAAAATAAGATCTGATGGTAGAAGTGTAGCGTTATACATGAAATGTCTTTTTCCATAAAAAAAAAATAGTGATCGTTTTAGGCATTTCGCTTAATTTTCAGACTTTGTTTAGTAACGCCATCACAACGCCACGCCACTGGTTGCAAGCAGAGAAATTAGGAACATTAATTCATGTGGTCATTAAACCCACAACCTGAGAGAGAGTGCCTGTACTCTCCCATTGTCCTCATATTTTACTTATTTTCTGATTTGTCATATAAATTCTTCAGTTATATAAGATAAAAAAGATTATATAGCAAAGCACGGTTTCTAAGTTGTGTAATAATATTAGAGTCCAACACGGAGTACGTGGAAACAGACGTGCCGACTTATATTTAAGTGATATACACTTACAATGTATAAGAGACAAGCGTTTTTTTAAATATTTTATTTACGTGAAAAAGGTATGTCTTTAAGGAAATGGAATATTTTAGAAGTAGGTTCCCAGATTCTTTCTGCCATGTCGCGTATACAATCAGTCGCAAAATACTCCAAATATAACTAAATAAAGCTTACGAATTGCTACTTACTTATTGTTAAGTAGCATCTGATATTTTGAAGAACTGAAATTTTCATTTAATACAACACATTTACTAAAGGTAAAATAAAAAAAAATAAGAAATAAGAAGAAATTCTTTCTAGGTTTACGCTTCATGGTTTTCACTGAGCATTGAGTGTCAGTCACTCAGTGACGAAAGAGTTTTACATATGTTAATTAACGATATATGTTTTAATATTAGGCATTCTATAAAGATATTTAATGGAAAAAATTAAATCGCTTTCATCCTCTAACACGGCTCCACAGTAATATAACAAGGAATGCGAGAAAGTATGCCCTCGTCGGCTTAAGGGTAACTCGGTGACGTCAATGAACCGTTTTTAACTGCCAGAAGAGCCGCCAAATATTTTCCAACCCCCATTTGCGAATATCCTTACGTTTTATGCGGGGGAAACTACTTTGACATTAATTTTTTGTGCGGATATAAAGGATTTGATTGCCTTGTTATATAATTGTTGGGTGCTGATGTAGGGTTTTATATTAGTTTCGTTGCTTATATGTAAATGTTTAGTGTTTCCATTATTTATTAAGATAAACTGCGGAGTTAGGTTACGTTTTATGTTAAATGTTTTTATATAGATGTAGAAAGGAAAGTAAATTGCCATTAATAATAGTTTCAGTTAATAATAAAAAATAATATTTTATGAGGCAGAGAGATATCGGAGCCTGGTGTTAAAACACTACGTTTTTTAGTTTCCATCCAATTTTTAGGAAGTTCCTTATGAGTTCCACCACGCTCAACGCCACTCAATCTACCGAAAGAATAGCGAATAGCGAAGAAATGAATATAATTGAAATCATCGCTTAAATAAGCGAGTAAGGATTGAACCCACAACCATCGCGATTACAGTCCCACTACGGTACGACAGCCTCTTAAAGATAGCCCTAAAATTTTGTACTTCCCTTTATAATATCGTATCTTTTTGTCATAATTCCAAAGACATATTCACGATAACATCTTGTCTTCGCGAGTTCTTCTAAATAAACAGATTTAACATCGCTTCTGTTTACGAAAATAACGTTCCCAAACTTGGAGCTTAATCCTAAATCGTCGTTTACGTTAATCATAGATTAAAATGTAATCTTAAACTTTAGTATTCTCTATAGCTTACCAACAGTTACCGTTAAGTTAAACTTCAGTTTAGATTTGTCGAATGGAACTTTGTTATGGTTAACCGTTGTTTAGAAATTTCGTGTTGTTTAAAGAGCTTTTTTAGATTAAGCTTAGTCGTTTGTTTTAATGTGTGAAAATATTTGGGGAAGGCGTGTGTAAGTATGTATTGTAACGTAGATACATGTATACCTTACAGTTTTTTATAAAAGCTTCTCAGTGTACGCTGTATATAGCAGAGTAGGCAAAGGGAACCTGATGTTAAGACACTTTGTTTCCCACTTTCCTCCGATTTTGAGGAATTGCGTGTTGAGTGGCGGAACTCAACGCCGCGGTTTACTTTGGTACCAGAGTAAAGAAATGAAAATATCAATAAATATTAATATATTCCCCCGAGTGGGAATCGAATCCACAACTGTTTCGTTTACAGTCACACGCTTTTGCGTACCTTAGGTATAGTTGTGATTCAAATTTAGGTTAACATACAAATCGTAGTAGTATGTTAAAAAGTTACCTTGGAAATTATGAAAACATCTTCTCTTAGTGCTCCCTTACACTCCCTAACCTAGCTACATGTCAAATTTCAACTTTGTAAGTCCAGTGGACTTTCAATTCTCTCGGTCCAGTAGATAACAGACACAATATAGTGTCAAGATTCTCCAATCTCCACTTTTCCGCTCTAATTGGATATATTGCGTGTTGAATGGCAAAAATTATTAAAAAGCGTCGCCAATTGCCAGTATAAAATTAATTCAAGTTAAAAAACACAAGAAAGAGAAAATTTATACCATACATACCTTAGAAACGTAACTAAATTAATTTCTATATACCTATTAAGTACGAAACGTGAAATTCAAAGGCTTCGATGTAAATTGAACGCAGGTGTAAATTATATTTGGTAGAAATGTTTTATTTCATAATTGGTCTCGGTTTAAGAGGAAGTTTCTCTAACGATGTGACGAATATATGACAAGTTTTAATTAACGTGAAGAAAATTGTGCTGGCTTTGCAAATTTGTATTGAGTGATTTAATAGGTGCCTTTTCGTTATACCTGTAATGTATGTATATATAATTATGTATATGAAACGTGCTTTTAGGCTGTTCAAGGCTGTTCAGTAAAATATTTCTATTTCTGGATAGTAGACAAATTTTGTAAGTAATTTGGATTTCTTTGTCTATCGTATAGAATATATTTTTTGTTTTCGATCATTTAAAAGTAAAGAAGAAATGTTTATTTTTTTCTTATATCCAACTAGCGGACGCGTGCAGCTTCGCTTGCGTATTTAAGGGTGAATTCTAATAACCCATGAAACATGTGTTCAATGAAATATTTTTAAGAGTCTAAATTTCAAATTTTATAAAAATCGGTGGCGATTTAAAGATTTTTCCATACAAACTTTTAACCCCTTATTTGCACCCTTGTGGGTGAATTCTAGAAAACCATGAAAAATATGTTCAATTAAATATTTTTAAGAGTCTAAATATCAAATTTTATAAAAATCGGTGGCGATTTAAGAATTTTCCCATACAAACTTTCAACCCCTTATTTGCACCCTTAGGGGGAGAATTCTAGAAAACGATGAAACACGTGTTCAATTAAATACTTTTAAAAATCTAAATTTGAAATTTTATAAAAATCGGTGCTGATTTAATTTTTTTTCCATACAAACTTTGAACCCCTATTCCACTCCTTTAGGGTAAAAATTTTTCAAAATCCCTTCTTAGTGGATGTCCAGATTACGAAAGTAAATATCTGTCCAAATTTCACGTTCCTACGCACAGCGGTTACGGCTGTGCGTGCGTCTTACCTCAGTCAGTGAGGACAAGTCCTTTTATATATATAGATTATAATATAATAATAATAAATAATAATATTAAATAAATAATAATTATTATTATATTCAGCAAATTTAGAAAAGTTTGAAAATATATTTCACCCACACCTGAAATCTAAATGTTTGTCGGCATATGCATATGCTTCTTATATATAAATCATAAGACCAATCCATTGATTTCCAATCTTGACTGTTACTACTATCTTGACAATACTTGCTACATAAGGTAGCAGGGTAGACAGAAGAAACCTAGGATCTTAGTGTAAAGACACTCCGTTCCCATTGAGATACTTTCAATTCTCACTTTTCCGCCCAATTATGAAGGCATTGCGCTTTACCGCATCACCAAGAAAGAAAGCAAAAAAAGCGAAGTAATTAAAATATTAAATAATAATTTTCCCCAAGTGGGACTCGAACCCACAATCGTCGTGTTCGCACCCTAGTGATGGCCTCAATAAAAATATTTAAGGATAGATACTAATAGTGGTATTAATATAATGAAGATAGGACCCGTATTAAAGTATGCCCCATTTAACTTGTCCCAAGTTTATTTCAAAGAAAAGTTCGTCAAATATCCAGTTTTCGAGCAAATCAAGCGAACGATGCCAATGAACACAAAGTACTTGAGTTTTTGCCTTAAATGAAAAATTATACGTTTATATCAATTGAAGGTTGCCTTTAGAGTAAGTATTTTGTGAGAGCTTTCCATGAAGCTTGAAATATTTAGTAATACCTAGAAGTTTAGTATATTTTTTTTAATTTGTGTTAGTTCAAATCGTGTTTGTATCCGCAGTTTTTTTCAATTTATTCTTGAATATAAAAAAAAACACATACACACAATCCTATCCAATTTTCCTAAAAATCGTAACTCAGCAGACGCTGACGTCAGACCACTGTAATCGCAATGATTGTAGGGTCGATTCTCATTTGGTAGAATGAATTATTTTCATTTCCTCCCTCTGGGAACTAGATAGAGCACGGTGTTGAGTTTCGCCATTCAACCCGTAATGTGTGTGTAACATTAGGTTCTCTCCTGTTCCTTTTCCTACAAAATGAGAGATGCAGCGCAGAAAAATCCTCCAATTTCTTATTTTTGCTAAAAGAATATATTTTTACATAAATATAAGTATGTAACGAGATCCCTTAGGAATACTATGCATAAAATATTTTTGTAACAAACGTACACACATCTAATATAAATATTTATTACATTAGCCTCCAAATCGACGATATCGCGACCTTAACCCAAGCTCTTGATCTAGAAACCAATAAACGTATGTAAAAAAGGCAAAGTGATGTAACTAATATTTGAAAAAAAAAAAACATTACTGTGATTTGTCAGTAATAATATTAATTGACGATTATAGGTTCAAATAAAGAAAGGAAAAAATAATATAAACAAATTTTAAAAGAGATACTTCAAATCTATCTTTTATTTTCTAGTCCGTACCTCAAAAGGAAAATTCGAAATCTTTATCCGCCTGTTGAGGTCATTTAACTCAAGATCGTGGGGAAGTATCAAGCTGAAGTTAATATTATAAATTTAAATCTACAGCCCCTTAGCGCATAGAAAAATCAAGGTTCTAAGTAAATGCAATTAAAAGATACATATATTATTAGGGAAGTACAATTTCTGCACTGCTTTAACAATATTATTATTTTATTTTAGATAGGCCTTTTTAACTTCGGCGTAAGATAGACTCATATTTTGCCTAAGCTGCCGACTGAAAATAAGCCAGTCGAAACTGTAATACGTACCTCATGGAATATAAATGTTCATCTACATAAAGATATCAGTACTTTCTTTTAAAATAAATTATACGGCCCGATGGACATAATAAATTATTATGAGTGTCTTAATGAAGTAAAATTAGGCGCGGAGTTAAGTTGCACTATTCAACATATTATAGCCTTAGTTATTAAGCACAAAGTAGAGCACGGTTTTTATTTACTTATTCTGGTAAGACGATAAAGCCCGATGTTGGGCTCCGCCATTGCACAGTGATGGTTGGGGAAAGGAATGTCTTAACACTAGGCTAGCAATGCGAACTCTATCATATGTGGGAGATGAATGAGGCAAAATAAACAATAGCGGCTTTGATGAAAATAAATCAAATATATATACATATACTTTTTTTTGACTTCACTCTGTATGGATGTCTGTATTCCGAACATAGCGCACAGAGGGAACCTGTTAACCTAGTATTAAGATACTTCCTTGCTATTAAAATACTTCCGTTCTCCATTGTCTACCGAATTATCGACGGATTAGGTATTGACTGGCAGAACTCAACGCCGCGCTGCCTCCTTACCAGAAAGAGGAATTAAAAATATGATATATTTCATTCCCCGTGTAGGAAATGAACCCACAACCGCTGCGTCCCATAGTAGCACTGTGCCACTGCGTGACGACAGCCTCTAATGTATGTACATTACAAGTAACGAATTCAGATTTGCGTCATTATCACTCGGAGTAATAAATCCCTAATTATTCATTTCACTCTGTTATCTTTAGAATGATGGTACGTTTCAAATCATTTGCATTATTACTTAACGTTGAGTTAGAATTGAAATTTAAATTTTATAATATAACACTTCGCTATAGATGTTTCATTAGATATTGTTTGATGGCCATATTAACGTCTGATGGTAGATGATTGTGGGTTCCATTCCCACTTGGGGGAATAAATTATTTTCCTGTCATGGATCTGGTAGACAAAACGCGGCGTTGTTAGACATTAATATTCTATCTGATGGTTTTTCTTTCTTTATGTTTGGTTCTTTGTTTTGAAAAAACGGAGAAATATGTCACTGAATAGTAACAACAACATTGAAAACAACATGAGTGTGAACATGAGGAATTGAACTCATAGACCGCCATCAAGTATACAGTTCCACTGCGCTACGATGAATTCTATACAAATTAAAGAATAATATATAGAAAAAAATCTAAATCGAACGCATTATATCTTCAAAGGAATAAACTAATAACATTCTCTTTGTCGTTTCAGGTAAGAATTTACGCATTACAATGTAAGGTTGTTATGAGCGTTCTAACAATACTCCACAAAATGGGATCGGCCTTAGGAAATTAAATCTTAAGATTTTACATTCGCAAGTTACACAGTGTTTTAGTCATTTTAAAGAATTTTTGTTTGTTTTTCTTAGCTTCACGCTGTAGTCAGCATGCGGCAGGGGAGGCAGAAGGAACCTAGTGTTAAGATAATATGACGATCCCCATTTTTCTGCAGCATTTCGAGAAGTTGCGTGTTAAGAGGCGGAATTCAACACCTGGTAACAAGGCAAGACCAAAAGTCCTTTCTTCGTTCTGGTGGACAAAGTTTGGCGTTGGGTCCGGCCACTTGACTAGTAATGTCTCGAAAATAGGGCCTAGCTTAGACGGAATGTCTTAACAGTAGATTGTGACTACTTCCTATATGCGAGATACAGCGGGAAGCTAAAAAAGAAAAATATTAGGTATATAAACCTCTTCGGTGTAACAGAAATCCTCGCTTAATGTATTTTCGTCGCGAAGTACGATCGCCGTCTTACTTGTATTAAATGACGTGAGAAAAAATATTTTTTGTCCTCTTCCCCTTGAGTAGATCTAGATATGTCTGTCTCGTTCTGTTATAAATTTCACTTATAAGTAGCCTCGGCATTCATTTTATATGTCAAGGAATTTAATGTCTAGTGAAATTAGATCGTCGTGGAGCAGTGGGGCCGCGTCCGAATGTAGATAAGACATAGCTGATTTGTTCTCCACTCTGGGAATTATTAAATACCTCCATAATTTTACAGAAAGTGGTGAATACAAGTGTCTTAATAGGAAGTATCACCCCCTTTTTTTCTCCGTCCAAGTGCTGTAAGATACGGCTTATCAAGCTACGTCGAATTATTTGTACGAATTCAAAGAAAAATATTTTTCACTTAAATAAGTGTTCCACATACTTTAAAATGTAAGAAATATTTAAAGGTACAAATAAGTATAATGAATTCGAACCCAAAAAAAAACTGTCCCATATAAAAAAATCTACCCCCCAAACCCCGAAGCGGTGAAAGTAAAACAATCGTATTATCCCTGAGATCGTAAATCTTACGGAACGCTCCAAATAAATTAATGTGCTGTAGAAGGAAACGAAAAACCGCAAATTTACTCAACGAGAATCAATAGCTACAAGTGAATGCGATATGTACCCTGCGGCCCAGTGGTTAAGTGGGTAATTAGTATTATTTGATTGTACGGGAGTTGTGAGTTTGAGTATAAAACGTAGGAATGTTTTAAATTATAATATTTTAATTTCTTTGCCTGATTTCATAAAACGTAGTGTATATACTTTATACCTTGCCATAAATATTCTTACAAAGAAAGAATATAAGAAAAGAAATATTATTTTTTTTGTTAGACGTAATATTTAGCACTACTAATATAACAACATTTAAAATAATGTAGCTTTACGCTGTATCTCTAGCGAGATGACTACCCTGCTACTGAGAGAGAAAAGAGTACCAAACACTACGGTCTCTGCATACCTCGTTCACCTAATGGAAAAGCGTGAAGCGTGAAGCTAATTATCATTATTAAAAAATATATTTTAAACAATTTTAACTTCGACGTGACTGAAATTCAAAATTATTGCAAATAAAAAGCTCCAACGTTTAAATGAAAGGCAACGGATAGCGCATTTAGGTACTAACTAATTGTTATTCATCGATTCCTTAAGTCGCGCCGGTCCCTAGCGCCATTAGTGCATTTCAATATTGAAAACGAATGTTATTAAAACTTCTTCTAACTATACTTACTTATTTGAACGAATATCTTGCTTTTACACTTTTCAGATTTATTAAATCGAAATGAAGTTAGAAATTTTTATTTCTTTGCCTTAGTGAGATAAAGCGTGGGGTTGGGTTCCGTTACTCAATCGAGATCGACTCGGATTCCAACGGAAATTGGAGCATATTGTAAGAGATGTATATAATTTTATTTTTCGTAGTTTAACATTTTTTAAAAATAGACTTGAAAATCAAAATCATAAAGTATTAAGGCACTTTTTAATGGAGTTTCATAAATAAATAATCAGTAATTTGTGCTACACAGAAAACCAACGCCTATTTTATTTTAAAGATTGCGTGTTAGAGGGAGGGAATTTAAATAATTTATTCCTTCGAGATGGATTCGAACCCATAACCGTCTGTCTGCCTAGAAAGTCAGATTCTGTACCGCGGCGCCACATCAGCCTCTAAAAATGAACATCATATTTACAGTCAAACACGTTGAGACTCCCAAAATTAATTTAATTCAGATATTATTATATCTTATCATTATTAAGAAAATACCATTATTAAGATATAGCTTACATAAGAAAGAATGATATAATTTTTCTATTATTTAATAATCCATTTCCTCTAACCGTCGCGTCGCTTCGCAACTCTTAGCACTCGACTTCTATCGAATAAGTGAAATTGTTGAAATAACTGGAACGGTTAACGCGATGGCAATTTTCGTATACGGGGTCACATATGTCGTTAATATATAAGAATACTGAGGGTAGAATAATAGATAGAGGTGTATGGTGTAAAGCATTAGAAATACAATATAAAGTATTTCTTTAATAAAAAGTAGTGTCATATCACTGTTATAAAGAGTGGCATTAGCGTTTGACTCTAAATACGATTATCGATTATCGAATTATAGTTATATTCCTCCTGTAGCAGAAGAATTATTATAGCTTAACACCGTAATTTGTCGTCAATGCAATGTCTTGAATGGGGGTTATCGTTTTTCGTGCTCACCAGTTGGCGCTGTTAGCGAGTAGAGTCCAGAATTGTAGCTGTAAAATCGTTACATTTCGCTAAGAATACGAATTTTATTATTCGTATATTTACATTATGATAATTTCTAATGTCATTACTCGTTAGAGAGTCATAAATTATTTAGAATATGTGGAATTAATAAAACTCGAGTACTTTGTTCGTATACACGTGTTTTGACACTAAATTATCTATGCCTACAGTGCTATAATAAGAAAAATAATTCTTGTAAGAAAATATTTAGTAAATCCACTATTTTTATATAATAATTTAGCTTAGATATTAATAAATACACGTATTATAATTATAAATATTCATTACTTTAAACTATTGTTCTATTTTATAACAGTTTCTAAGATTTTTTAAAATACATTTATTAATAAAGTTCAAGTAAATGTCAAAAACTTTATAAATGTCTATTGTTAATTTAGCTAAACAACTGTCGAAATTTCAATATTCAATGTCTGTTTTTGATAATGTCAAGGTCAAACAAAATACCCTTTGGTAGAGACAAATCATTAATCACAGTACAACATTATAAAGCTAAAATAAGCTGGATTAAATGAACCAACATAGGCCTCTTCAGGAATTTCCACGACAATTTCATTTCAGGAGAAGATATCTTCCACGCACTACGTGGTTATATGGTCTTCGTCTACAATATACATGTATCAAGACCATTATTTCCACGTACGTGTGATATGGAGTGATTTTCTTCCTGCTACGATATGGGTGCTAGTGTATCGACACATTCTCCTTCTTGGCTGGTAGCTCATCCGCAATCCTCTCTGTTTGCAGATGTCTATGGGCGTGGGTTCCCCTTACCATTTTTTACTCTTGTGCGTATTTTTATAATAATTTACCTCTTTTCACAATAAAAACGATTATCGACAAGCGGGATGGTGGGCACGAGCAGTAGACTAATACCTTAGAAATTAATTTAATTAGGTACTGCTAGCTGTACTCCTTTAGATGCCTTGCACTACTTTGGTGACACTATTCTAATACTTTGGCTTATGTAAAGCAGCAAGCGTCGTACGGTCGATACCAATGAACAAAATGAAAAATAAAAAAGAGAAAAATAAGTCTCTAGGTTCTATCACAAAATACTAATAATAAGAATTATATATTCGAAAAAAAAATATTACCGCACCTTTCTTTAACTTGGACCACAACTATGATCGTCTTTTGAAGAAGACCGGTCTATATTTTTAGGAAAATGATAAAATTGATGCATATGGAATGGGCTCACAATAATTTCAAAAGATTTAAGTTTTGAATACATTTATGTGTTACTTTAGTATTACAATATAATATATACTTTTCAAGTCTATAAAATGAAATATAATGAACCTAGTGTGAAGACACTCCGCTCCCAACTTTTCGCCTAATTCTGGAGGCATTGTGTGCTCAATTGCGCAACTCAACGCCGCGCTATACCTTCACAAATACATAATTAAAATTTTGAATATTTCATTACCTCGAGTGGGGCTCGAACCCACAACCTGTCGCGGTTACAGTCACATGCTTGTGTCCCAGCACCACGACTGAATTAAAATCAGTAGTTCTTTAGATTAGCTCGTTCAAACAAACAAACAGATTTATATCACTAGTATGGATGCGAACCCACGAATATCTTTCGGTACATAGAAATTGAGCTACGACAGTATCAACACTTATTGAAAATTTTAGCGCCCCGTCTGTTATTGAATAAAGATTTTAGGGATTGCCTCACTTTTAATAGGCTTCTAACAATAAACTGTTTTAGAAATTAAATTTGTTTTCCACAATTTATATTGATTTTACAGTTATTTTGTTCAATTAAGTTGATTTTGTTTTAATTAAATTAATTTATGAAGGATGAAATATGTAGTCTGCTACTTTTCAAGAATTCAGTCCTGACACTCAATTGACTAGAAAGTTAGGGAAACTACACTGGGTTCCCTGAACTTACCTTACTATATGTAGGATACAGCGATAAGCTTTAAAAATATATAAATATATATTTCTCATTATAAACCAATATATCAAGCTCTCATACCAACACCACTAACTTCCGGTGAAAAACCAAACCGGAAACAGTTACATTTCCTATAGCGCTCACGTTAATGGCTTCCGTCAATTAATACTTTCATTTAGCTGTCACGTACTAAATGTGGAAAATACAAAGTGACTGGACACTTTGTTTTTTTTACCTTTTGTTAATATAAAAAGGAAAATGGCTGACATACTTTGAGGATTAAACAAGAGTTTGTAATAATATTTGTAGATTATAAAACTAGTTACAGTAATAGCTAGAAGCTTCGCCCGCATGAGCCATACCATTTTTTCTTCTTATTTGGATTCCTATAAATAAACAAGTCACGGCGTTAAGTTTCGTCAAGCAATGTCAATGCGTGTTAAGTTAAAGGCTAATATTCGGCAGCAAAATTAGAAATGGAGTGTTTTAACACTGTTGGTACCTACTAGATAACCTTGTACTTGCGGGATAGAGCGTGAAGCTTAAAAACATAGCACGTTTATAAACTCAAGTTTATAAATTTGTAAATTATTAATTCTGTTCTTTCAACTTTATGCGAAACTGTGCCGTAAAATGTGGCATATAAAATTATTTATATTTTGAGAGAAAATTAAAGGAGAGCTAGTATAAAATATAAAATTTATTTTAGTTTACGACTCGAGATTGCTATACGGTAGAGAAACTTAAGTGACTATGGCAAACGAAAATTAACGAAATATTACTGGTATAATGAAACGAACGTCAGGGGAATGACATTTTTAATATTTTCATTTCCTTACCTTGCCTTTTGTCTTGATAATAACAAAAAGCGCGACGCTAAGTTCCGTCTCTCAACACGCTCGAAAATTTTGCGTTAAGTGGGGAATAGAGTATTTTATCATTACTGTGCCTACTACTATATGGGTTAATATAATAATAAATAAATAAGAATAAAGTTTTTTAAAAAAAGTAGTTTTTTTATCAGCTTCACGCTGTATCTCGCACACAGCGTAGGCAGAGGGAACCTAGAGATAAGACACTCCTTTCTCCACTTTCCACCGCATCCTGGATGCATTGCGTGTTGAGTAACGGAACTTAAACTTGGTGAAAAAGCGTTGTTGATCTTCAAGAATAGGCTCCAAAGTAAAAAAAAAAAAATAATAAGACAAATAAAATTACAAAAACCTATTTCCAAAAACACTACACCAATCCTTGTTCTATGTGTGGTAGCTTCAGAAAATTCGAGTCGACCAAATTTGAAACATTGAGTTTTTTATAATTAAAAATTGGAAAATATACCTAGAAGTTGTGATAAACTTCAACTAGAAGTCTATAGCTTCTCACCTCCACAAGTCCGTTCTAAGATTTAATTCAATTATAGAAATATTTTGCGCGTTCCATTTTAAATGTTACCCCGTTATGTTAAAGTTGAATATCATTCAAGCAAAATGTGCAAATAAAAGGCTGTTGCTCGACAGCTTACTTCGAATATTTTTATTTTATTTTCTCCGCTTTTTATTGAAATCTTTAAGGATTTATGAGTTTTTGTTGACTCTTCAGTTTATTTTTTATTTGATTGCAAGCGGTTTTCCTCTATTCAGTTCAATTGAGAGTTAAAGAAAGTGGCCTAACCTACATTCTTTAATATTTCTTAATAAAAATTATCACTATAATAATATATATTGTATCTTTTATAGTTGGTAGGGGATATAAGATCTATCTTTATAAATAAGCCTACAAACTAAAAAAATATACAGTGTCCAATATAAACATTAGACCCTAATAAATAAAAAGAACTAGCGTGATACCGAAACCCCATAAAAGGAAAGCATAGTTAAATTTACGTTACGTACCCTTCGCCCCACTTTTTGGTAACAACACATAAATTTGGAACAAGTTCATGGTCTTCTCGTTGGCACCTCGCCAAATATGGACAAAAACATAAAAATATTACTTACTATTGTTATATATTTTACCATAGTTATATGTTTTACAGGTAAAGATCACTTATTTATTATGTAGAGTCCATCGTAGCGCAGCGGCACATCGTTTGATTCTAAACACGACGGTTGTAAGTTAGATTCCGACTTAGGGGAATGAATTATTTATATTTCCTTCTTCTGGTAATAAGGTAAAACGCGAAAAAATAGCAAATCACTTATTTATTGAGAAATAAATAATTCTATCACAAGCACAGCCTATTCAAAACAAAATATAATTTTAAAAATTCCAGATCGATAGAAAATAATAAAAATAAAGTCATTAATATAAAAAATCCTAAATATAATCCTTTTCTAAGCCCAGTTAAATCGACGCAAACGAGTCTTAGGTAGATAATTATATGAAGGGAAAGAAATATAATTCCCCGAGCGGAAATGAGACAGAAATTGAGACGTTTCATCGCTTTCTACAGGAAGAGCAAAGCTGAAGGCTTATTTCCGATGATTTTACACTTTTTGACTGACTTACTTGCAGGCTATAGATCTATTGGTACGATTATTAGTTAACCATGTTTTTTTATAGCTTCACGCTGTATCCCGCACATAGCAGAAACTTCACGAAATTTTGTGAGGAAAAGAGTGTCTTTACAAGATACCCTATATGCGGGATATAGCGTAAAACTAAAAAAATATAAATAAACATTCCGATTACTATACAGTTGTCTGAAATATGTCAAATAGAGGTTTTCCTGTCGGGAAGACGAAAACTTAAAGGACCACGGTTCATGTATGTGATCGGTTGGAAAAAATGAGGCGCATACGTTTTTAGAAAATATAATATACAATTTAAAGTACAGAAGTTTTTTACATTCCTAGGTGTTCCCAAACCTAACACTTTAAAAATATCAAAATATATGTATAATAAATAGCTATGTGAAGATAAAAAATATACATAAATCAAGCCTTAGCTGATTGTCAACCTCCTTCAAATTTGACATCTTTTGTATAAGTCTTAAATTCTCCTTATCGTGTCGTATATATTTTTTTCCTTTTCCCAATTCATATAACGCCAAAATTATATTGATGCGTATATTTTTGTGTCAAACGCATAAATATGTCGATGGCAGTCATTACTCAAAATCAGTCTATTACGCCCATCGTTTACATCATTTATTATTTATGGCTTCACTTTTAAGGATTTACTCCAGATTTTGGTTCGGCGGATATCAATTTCGCCTTTGAGTTTTTTAAGATACAAGCGAAATTATCAGTAAATATCAAAAGAAATAATAAGATCTTTGATTTTCACGATGTTTTATACAGTTATATATATCGTAAAATATTTAAAAGATTTAACTTTAAAAAGTATTGTTTCTCTCGGATTATAAGCAGCAAAACACATACGTATGTAATCAATATTTCCCCTATTAAAATATGAACCCCAACAATCACATTCATTCAAATTCAAGTCAATTAAGTCATAACGACAGTCTTGAAAATCCCAAACATAAGGAACCTTCGAAGGTCACCTCCAGACAAAAAGAAATCTAAAAATATATTTAAAGCCTCAGTCAGAATTGAGACGAAAATCGAGGCAAATTAATTTGATGCAATAAGAAACGTTCTTTTAGAATGTCATCTGACATCCTTTGTCCTTTTACTGCTTGATATTAGTCACGGGGAGTTTCTGAAAGAATGCGAGCGTCTCTTTGAAATTTTCAATGTGACTTTGATAATTTTTCGCACCTGCTATATCGGCTCAATGGATAAAAAATAATCTGTATAAATGACAGATTATTTCTATTATATTTTTTCAGAGAATATATTGTTTTACAGCTTCTTGCTGTATTCTGCATAAAGCAGGGTAGGCTTAGGGAACCTAATGTTAAGACATTCTGATCTATAGATGTGTCTCGAATGTAAGACATTGTACGAGAACGTAGAATGGTGAAAGACCCCTTATTTCGTCGTACCTTAACAAGGATTTGCAATTTATATTTCACCAATTTCTCGGAAAGTAAAAAAGTCATGTTCTTTATTATTTTCCTGGAAATGAAGCTAAAATCTATTTTCTTACAATATTATAATAGAAATATAACAGACGTGTTAAAATCGTTAAAGCGACATATCACGTAGGCGACCTTTAATTAGACACATCCAAGAAGACGCCAAGTGCTACGTGATTGCTTATATGGTGCCCTTTGAATAACTAACGAATGTACCTTAGATTTATATCGTCCGGAGGAAACTGACGACGCCTATGGGTTCGATTCCCGCTCGGGGATTGAATTCTTTTTATTTCCTCCTTTAAGTAACGAGACAAAAGGCGTCGTGGAATTCCGGGACCTCAACATACAATGTCTTAAAAATTCGATACTATATGGAGAACGGAGTGTCTTACCACTAGTTATTCTATTGTAAGTGAAATACAGGGTGAAGTTAACATTATTAATGTATGGCGTAATATAAAATACTTGTGTTGTGAGTGTACTTAGTGTCAAAACACTCCGTTGCTATCGCCGTCGGACGTTGTGCAAGACCGGAATATCTTAACAGTATATACTGTTACGACATTTTGTTCCTCACTTTTTGGCATAAGGAACCTATCCTGGAAAACAAGGAAACAAAAAAACATTATTAATCTTAAAGTAACGAAATTACATGAACACGTCCCCATTTGACAGAATTCTCATACTTCGACCCCCACAAGTAACCAATTTACACTAATCGACGCCGCC
The DNA here is from genome assembly GCA_036379175.1 of Heliconius cydno galanthus. NCBI lineage: Eukaryota > Metazoa > Arthropoda > Insecta > Lepidoptera > Nymphalidae > Heliconius > Heliconius cydno. Next base: position 554,730 of record JAKRZM010000643.1, on the reverse strand, counting down.
TTAATCGCTTCTGTGTAGTTTGATTTTCTCAACGTGTGACTTGTGCTTTCTAATGTTCAATTAATTGTACGGCCTCATATATGTAGGGCCCGTGGGAAAGTTCCAATTAAATGGGTTTCCTGAATCATCATTAGGTCAGGTTTGGGGTAAGAGGAGATTTTCGATGTTGCTTTATTTCTGAGGGCATCGTGGCATAGCATTGATTTTAAACGAGATGGATGTGAGTTCATTTCCCACTTGGGGGAACGTGCTATTTTTTCCTCGCTTGACACGCGATATCTGGAATATTGGGTTGAAACTTGAGAAGGTAGTGTCTTAACACTACAAGTATGCGGCATGCATACGTGAAACTATTTTGTTTCCACTAAGGGAAGTAACGTATAATTAAAAAAAATCGAATGACAATATTTTAAGTAACTTAGATGATAACTAAGTTACTTAAAATATTGTCATTCGACTTTTTTAGTTCCAGTCCTTTCACAAATCACTCTATTCTTTACGCCCATATTTCCTTACTTATTTGTACCATACAAATATATTAATGGCAAAAAAAGGTTCAAAGCTATCAATTTTTCTCACGCGGCCTGAACATCGATCAAGTTAAACCAATTATCAAGATACTGGTAGGGGGCGATTCCCGATCTCCGCATGATTTAGGGGTTTGTCGAGGTCCATAAGCTGCGTATTTTTCAAAAGTTTTTTTTTATTACATACAGTGCAATTAGGTAAGTTTTATCTTGGGGACAGGGTTTGGGGCAAATTATAATTTTTGTCAGCTTCAGTTTTTGCCGTACAGCGCGGTGGGCGGAGGAATCCTAGGGTTGAGATACTCCATTGCCCACACACAACACACACGGGCCAATTAATTATAAAATATCAATATTTTCATTTTTTCGATCTACTAACAAGGCAAAACGACGAAATGTCTTAATTCGAACGTAGTGTCTTAGCTATGGGTTACCAACGTCCCTTTGCCTTCCCCTTCTATATGTAAAATAAAGTGTGGAATTAAAAAAAGAAACAAAAAACAATTTAAATTCAGAAAATAGAGAAACAAGTGTTTTGGAACTATTTTCTCTCTGTAACCTGTAACCTACAAGAAAAAAGTGACACATAAAAACAAAGACATAGGAATTAATTCCAAATTATATATAGCCATTGTGCCTTTTTACCAATAATATACAGCGTGTTTGAAAAAACGCTGAGTTCCAAGCTATAAATCTTTTGGCAATACCTTTTCTCATGTTCTACTATTTTACGTCATTTATCTGAATAAGATACGGCTGTATATGTCAGAAATAGAAAATATAAGTAGTTTTTTTCCATCTTATTTCATAGTCATTTTATTGAAAATTATATTAACGAAATAGGCGTGGCGCAGTGTAGCGTCTGACTATAAACCCAATGATTGTGGGTTCGATTTCCACTCAGGGTTAAAAATTATTTACATTACTTCGATCTGGTAACGAGACAAAGCCTCAACATGCATTCGGAAATTAAGCGGAAAGTGGAGAACGGAGTGTCTCATCACTAGCATTCCTCTGCTCTGCCAATATGGCAACATGACAGTATTTTCTTTCCCGACATATTCGGGATAAATGTGTGAAGCTAAAAAATTATGTTCGAAATACATAAATTAGACAAAATTTTGTTGTGACATTAACCATGCAGTAACCTTTTCCCACATAACAGGGTAGGCAGAGGGAACCTAAAATTAAGGCATTTAATTCTTATCGCATCGCCCAATATTCGAGACATTTCATGTTGAGTGGCGAAGGTTTACCATACAATAATCTTATCTCTCTATCTTAGAGAAAACTAAAAAAATCTAAAAAGAAAAAACTACACTACAAAGAAAATGAAGAACAGAGTAACTCTACAATATGTATCCTCCATCTACCAAATAACGGAATAAAATACGAAAAACGTATAGCGGAGCTAACGAAATATTCTAACGAAAAATTAAATCGCGTATAAAATACACACATTTCCTTCAATTTCAAAACGCTTTAAGGAAAATGAGTAAATATTTCATTGCCCCCGGCGCGGCTCATTGTTGAGCTTCTAAGATGAGTCATGAAACATCAACATCTTAACGTTTATACGATAATAGTATAAAGTATAAGAAACAATGTTATTGTAAACGTCAAAATATGAATAAAAATCTCTTTTATTATGATTAGTGTGTCGAGTAAAAAACCAACTAATACTAATTGTACGATGAATATATATGAGGTGACACAATAATATGGTGAAAGAGCTGCTGGTCTGGTGATGGAGCCAAGAACTAATTAGTGGAACTCTTCAGAGGTTACTAGTAAACTACTCTAGTTTAAGTTCGTATTACTTATAGCTCCTTAAGCTTCCTTACATTCCTCAGCACTTATAGCATTTGATATTCAGGAAAAGCGGGTTTTTAGGTTTGGTTTAAATAATTTGACCTTCATTTTCACACTCTTTCACATACATCAGGGTAGGTAGAGGAAGCATAGTGCTAGGACTTTCTGTTTTCCTTTTCACAGTGAACATGAACAGTGGGGATTTTGAAAAATCCAACAGAAAGGGGAAAAACGAGATTTCCATTCCTCACGTTTGTTCCCGCCCCAACGTCCACGCAAACAAAGTTGTGAGCGACTACTAGTATTGTCATAAAATACATATCAATTTGCTATACTATACGTACGTCGTTACTGCGGATAAGTTATTAAAAATACGGCGGAAACCGGTCAAGTTGACTGCCAAGCGAAGTGGAAAACATAATATTAGATGACTGTCCGTCTGAATCATTGAACCGATGAAAAGTTGTCATATTTACAATGACCTCGCGTGAGGCGAAACTACGTACGTAATGTGGTATATTTATGTATACTATTGTTGGAGCTTGTGTTTACTTTTCTTACCAGTTCTGAGCCTTTATTCTTACTAGTTTTTAGTTCTTACTTATTTTTTCTTTTTACCTTGGAGCTGTATTCCGAGCATAGCTGGGTAGACAGAGGATATCTGGGAACCTAGTGTTATACTCCGTTCCTATTAAGGCACTTCCGTTCCTTACTTTCCAATGAACTCTGGAGTTATTGCATGTTGAGTGGCGGAGTTCAATGCCACTATTTGCCTCGTTACCAGAACGAAGAAACGAAAATCAAGCGAAAATCGAACCTACAATCTATAGAGTAATATAATTTCATTTATGGGATTGAAACTCACATCATAATTGTGCCCCGATAACTATAGAACATATCTTTAGTATTACATAATGTTTAAAGTTTAACGTAGCAGTTAAAATTAACGCTCACTTAACGACCACTTTTAAACGTTTGATAATGGTTTCCATAACTTTCACAGCATAGCTATTTGATTCGTACTTTTACAATGTTATTTTGCAGTTTCAACTTATATTACGTTTACATAGTTATTTTTCTTTTATACATTTTTTGTAGTTTTTTACGAGTGGGAAAGAATTTTTTCTTAGGTACACACTATACCCTGCATAGTTAGCACAGTAGGCAGAAGGAACCTTATGTTAAGATATTACGTTTCACATGCACTACCCAACTGTGGTAAGGAACCCAACGTCGCACTTTGTCATCCTAAATCGAGGAAATACAAATAATCGATACCCTGAGTGTGGATTGAACTCACGACCATCTGATTTACAGTCCGACAAATAAATAACTAACGAACCATACGCAGTTTCAAGGCCTAAAACATATTATATACGATAGTTTTACATAAAATATAGCTTATATGTGTATTTTATATATGTGAATGTTAGTTTATGTGTTAGTTATATTACTGTAAAGTTTCATCGAAATCAGTTCAGCAATTTTTGCGTGAAAGTGAAACAAACATCCATCCTCACAAACTTTTAACATTTATAATATTAGTAGGAAATCTTTGATACTATTAAAAGTTATAGCAATTATCTAGATGTGCGTTACCATTATTTCACAAACTTACACACTCTGACGATCTCTTATACGCCCCGGGCTGTAGAACTACTGTTTCCAAAACATTAGAAGGCACTTAGAGCTTCGTCGTGATTTTAGCAAATTTTCAGGAACTTAGTCTATACGGTTCTATAGGAAAATTTTCTTAATTTTAAACCTATCATGGTACAGTGGGAAAGTTTTTGACTGTATGATGGTATTGAGTTCGAAATTGAGTGAAGAGAAAACTATTTAAAAAATCTATTCACAATTTTAGTTTTCTCATTTGTTAACATGTTCACATTTTTGCAATAATAACGTAATATATATGTACGTCTTATGTTACTATTTATATCGGAGAAAAGGCAAATGCAAGCAAGTCTGTTGCATACACTCTGTTCTCCAGTTTACACCCAATTTTCGACCTTGCGTGTTGAGTGGCGAAACTCGGCGGTTATCAAAGTGAGGAATAAAAACTATATAACAATTCTCTCGAGTGAGAATCAAACTCACAGCCATCATTTTTGCAGTGAGATGCTGTGCCACTGTACCGGCATGGGTACAAAATTACTACCAAATATAAATTTTCTTAATTACGAAGAGTGTTAAGAATTTTAAATTTGATTTAACATTTTCAATTTATTACCTCGTTGTATAAACATAGCAGGTTTTGAGAACCTGGGAAACTAGTGATAATACATTCTGTCCCCCATTTTTCACCGAATTCTGAAGGCATTACGTACAAAGAATTAAACATTTAGTGGAGAACCATGTTAGACTCTATTCATTTCTTCTTTTCAATACCGTACCGTCTAAAAAAATAAAACATTATTAAATAAAAAAATACAATATTGAACAAAAGACGTTATATTAAATAATTCATAAACGATACTCACGGTTGAGGAAAAAACATCGATCAATCATTTATTTGGGGTCGCTTGTTTCTTATCGTGGTATAAAGATTATGGACTTATTGTTGAAAAAAATCTATTGATTTTGATAACTTTATGTGTACAATATGTTTAATTAATATGAACAATGTCTATTTAGCTAAATATTAAGCGGTAGTGAATTCGATTTCCAGTTAAAACAATATTTCAAATTTTTGTTCAATATTCACAATTAGATGAGAGTAGATAGATGATATTGAATCTGGGCTAAGAGATAGGTTCTCTTGTGTCAGGATACTTCGTTCTTCACTTTTCGCTGGATTTCGACATTACACTCTAAGCAGAACTTAACGCCGTGTTAAATCTTACCTGAGCATATCTCAATGTGAATAGAGTACGGTTTGGATCAAACCCACTGCATTACGAAAGTCAATATAACTGTTCTATGGCTATAAGAAGTCAATCATCATGAAGTCGACGCTAGGACGTGCTTTTCTAGTTACTGTTACTAACTGTTACCTACTTGTTGAAACACATTTTTAACATTATAAATATAATACGCCGATATATATATCGGCGTTGACTTCTTCCACTCAACACGCATGACTCCAGAATTCGGCAGAAAGTAGGGAACACAATATCTTAATGGGAACAGTGTGTCTTAACTGTAGATGTCCAAGTTCCGTCTGTCTGCCAAGCATGTCCACAATCATAATATACAGTTACGAAAAAAAGATCAAAATATAACACACAAATAGGTACAGAACTTATATAGAATAGAAACTCCAAACGTTCTTCTCCATAATCCGAAACTTTCAACACAAAAAAGGTTTTTACATCAAATTAGCTGAACTGAATCGAACTCACTATTATCTAAGGAACACGTAAAATTTTATTACACAACCATTGAGAAGGATTTCAATTACTCGTATACCCTTTATAAAAGCACAATCGTTATCTAATGTTCTGAATTTCAGTATTTTGTATTCGGCATGTATTACTTCGGCTAGGGTCAAGAGTATCCCCCGGGGTGTTGAGATATGAAACGGTGTTACGTTTGAACGGGCGTGCTTACTTGAACGGAGATTTTTTTTGTATGATACCTGATAGTTAGTAGAAATAGGAGTAGTTTTAGATTCAATAGATTTGATAAGAGAGAAGAAAAATATTACATTATAAATGTAATTATACTTTATTAATGTTTCTTTGGAAAAGTAAGACAATAAAAACAATGAAACGTTGATTGCTATCATTGCCACCACTTCTTAAAAAGGTCGGGACTATGGAGAAATAAGTGTCGTGTCACAAAATTCTTTCTATTTAGCCCGCACATTATGATTGCGGGTTCTTATTCCAGTTGTAGCATATTTATATGTATAACCAATGCCATGTCACTAAATAGACTAAATCTAAAGAATAAAGAAGGTGAAGGAATGTTTAACCACTGTTTTTTTATTATAAAAGTAAATAAGTATTGTAAAAGTAATGTAAGTAACGTAAACGGATCATAAACTGAATATTGACAGGTATCCGATTTGTAGAGAGGCGCGTGACGCTTGTTTGGTGCGAACGTGATCTTGCATACACTTAGCTCCGGGAGTAAGGTTCCTTTACCTTAATAATCCTTATCTACATACATTTTTTATCTTCACGCATTATGGAGGGAGGGATAAAGAACCTAATGTTGGGATAGTTCGTTCTTTAAAGGCATTATGTGTTGAATGGCGTGAAACTTGACATTGCGTATTTTTATGTCTGAAAATTTTATATATGAAATGAAACATTACATTCAGGATTCAAACCTACAATCGTTATATCAATCAATAATAATAATTCTTTATTGCACAAATAGAAAATAAAAAAATACAATTGATTTAAAATATCGACATCTATTTATTGAGCATTCACGCTTTATCCCTATCGCGATGGCCAGAGTTCTCTCTGGCTACCGGAGCGCCAAACGCTGCAGTCTCTGTATATCTTGTTCACTGTCGTCAACCTCCTCATACATGCCCTCCAGGGGATCCTCGTGCTTTACATAGCCTTCCTCCAGTATAATCGATACTATGTACTCCAAGATCACCCGAAGCCATTTCTCGCCATTCTTTCGTCACTAATTTTCCCATCGTGCCCAAACTAACTGAGCACGTTCTTCTTCATCCTTTCTCACTCTGACATCATTTTCTTCAAATAAAAGCTAGTAAGCATATATTAATAAAATCTTCGAATTGTAAATATACATCGTTTCTCCGGATCACTTGGAATCCGCCATTTGTTGACATAAATATTTAATATAGCATTGTTGAACTTCTCTTTTGCTTTTATTTCTTGCATCGTTAGGTATAACTAACGGATTGTTCGACTTTGTTTTATTATTTTTCTTTTCATTGTTACGTAAATATATGATATAACTAGCGGCTCGCCCGCGGTTTCGCCCGCGTGAACTACGTTATTATTGATTTCTGTCTCCATGAGTACCTAATATAAGTCTTTCCTAATTTTGCATGGACGTCACTTATAATACGTTTTATAAGTGACGTCCATGCAAAATTAGAGACTCCTAGCATTTGTAGTAACGAAGTTTCATACAAACTATCACCCCTAAAAACAACCCCTTAGAAGTCGAATATTGCAAACTCCCGTCTTAGCGAGCACCTACATCCTATAAATAATTCCTATGCAAAATTTCAGATTCCTGGCACATGTAGTTTCTGAGATTTCGTGATGAGTGACCTTTCGATTTTATATATATAGATATACATATAGATATGTTGAGATCAAGTCGGTCGTGACGTAGCGGCACGGTAATGGGTTCGATTCCCATTCGGGGGAATGAACAAGACAAAGCGCAACGTTGATTCCCGCCAATCAATTCGCAATATTTGAGTGCTAAATCCAGATTACGGAGAACAACGTTAAACTAAAAAACAATGTTTCAGTAGAGAAAAAAGATAAACACATTACTTTTTTGTCGTATTTATCGACAGACTTCTCGAGTAGTAGAGTATGCCAATTTTCAAGACCTCGCGTGATGAGTGGTGGGACCCATCGCAGCGCTTTCTCTTATTAATAGAGCGAAACAGTGACAATAATGCATTCCCCCGAGTGGGATGTACACCTATCCTTCGGTACCCTAAAAATATTAAATATGTCATTCCCTCGAGTGGGAATGGAACCCACAATCTGTCGCGTTTACAATTATTATCTTCCAAGACTAATTCCACTACATTAAGCTCAATAAATACAAAAGTAACTTATACGAAACATAAAAACAACTAAATAAATAAAAACAAACGATTCAATGTATTACAGAAATATTGTACCTACATACATATGTACCGAACATGTAACGATACCAAATTAAATGGAAAAACGTATGTTAATGTGTAAGATTATTCTTTTGTGCTAAAGTATATTGGCTATAGTCCAGTCCGCAATGCGTCTACATATAAAAATTATCAATCATTTGTAAAATTTATAGCTAGCTATTGCCGTAGTGGTACGTCTGTCTGTTAATGCGATGGCTGTAGATTCGATCCGCACTCGAGAAAATTATTTATTTTAGTTTATTTTCTCTGGTAACCTTACCAAACTCTCTTTTTTACCTTACTTTGCCTTTATCCTACATTACCCTTTTTATCTAAAACGTCTGATTGTGAATTTTTGATTTGAACTCGAGAAATTTATTAGTTTTCTCGCTCTCGCTCTCATCAAAACAGAGCGCGGCGTTAAGTTTCACCACTCATTACGCAATGTCTCCAGAATCCGGCGGAAAGTGGGTAGCGGAATTATCAGGTCAATAACAATATAAGTAACAATGATTTAATGTTAAAAATTATACATTTTAAGCGGTTATTTAAATAGCTGTGGCTGGAAAGGAATGCAATAAGCAAAAGAATGTCAGATGGCGGTTTTATTATGAATTAGAGCAATTTTCCAGATACTTGCGGTTTTCTGCTATCGTTGTTACAGATTATTAGGTCGAGAGTAGTAGATTCAAATACATATGTATATAACTGAAAAACCTTCCCATACACTAATATGACTGACCGACTAATTTAATTAGAACGGAGTGTCATTTTTTTTGAGCAGTTGACACTATCCGCTTTTGTGAGTAAGCTGCTATACGACAGTAATCTTGTGGGGTCGTGGAAAATTTTTATTTTGCCTTCAAAACTACATCTTATCACTTTCAGAATAAGGTTCAATATGCAGCTATATATTATAAAATGTCTATTCATGTGACATAGATGCGAGATATAATGTCAATAATAATTAAATTGTTATTTTTCTCCTGTTTTAAGGATATCAGCCATAGAATTACAGAATAGATTAGAATAGAAAATAGTATAAACTACTTCACGCTTTTTTTGAGGCAAGTCGTGGCGCAGGGCTACAAGTGTGTGCAAACGCGACTGGTTGTGAGTTCGATTTCCACTCAAGAAAAATATTTTAATTTCTCCGCTTTGGTATCGAGGCAAAGGGCCTCCAGAATTCGGCGGAAAGTGGGCAACGGAATGTCTTAACACAAGATTCCCTCTGCTTAGATATAGTGATTCAGGTTAAAGGTTTATATGACTGTATAATACATGCATATTATACTAGTATAGCCCAAGCATAGCCGCGAGCGGTACACTAGCTAAAAAACCAAAAACCAATGAAAAAAGTCGTAAATCTCAACTAGTGATAATATTTTATCTCATAATGTTGGCAAACTGTAAGTTTGTTTTATTAAGATTAAATTTTATAGCGTTCGTCTTTAAAAGCTTATTCTGATTCGTTTGGACGTATTCCAGGTCTAGCCTGGTCTAACAGAATTAACTAAATTCTACTTCATTTGATTGTTTTTGAATGAAAATAACTAAAAGATTTGACATTCTAATTGCTTCAGTTAACTCTGAACGCAGTTATAGTATCGACGTAACCCATTACGCAAAATATAAAATTGACGTTTGGGAGGCGAATTGGAAATTGGGGGGGGGAAAACAAATATTTGGAATATTTTTTAATATAACATATTTATTTAATCGAAGTATGAACCATTGTTATCTTTGCACTTTATCCCTTGTTTCTTGCCAGTTATCCAAATTTCAAATAAATGGTAATCTGTTGAAATGTTTAAATACAAATATAAATTTAAATAAATATTTCCTTTCCTCGAGTGGGAATCGAACTCACAACCAGTTGATTTTGCAGCCCTGCGCCACGACTGGCCAGGTTTTATAATATACAAGTATAAAATTAACATAGATATCCTTCCATGTAGAATTGAATCTACACTCATCACGGTTACGCCTGTCGCTGTTCCACTGTGCCGCATTGGCCTCGATGACCTATTTCCGTTAAAAGTAACAATATTGGCCATTAATAAATAATATCTTTAAACAGTAGCGAGTTCAAATTCTAAAGGTCCAATTCCAAAGGCATTTCCCATAAATTGGTTAAATTTTCGACAGCCGTCCCTTTATTGTGAGGGTAATAGACTATTAGATCTATTAACGAGCTTGTGATATTAAATCACTTCCGGTTATCACGATAGATTCGGTTGCTGTGATGTATGCCTAGAGCGAAGAGGTTGTCGTGGATTCGATTGATGGTTGGTTATTAAAGGTCTAAAAGGTAAAAATTTATGAAAATCTATACTTCATAGTTCGAAGGAAAATAGGGAACGGAAGTGTCTTAATGGGAACGGAGTGCCTTTACGTTAGGTTCCCATGTTACCTACTCTGAGATGTACAAGATACAGAAAGAAGCTATAAAAAAATATTTAGATCTAAAAAATTTAACTTAGACTATATGGATATAATTAATAAATTATCCTTACTTCAAATCTGTTAACGAAATCCTATTAAACGGCCGTTTCTATTTAATCATTTTTATTTATCGGAAGAATATGTTCCAATTAATTTTAATCTGTATTAAGAAGACGCTTAATTTTTTATTAACCATAAGCTATGTAAAAGGAAAATAATTTAAAACTGATAATATAAGTACCTAGTAAGAAGAGCTTTTCCGATGACGGTTTCCAAAAGTAGACGGGTTCAAATCCCGTTACGTTCAAACTGCTATACGTTTTCAAAAAAAAATGAAATAAATCTAATTACAAAAAAAAATCGTATCCTATATCCACAATATAGGATCTAACAATGTAAATTGCGTTTAATAAATAATATATGTGGAAACTGCTATCAGATTACAGGTATTTCGATAGATCTACTACAGTATTAAGTGCGGGATCGAATCCTATTCATTTTGGAGGTATTACGAATTAGTATTGGTTTCCAATATACCGTATATACCATATATGAAATTCGAAATCATGTAAGGCCTAAGTAAATATGCGGTGTGGTTTAGAATTAATTATTACATATTTTATGTTCATGCTTCGCGCCCGTTTGCTGGGTGGGCAGTGGGAACCTATTATTAAGAAACACTTTTCGTAACATTACGTGTTGATTGGCGGAACTCAACGCCGTGCTTTGTATAATTAACAAAGCAGGAAGTTTTATTCCAAAAAATTTTTTCTCGTAACCGTCGTTTACAGACGGAGCCTCGTAGTTCTTTATGCATGTAAAATGTTACTATTATTATATTATTCCGTTCAATTTCCGAGACATTGCATATTGAGTGACAGTGCTTAGCCCCGCCCTGTGTATTTACTAATAGTAATCAAACTCGCCACCACAACCCATCAAGTTTTCAGAACTACAGTTCAAATATAAAATACAGTGTAACTATCGTTTAATAAAAGGAAGCAGAAGCAGCTGACACAACGCGGCCAATGGGAATGGACCGTTAGTGCGACCTTACTCTTTAAATTACCATAAACCAATAGCCCTCTGTATATCGTCTGTTAGCGGAGCACTTTGTTAACCGACTTGATGGAAAAGAGTATTTTGATACTTTGTAAAGGGATAGGTGGATAGGATATTTTACTTTTTTTAGATATTTTTTTGGAGTAAGGATATTTTAGTTTTTAATTTTTCAAGCTGTACCCCGTCTATATTCGTAGCTGTATACTCTGAGGGAAGCAGGTGTTAAAACAGACGATTCTCCACGCATCGCCCAATTTTCAAGATATTGCTTAATAATAGGCGGAGTTCAAAGTCAAGCATTGTTACCGGTGGTCAGAAAAGAAATTAAAAATAATTCATCCCGCTGAGTGGGAATCAAACCTACAAACTTTCATGGTTAAACGCTGTGCCGCTGTGCCACCACAGCCTCTAAAGTTATTTAAAGGTAAGAGCGATTATAATAATAACGACTATAAAAGTCGTTTTTTTATCTAAATGTAATACTTTAAATCTTATGGGAAAGTCGCAATGTTTTAGTCCTCCCCTACACTTCTCAAGACACACGGTGCAAGATAAATTTCAGAGTTCTACGCCGCATAATTTCGGCTGTGCATTGTATAGATATCGCCTGTGCTATTATTGAAAAAATCTTTCCATAACTGGTTCAAATATGCAACCAATAAAAGAAGGAAGTGTAAAAGAAGACCAATCCATTTCAATTCTAAATATAAAGAATGAAAAATTTTTCGACTTTTCGAGTCAGCGATACGGAAACACGCTGTATATAAACCCGACCGTTTCATACAATTCGATAAACCACAGATCCTCTCAAGATGCATGCATACGTAAGATGAGGAAATTTTTGAAATTCAAATACTTTATATTCGAAGTTGTAAAGCTAGGTAGAAGCGCGCGACTGTTTATGCGACAGGTTGTAGGTTCGACTCCCAATCGAGGAAATGAAATATTTAATTTCATTATATTATCTTTTAAGCTATGTATCTATAACTGGCAAGCTGCACGATGATGCAATAATTAATGGATCAAAATCATTTCCTTAGTTTTTATTACATCTATTTACTCGTACAAGTCGACCTAATAAAAACGTGTTAACATTATTTTCTTTGCTAGAAAATATTGTATAGAAGAAAATGCCGAAAGGAAACCCTCATAAATTTATAATACAGACATTCACATACAGTTAAAATTCTAACACCGTCGTATATTACACATTATATGTAGGTACGAACGAAACTTCCCAAATTTTGTATACATATTAGGTTAGCACCCAAGGGAGAAATTAAATGAGAAATATAAAGCGAGAAACGCTTTGTATTTATGAAAAATAAATAAGAAATTTACAAGTTTTCTATGTATTTTTTTTTGGATTCACGCTTTATCTCGCATTAGGTAGAGGGAACCATGTGTTAACACTGCATCCCCGACACACTCCGCGCACCGGCAAATTTTATAGAGAATGCGATTTGTTTTGTTATTAGAGAGAAGAAATGACAATAATGTCATTCCCCGAGTGGGAATCGAACCTAGAACTGTCGAATTTATAGTCAGATATTCGTTAAGTGGCGTAATCCAACTCCGCTTTATACTATGGCGAGGAAATGAATATGATATAATTTTAATATAATCATTCCCACGACTGGAATCGAACATACAACCTACGCGTACTTTCAGACGCTATCGTTCTATAAATACTTAATATTATAAAATGCATACTGATGTAGAATAAATATTTTTATTTCTGGGACAAACCTTGAAGAGAATCATTCCCTTGAATTAGTGCACACACGAAAAATACGAACAATAGAATATAATATTTATATTATGTAAATATTATCTCCCAGCTTCACTCTGTATCCTGCATATCCCGTAGTAACAGTTTCACGCTTTTTCCCATATAGGGTAAGTGAAGAAAACTGGGTGTTCATTTCGAAACATTTGAGTGGCGGAACTTAACGCTATTCTCTTTAGAAGAAATGAAAAATAATTCAGAATCATCAATCCCAGAATCGTTAAGTTTCTTATTAAATAAAAACATCCTCGCCACGATAATGTTTAATTTTTTATACAAAAATGCACATTTAAACGTTAAATTGACCGTAAGTTTGAGATAGCCACAATATTTACCTGTTTTGTATTATAGCATATATTTGAGTTACAAAAAGTTAAAAAGGGTACCTTAATATAGAAATTGTAACTTACAGCTGCACGTTTTCTTTCGCATAGCTTTTTGAATAGAGACATTGCTTGTTGAGTGTTGAGACCCGACACTCAATAAGCAATGTCTCTATTCAAAAAGCCGGGAACGTAGTGGTAACACCCTCCTAGGTACTCTCTGCCCACCCCGTTATTTTCGGGATACACCGCGATGTTCTAGTTAAAATCAAACCCGCTACGTTCACGTTTACTTTCAGAGCCAATTACTCCACAACGACAGTTATTACAATAGTAAAACAGCGAAACAGTTTTAGCTCTATTAGTAACAAAAGTAGTGTACTTGAAACTTGTTCTCAAGATATTTCAACGTCTCGAGGCCCGTGTGTTTTATAAAATGCGGGATTTTATGAAATGTATTTTTAACCTGCAGTCGTTAGTGAGAAATTTTTAAGTACTGCAACGGTAATTGTTTTGTTAATTATAAATGTAGGGGCCGTTCGTGGCGCTGTGGGACAGTGTGTGACTAGAAACGCGACTGTCGCGGGTTCGATGTCCATTCGAGGGAATGATTATATTGAAATTATTAGTGCCTGTTTACTTTTTAACCGACTTCCGTAAGGAGGAGGTCATTACTTTTACATAAAAAAACGCAATGCGTACCCAATTTAATATTCTGAGCCCAAACCAATAAGCGGTTGCTTCAGGTTGCTACATTTTTAACTAAGTTATGCACCAAGTTTGTAAGAAAGTTTTATGTGGTGCGCTTTTGAAGTAACAATGGAATGTTTAATAAGGATCTGTAGAACAGTCCTAGGTTCTATCCTTGCTTGGGAAATTGTGTTTAATATCTATCTTTATAAAGTATAAAACAAAATTACTTCTGAGCGGTATACTCTCAAATTTTTCGAATTATTCATATAGATCTTAATGCGGTTTTCACAAAAAAAATCTATAGCCTCAAAATCTTCATTTAAAGAAATAATATAAACGCTTATATATGTAGCTGTCATGACTAGCACTGGCACAGTGTCGGACTGTTAACGACAGGTGAAGGTTCAATTGCCGCTCAGCGGGATGAAGTATTTTCATTTACTCGCTCTGATAAGACGACGAAGAAGGCGTTAGCGGGATACAGCGTGAAGCTATAAAAAATATTAACTTTTGTTATTATTAAATCAATGATCGATAATATTTCTAAAGGAATTCTAAACAGACGCCCGTACTCCAGATGTAATTAGAAAAGTTCTTTGTTTTGATTTAATAAAGCCTAGATCGATGGAGCAATTTGATTTCAATAAATTAAATACTTTCGTCTTGTTTGATTAATATTTTTGAACTAGTGGCCCAAACGCGGTTTCGCCCGCTTATAGTTATTGTTATTTTATAGCCAAATTATTAAAAGCTTTACAAAAATGTTACCTATATTTTATTCTAATGTATAAAAAAGAAGCTAAAAAAATGCAAAACTAATACAGATCTTGCTAAAAATTATGGCAAAGAAAATTCCTATCTTTATTAAAATACTAAATTGAAATAATTAAAAACAAAATATCTTAAAAGCTATTTAATTCGAACTCACTACTACCAACTCAATCTATAAGCCAAATGAATAACGTATCTGTGGTACAAATAAAATAAAGTTAAATAAAATAGCAGATAGCCATATATCACTGGTCCCACTTTGTGACGTCACACCCGTTGTGGCATTTACAAGAAGATATATGTATGTATGGGAAACCGAGTTTTAATTTTAAATGTAATTCAGTTGTCGTATATGGAATAGTGCTTTATTAAAAAAGTAAGTAAAAAGAAAAGTCACTGTTATACCGACTTCAAAAACAGGAGGTCATCAGTTTGGATTAATTTTGTAGTATGTTTCAGCCTTTCAAGATTCATTCATGTGTAACATGCTCAATCTATGTAATTATATCACTAATCTATACTTGCATCTTAGAAATCCTTCATAGGCCAGTGTGACATTTTAACATTTTAAGCTCGATGAGACAAAGCATAACATTAAATTTCTCATTATTTTCTCTTTTTTAGAGTTCCTTATTTTTTAAGAAAAAAAGGAACCCTTATAAGATCTGGTTGTTGTCAGTGTGTCCGTCTGTCTGTCAAGACCCTTTATCTCAGGAACTCTTGGAGATATCGAGTTGAAATTCGATTCGAATCGAGTTCAACGGTCCCACGATTACCTAAAAAAGCGTATTTCTACATTTACTTAACAAAGATATCACCATTTTTATAACAAAAAATGACATCAATATGTACAACTCATTGTTATAAATAGTAATATTATATATATTAGTATATTATAATGGTATGTATTTTTTCAAATATATATGTATTATGTTTATGTATTAAAATTTAATATGACATGTAAGTTTATTTACACCACCCACTCTATCTCCCTGGCGCACTCACTCTTGCTGCCTATATTAGACTATGCTGACACCTGTTATCTGGACATTTCGCAACAATTGCTCAATACACTTGAACGCCTACAAAACCTGGTTATTAGATTCATCTTCGGACTGAGGAAATTTGATCACATCAGCCAGTATCGTGTTAGGCTACGGTGGCTTTCTGTACAAAACCGTCGGAACCTCCACACTGTCACGCTCCTCTATTCCATCCTTTTCCATCCCGATACTCCTTCCTACCTTAAGGAACGCTTTTCCTTCCTTGGCTCTAACTCCTGTATTCCTTTCAGTCTCCGCTCGAAACGTGATAACGTGCTCGAGTTCCCGCTGTGCCGCACTCACTGCTACAGTAAATCTTTTACTGTAGAAGCAGTGAAATTATGGAATGCGTTACCACGAGACGTGAGACGGTCTACGTCTATAAATATCTTTAAGCGTAAAGTTAAGAATCATTATCTTCGGATGTAGTATATGTATACCTATTTGTATTTTTATCATTTATTTTATCTTATTTTCTCTTTCCCAATTATATTATATATATTTAATGTATATGTGTATGTATATTATCTATATATTTATGTATGTGTATTGTATATATATGAATAACTATATGTATGTGTCTATATGTATTATGTATTGTATGTACAGGTTATATATTTATTAAGTTTACTCAAGCTTTGCACCACATTTTGCCCTCACTCTTAGATGTATTCTATCCTTGGATTGGTTGCCTGGAAGAGATCACTTTTAGTGATAAGGCCGCCTTTGTGCATTTTATGTCTTAAAATTATAATTTTAACTCTTGTAAATGTGCAATAAAGACTTTTTATCTTATCTTATCTATTTTATCACAGATTTCCTAACCCAAAGGTTGTCTGGTAGAAATCGCTGATTAGCGATAAGGCCGCCTTTTGTGTGTCAATTGTTATATTTTTGTCGTTTTTATACTCTTCTTTTTCTTCTTAATGTGTAATTGTGCACAATAAAGTGTAAATAAATAAATAAATAAAAAAATATTTGGACACCATAAAAGAAATCAAAATTAATAGATTCCGGTTGACCTAGAATTATGAAATTTATTAGCTAGCATCTACAGGTAATACTAGTTCCTGAAAAAATCAGAAAAATAAATATATACATTTGTGGTTAAATCCTAAAAAATAATAGCTTGAAAGGGGACAAAAATTGGTATTAAAGCCGTTAGGGCCGTAAAGGGCTCTGGCTAAGCTAGGCTTGAATTTCAGAAAAATCTCCAATTCTTGTTCGGAACCCTTGGTGGGCATGTCCGACTCGCGCTTTTCCAATTTTTTATAACTTGCTGTGAAGCTGATTTCTCTTAGCACTTATAAAAAAAAGTTGGCCTGAAAAAAAAACATAAATAATGAAAACAAATCAGTTTCGATAACCTATCGGTATATGTGTGATCCTTTAGTTATACATCAATAGGTAGGTAGGTATTATATTTAACTATCGGACGACTAAATTAATTCCAAGCGCGATTTCACACGTGGTTACTGAATTGTAAATTGCAGTATAGGAGGTTAATTAGAAATAGATGCAAGGCCGTAAACGTTATGGCGACGGTTCTCGGTTTGATTCCTATTTAGGAAAATATATATAAATAAAATGTTTATATCCCACTCTGGTGTACACAAAGCGCGGCGTTGAGTTCCAGATATATATTAAAGATTAAATTATTTTTTTTCACACCCTGCTGAGTGGCGTTAGGTTCCACTTTAATAAGCAGAAAGACTACAACGCGTAACAAACGGACAACGCCCTTCGTTCTTAAAACTAGGTTCTCCTTTCATTACTATTTGAAGATCTCTTGAAACTAAAAATCCATAAAATAAAAATTGGACTAAAAATAATTATTTTGGAGAAAAACATTCCAACTAGTCGGAATCGAACCCTCAATCGTCACGTTTAAAATAACACTCCTGCCACTGCGCTACGATGGTCTCATATATAAAATTATGTTACCAACTAAGTAATGTAATAACGTAATCCGAAGCTAGAATTTAAATGAATTGCACTTACACTTGTATTAAGTAATTAGCCATTAGTGCAAGTGGAAAATTAAATGGATAACTTTTAAGACTTACTTGCTTTTAAGTTATTTAATTAAAATGAAAATTAGATAGATTTGTGGATATGATAATACATGTATCGATTGGGAACGTGAAGGTTGTGGGTTCGATTCTCATTCATAGGATTTTTTTTTTCGTTCTGTTAAGAAAACAAAGCGCAACGTTGAGTTGAGAAAATTGTTGAGAAAGTGGGGAACGGAGTATCTTTAGAATTGAAAAGTCAAAATCTATTTAAATTCATAAACGTCAATTCAAAGATCTTTTTATATATAAACATATGCATGAAAATGTCATATTAATAACCGCGGCGGCGTTGTATTTCCCCACTTTCTTCACGAAAATTGGGCGGAAAATGTAAACCAGTTTTTTACACTAGATTCCCTCTGTCTATTATGCTATATGCTAAACACCTTGAAGCTACATAAAGTCTCCAGATGGAAATTGAATCCACTACGTTTAGAATAATCTAATTATAATAATACCAGAGTGCATATACCTAGAGCAGTAGTTTCCTTAATGCTTAAGAATGATTACGATTCCATTTAATCACGTCTGTCTCGCGTATACGTTAACAAAAGTGACAGGAACAGTACATCTATTTAACTATTTATATATAAGGCTTATCATATAAATGTGCATGTTTGAGGACCCTGTGGTACAGCTTCACTATAGAGTCGGAGGTACTGGGTTCGATATTTCAATATTTTCATTTCTCTCTGGTAACAAGACAAAGCGGTGAGATCCGCCACTCAACACAGAATTTCAAAGTCTTGAAAATAGGATAATGCGTACTAATGCGCCAAACAATATAATATATTTAGAATTTTTTGTAGTTATCTCCATTTATTTAGTAATATTTAGTAGCCATTAATCAAAAATTAGCATGTAGATGATTTTCACGTATAAAATGCATACATTTTATAACAAACTCGTCTACCACGGTATTAGCTCTATTACCTATTCCTCGTCCGCTGCATGATAAATTGACCACTTCTAGCGTGAAGCAAAATACCCGTTATTTTATATTCAAAACGTTTTATCTTTATGTCTGACGTCGATTTTAGAGATATTATGCGAGCTCAAATCTTGTTAGGTTATTTTTTTCATATATTTTTCTATTTTTTTGTAAAAATGTTTTTTTCCTTATTAAGTGTGGAATAACATTTTAAAAATTGTAAAATTAATCTACTAGGATTAATATATATTTTTTAATATAAAGTAAAGATATTTATACGACTTTTTCCTTAACTCTCAAATTGAGTATAATCAAATTATGAGGGCACCGAGATGAAATCTTTTCTCGTCTCCGTTTCCAGAGACACTGCGATCGCCTTTTGATGTTGCAAGGTTCATGAAAACGGAAGTCCAAATGGTGAATGGTTTATTAAACTGTACTAGCATATTTTTACTGGTTTTCCCCTTTTTAACTTCACGCTGTCAAAGATCGTCGTTGAGCTCCGCCACTCAACACTCAATGCCTCCAGAATTCGGCGGAAAGTGAGGGACGGAGTGTCTTAACACACTAGGTGTGCGGGATACAGCGTGAAGCTGTATCTTGTGTATAGGGGTAGACAGGGCAATGGGAACAAAACCCACGATTGTCACGTTGACAGTCTAAATATATATTAAAAGTACATATAATATATGACATACAAATCGAAAAAGTGCTTGATGATAATAAAATAATAATTTGTTATTAATTTATATTTTTCAGGTACGTAGAAGAAAGCTTTCTATTGTAAGTATTTTTTTTAAGTTTAAAGTTTTATTACTTACAACTGTGTATGTGTTAAATAACGCATCTAACGCCGCGTGTTGTCTTAATTTTTTTTCTGAATTCCATTCATAGTTGGTTCCCATCTGCCTGAGATGGGAGAAATGAAAATATTAAATATTTCATTTCCTCAAATGGGAATCGAACCCACAATATTATTGTTACTGATTTATATGAAATATTTATGGTAAAATCTCTTATATATTAGAATAACACATGGGCTACTATTATGCTAAGATTTTGTATAATTTGGCTATAATATAAAAATAACTTCAAGCGGGCTAAGCCGTGTTTGGTTGCTAGTCTATATATATAAAAGGACTTGTCCTCACTGACTGAGGTAAGACGCACGCACAGCCGTAACCGCTGTGCGTAGAAACGTGAAATTTGGACAGATGTTTACTTTCGTAATCTGGACATCCACTAAGAAGGGATTTTGAAAAATTTTAACCCTAAAGGGGTGAAATAGGGGTTGAAAGTTTGTATGGAAAAAAAATTAAATCGGCACCGATTTTTATAAAATTTGAAATTTAGATTTTTAAAAGTATTTAATTGAACACGTGTTTCATCGTTTTCTAGAATTCTCCCCCTAAGGGTGCAAATAAGGGGTTGAAAGTTTGTATAGGTTTTTTTTAAATCGTCACCAATTTTTTATAAAATTTGAAATTCAGACTCTTAAACGTATATAATTAAACACATGTTTAATGGTTTTCTAGAATTCACCCCCTAAGGGTGCAAATAAGGGGTTGAAAGTTTGTATGGGAAAATTCTAAAATCGCCACCGATTTTTAAAAAAAATTATATTTAGACTCTTAAAAATTATTAATTGAACATGTGTTTCATGGTTTTCTAGAATTCACCTCCTAAGGGTGCAAATAAGGGGTTGAAAGTTTGTATGGAAAAATCTTTAAATCGCCACCGATTTTTATAAAATTTGATATTTAGACTCTTAAAAATATTTCATTGAACACATGTTTCATGGGTTATTAGAATTCACCCTTAAATACGCAAGCAAAGCTGCGCGCGTCCGCTAGTATAATATAAAGACGAGAGTTCAAATCCCGCTACCGTAAAATTTTTTACAAGCAATTTCAATATAATTAAACGACCTTTGTAGTTTCCCATTTTTTTTCCTTAAAGGAATTCGTTTAGCAATTGCAAAAGCAAGCCAGTAGACCTTTTGTATAATGTGAGTTTAACTGCACTTAGAAAACATTTATTAGATCTTTTTATTTTTGAGCTTCACGCTGTGATCCTACATATCTGGGTAGGCAGAGGGAAGTGAGAATTAAGACTCCGTTCCCCGAGCACCGCCCAATTTTCGTGATGTGATGCGTTGAATAGCGGAACCCAACGCCGCATATTGCTTTATCAGAACGCGGAAATGGAAGTAGGATCGAACTCTAAATCGTAGCGTTTTTAATCGTTGTGCCGCTATGCAACGACGGCCTCAATTTATACTAGTTTGTTTATTAAATTTTGTTGGTTAATCACTAATTCATAACTTTAGCAGCTATTAACAACTCACTAATTTAATTATCATTATTTAATACAAAAAACGCGACGTTAAACTCCGTAATTTATGTTTAAATGGAGAAAAAGAGACTCAAAGTGATGCATCACTGAATCCTCGCTGCCTGTCCTACAAATTAATTCATAACTCCTCAGCTTAGCCGGTACCTACAAATGTGTATATATATAATAGTAAATTGATAGAATCAAATGGTTTTCATGCCATAATCCTTTAATTTGTCTCAACAGCCCATTCACTTAATTGAAGACTTAGTCTCGCATACCGGAGGCTATATTGAATTTGCTTTGTTGACATAGAACTTATGCTGTAAGTACGCTTGTTATATATATTGTATATAATATTTTATTATGTATATAAATGCCGTCGTGTCATAGTTGTTGGTTCGATTCCCTCTAAGGGCAATTATTTATTTCCTCGCTCTGGTAACGCTGAATCCCGCCAATTAATTGGGCGGAAAATTGGACGGAAAGTGGAAAATACAATAGTCTTACAAGAGGTTCCATCTGCCTGCCCTGTTATATGCAGGAAACGTGAAGCAAAAACTTAATTCTCTAGAATTTAAATAAGGATTCAATTACTACCTAAATTAATGTTTATAATATCCTTTTTTTAATAAATTTTTTAGCTTCACTGTTATCCCTAGCGGGCCACCAAGCGCTACTGAATATCCATATTTAAACTATTTAAATAAATTTGGGTTGACAATTTTTCCAGTTTGTAAAACGGAGAACGGAATTAAGTATTTCCAAATTTTCCATTTCCTATAATAGAAAAAAAATAAAAAATATATCTAAAAACAAGTGAATTCACACCAAAAAACTAGTAGAAAAAATAGTTCATTAAAAACTAAAACACACGTAAACTTCTTGTCTACGTCGACGTTTCAACTCGTGTGTGGCCTTATTAGGACGCCTAGAGCTTTAAACAACGGACTAGTGATGTGTGGTATATTGATCGATATTATTTTTTTTTTAATTTCTTTAGTACGATAATTTGCTTGCTAAATCGTAAAAATGGCCAGTGCCCGCTAAAAATAGTGGTTTCGAATTAAAATTCCAATCGTGGAAATATTTTCGTTCAATTGTCTAATTCTGTGTCGATGCGCCACGACGGCCTCAATAAGTAACTTTGTAATTTTTTTATTAAAATTGAAAATAGTCTTTATTTATTTATATTTTTTTACAAGAAATTTTGAATCTTTAAATGATATTCTATTTATCAATTTATTTTTCAAACTTCTGTTAATTTTATAAAAAAATTATAACTACGATTACATCAAATCATAATATTTTTTTTAATGCTTTTCTACACCAAGGAAAGAAAAATACTTTTTAGAAAAAACTTTTTTTTTAAAATAGATCTATTTAATACCGCGCCTCTTGGAAACTGTCTAAGCGCTGTTACCAGTAAACCTTAATTTTTAACCGACTTCTGTAAGAAAAGGAGGTTATCAATTCGACTGTATTTTTTTTTTTTTTTTTTTTTTTTTTTTTTTTTTTTTTTTTTTTTTTTTTTTTTTTTTATTTTTTTTTTTTTTTTTTTTTTTTATGTTTGTTACCTCATAACTTTTAACTGGGTGGACCGATTTTGATAATTTTTTTTTTATTTGAAAGGTATAGCTTCCCGAATGGTCCCATTTTTTTTTGGTCCATGTCTGACAATGGTATCCATGAGAAAATCACATAAGTCTTAAATTTGCATTATGCATGTGCGCGACTAATAGCCGAATAACTCAATGTCGCGCCAACCGATTTTGATGATTCTTTTTTTATTTGAAAGGATACACTTCAAGGATAATTTGGTGAAAGTTTGGTTAGGTTTCGATTATGGAATCCGGAGAAAATTGAGAAAGTTTGTTTTTTTTGGTCAAAAATTAATTATACTGTAATAGTTACAAGCAAAAACTTTTTAAATTGATGTCAGAAGTGAGATTCCTGATCGTTGCATTTCTTTTCAACCAATCTCAAAAAAGAGGATGTTCTCATTTTCAACCAACTTCAAAAAAGGGAGATTCCGAATTCACCCGAATACTTTTTATGTTTGTTCTTGTCAATATACCAAAATGTAACTTTGCACAAAAATAATAGCTAATTAAATGAAGTTTTACATAGAACAATCACAACCACTCGTTGACAACCACTACCACCACCATCACCACTCGTTCAAGAAGCATCATTTTAAGATCTACCCATCACTAAAAATCGTAAAATAAATTAATTTTTAACAAAAACAAAAACCGACTTCTAACAACGAACTAAAAAGTGAAAAATAATTATATAAAGATTTTATAATTTTGAAGTCGGTGTCAAACTAATGCTACAACACCTTTACTACAATATCTAATTACTAAGCCTGTTTGTTTTACTTGGCACCGACTTCAAAATTATAAAATCTTTATATAATTATTTTTCACTTTTTAGTTCGTTGTTAGAAGTCGGTTTTTGTTTTTGTTAAAAATTAATTTATTAAACCTTAACAAGGTACATCTGAAATCATATAAGCGCGCTTACAACCGGAAGACGTTTGCGTTTAAATTCCGCTGCTTTATTTTATTTACATTTCCCAGATAAGTATAAAAAACATCACCGACTATGTCACAGCACTATTAAACGTGTGCTCGGTCTATTTATACAAGTTTCTTCACAACGCGCTTCGTACTAGATTTTTAAACTCATATTTTCTTAACGTTAGAACAAAAGTAGGTCCCATTTACAGATTGTCTTGAAGAATGGAAGCTTTTTTATTTTATCTCAATTTAATTTTAAACTATTTAGCACGGGGTGGGCAAAGAGAACCTAGTGCTTAGATACATTCTTTTGCACTTTCTGCTATTATTAAGGCTATTTATTATTTTGTAGGATTTAACCACAAATGTATAGTTTTCAGATTTAATTGAACTAAGTGTACTTTCATAATTCTAGGCCAACCGGAAGTACCTTGTTAATTTTGATTTCCAGACGGAAGGACAACAAAGTGATCTTATAACCTCGGAATGTCTAAACACTAGTTTCCCAGATTCCCTTTGCCTACCGTACTATATATGGGAGACAGCATGAAGCTACAAAAACGCCAATCTGCCAGTATGAAGCAAGTATATACCAAATGCGCCTTACTTTCATTTTTTATTGGTTAATATAAAAGTGGCTACATGATATACGATGTAAGTGATAAATTAAACGTCGGATATAAAAACGCGAAATTCTAACTATTAATAGTTCTCGAGATATATTATTATTGTATTTTGGGAGAATGTTTTCCTTTATTCATGTGAAGATGTTCGTAATGTATTATTATTTTTTATTTGTATTTAGCTTTATGCTTTATCCCGCATATAGCAGGGTAAGCCGAGGAAACGCAGTGTTAAGATATTCTGTTCCTATTTTTTGTTTATTTTACAAGATATTGCGTGTTACTGGTGGATCTCAACGCCGTTCTTTATCTTATATTAGTGTAAAAATGAAAATAATTAAGGACTGCCTTTTTTTTATTTAACATAAAAGATAACGCTCATAAGTATTGAATTATTATTAACTAATTGTAAACACTAATCTGATAATACAATAATATGGTATATTCGAGCTGGTCTGCTCAGGCGAATAAGAGAATAGTAAGCTTTGCCTACTACTAATATATTTTCTATAATAACATTATTATAAGAATAAGATAAGAAAAAGCCGTTTTATCACTAAACGTACGATATATTTCCCCATAGACATTTCAAAAGCCTATCGAACTGTAAAGCTCATTGGCAGTTGCTCAACTGACTCTGCAGTTTGAGTTATAGAGCTTTTGTTGCTTAGACAATGTATTAACGTGTGTTCCAGTTTAAAGCGAGTCGATGCTGAAGTGTCTTGAGTGGAAGACTTTTATATCTATACTAATCGACGCCTGCAGCTTTGTCTGCTTAAACTTTAAGATAAGAAATGGAAATCCCGTTTGTTTCGGTCGTTCCCGTAGATCGTCATCTGTGTGATCCCGTTATTTACCATTCCCGCAATAATTTGGGTTATTCTCTCTTAGTGCCCTACACTTTCTTATCTAACTACGTGTTACATTTTTTTTATTGATGATGTCAAGACTCGCTTTCTTCTCTGTTGTCTTCTTCAATTCCCTCTGTAATTCTAATCATTGGGACATTGTCTTCCCAGAATGGGAAAATGAATATATTTAATAATTACAACCTAAAGAGTGGAGAAGAGACAGCGTTCCTCAATTTAAGAAATGGTTCTGATAAGCAATGTCTCAAAAATTGGGTAGCTCGTGGAGAATAGAGTGTTTTAACACTAGTCTCTTCTCCTATCTTGCAGGATATAGCATGTAGCTGCTTACATTACCAATGCCACAACGATAATTGCTTTGATACTTAAAGTGTTCAAAAAATACACATATACATGAAAGTCCCTTTCGAAAAGTTTAAAAAAATTAATTCAAAAGCAACCTTTTTCGCACCCCTAAGCCTTCTGTCTCATATTTTTACAAGATTAACGCTATTTACATATAAAAATGATTACTTAAGAGCGTTTCTAAACGTGCATTTTTCCTTTTTTAAATTTAGGTATATTATATTACTTTTTTTTAATTAACCAGAGGGCAGAGGGTGGGCCTTCTTTTTCATGGTTTGCTTGAGTCATTGAGTTGAGAGTGGTTTGGGTGTCATTGAGATCCGCCGCTTAACATATAACTCATGGGTTTATCTCACATTCGGGCGGAAAACAGAGAACGGAGTGTCTTAACACTAGGTCCTCTCTGCCTAATTTACTATATGCAGGATACAGTGTGGAACTATTTAGGAAAATTATTGAAATATCAGAGATATTGGACACATACATACATACTAATGATGTAATGGATATCTACATATATCGGCTGATATCTGAAAGAGTAGAAAGCCAAAGACAGAAAGACAGACAGACGGATAATAGAGGGATCGTATAAGGGTTCCGTTTTTTTCTTATGAAGCTCTAAAAATAAGAAACCAATTCTTGTTTAGCACTTTTGCCACGCTTATGTTTGACCTTACTCCAAAGTTGACCTAAAGCTGTGTTAGCTATGCCAAAATAAAAATAATTTAAATGTGCTCATTCGTCGAGTAGAAATCGAACCCAAAGTCGTAGACGCTGGCGCACTCCGCTACGACGGCCTCTAAGTTAATGGATACAATACATCACTTTCTTACAAGATAGGTACAGGTTCGAATGACAAATTACTAGAGGTAAACGTTAGAAGTGAATACTTTGAATCCATTAATAAACATCAAATGTCGACGTTCCCCCAATTTTAGATGGATATTACAAAGTTATGTTTGATGTGTGTATATTTTGTGGGGTATAACTTTTAAGGAGGCCGTTCTGGCATGGGCTAGCGTTTGACTGTAAGCTCGATGGTTGTGAGTTCGATTCCTGCTCGGAGGAAAGAATTTGTTACCCCGAGTAGGTACCAGGTTTTTTACTATTTTTTATGATGGATATAACGTGAAGCTAAAAAATAGTTTTAAAAAATATAGTTTTGTTAATAAATGCTAGAATTTTAGCCACATTTTTACTTATAAGGCAAATTTTTGCTACTTCTTTATCTGAAGGCATTGGCAATATATTTTTATATAGTTTCTTCGTCATTAGGTTTTTTTTTAATAAAATGGTAATTTTTTTATATGAATACTGTGAGTTCCTTAGAAAGAAATAGCTTATTATAGTTAAAGTTCAAATTAAATTTTCGAAAAAATACAGGTAAAATCACAATTTACACTAAAACAACAAAGTGGCACCTTAATTAGTAATTAAGGGGTTGGAAGCGGTAGAATTTTAAATGTTTATTAAACAAAAAGCTAAAAGAGACGTAATTAGTACTTCGTTTTCACATTAATTGTTATACAGTTATATGAAATGTTAACTTTGTGTCAACTTCCCTTTGTATCCCGCTATAGCGGGGTAGGGAGAGGGAACCCAGTATGAAGATACTGTCCGTTATATTAACCGTATCCGACCGAATTCGAGACATTGCAAGACATTAGGTTATCTCTATACCCGGAAAAAAGCGTGAAACTTAAAAATAAGTTCAACTTACCGAGGGAATAAATTATCTTCATTAAGTCTTTATAAAGTTTAAAAATTCGAAACATTTATTTTATTTAATCCTTATTTAAAACATTTCAAAACTAACAAAACTTAACATAAAAAACTGAATAAAAACGTCATATTTAATGATGAAGCATAAACTTTTCAAGAAATTTTACACCATTTAATTTTTTCAAATATTTCAGGGCCCATTGACAGTTAAAGTCAGTCGAATGTTAGTGTATGAGCAAAAATTTCCAGTCCCTTACGAAACAAAACTTAAGTCATTAACGAATGTTACGAAGTGCTTCCAAATGTCGAACACAATTTAAAAGGTGCAAAGTATGAGCAGTAGCGATGTTATGATTTTTTATATTATTTTTATAAGGAAAAGTATATTGCGTGATTTTTTTTTCGAATGTATAGTGTCACTTTAGAAGAGATCTAACCTTGGTTTGGTCACCTTTTGGTGCCAAAAAAGAGATTCTACGAAGTCTCTTGTGAGGCACGGCCCTCAGCTCAGCTAGCTGTGTAGCTAGGACCTCGTCTGCACTGGTGGGGACCTTATGTGTTTGCGTTTGTGTGTTGTTTTACCTACGTGTAGCCGATTTAACCCACTCAATTTTCGAAACATTAAACGCTTTATCTTAGAATGAAGTAATAAAAAAAATTAAATCGACTGAAAATTGAACCCACACGATCAGTTGTATGATTACGCCACGATCACTTCGCCATATGTCATACAATTTTACTATAACACCACGTAAAGGTCATTTAAATTATGGTCAATATATTCAAAGCTTCAGCCGCGATCTAAAATAAGACACTCTGCATCTATACAACATCCCATGGGAGGAACAAAACATAAAATTAATGCTACCATTAAATGCCTATAAGGGCGATAACGCTATCTGATCCTTTGATCCTGAAATGTAGGGATAAGTCAAGATAAATGAATAGGATTAGTTGATATCATGATTTTATGTAATCGGGTCGGAACGTTCTAAAACCATTCTCATTTTATTTACTTTAAAGTGATAGTTCTGTTGTGGATTCAATGTTCAATTCAGAAGAATGATTATATTTCAATTATTTTCAATTTCAATAATTAAAACTATGGAGAGAAAGGAGAGAGGGTAATCGTATTCGAAATCATATATAGAACGCGATATGATGTGAAACTTGAAGCAATGCCTGGAACATTCGACCACAGAAGTAGGCTTCAGGTGTCTTTACAATACATGAACACTCGCCTTCACTGCTCCACGCCAATATAGCAAATGCTACACATAATTATAAACAAGTTATAACCACATTCATAATTCAAATAATAATTAATTAATTTAATAATTAATTATGTAAATATTTGAGGATAGCCAGCGGCAGAATATGAGACACCAACACCAAGAAACATCTGAACCAAGACTGTTCATCTTAATCCCGTGTGTATTCCACAACATATATATTTATAAAAGAATGAATTCAGGATTAGCTTTTTTCATATATTCCTAGAAATATTTTAAAAATAGACTAGACTAAAATAGATAGAAGAAACGACAAAAGATAACCCCTACCTTACTTTTTTATTCCTCATAATATAATAAAAGAATATATTTTTATACTTTAAATCAAAATAGTATTCGTATCAATTCATAAGAATCATTATAAAACTTCGCTTCGTTTACTTTGAAAAGACAGCTTCCCAACTATGCAGAATGTTAGAGCGGTTATATTTAAATTTAATCTGACTGTATGTGTATTTTTTATATATTTAAAATATTAACTCTACAGTTTCGTAAAATTCATATTTATCTAAATACTTTAAGAACTAAAATTATAACTATATAAAACTGAAAAATTTCGTCATATTTTGCAAGGAAATATGAAAGGTTTTCACAAGAAAGTTAAAATTTATATTTTAAAATAGACTAAATTAAGTGTGGCGTTGATTTCTGCACACATTGTGTCGAATTTAGACAGTAAGCTTAAAACAGAATATCTAGACACGGTGTTCCTGTTCCTTATGTGCCCAATTTTCTCATTATCATATTAACACTTATATCTAATTTTACTTCCAATTATAATATACACAATTTACAAATATACACAATTGTAATATAGTACAAATTACACCAAAACCATATCTTACTGTAACAAAATACACCAAAAAGGATAGTTATATGCAAATTATGTTGTTATTTTAGAGTCTCTAAATCACGGAATAATAAGTCACTATTCTGTTTGCACGTTCCCTATAAAGATCAAAATAGCCAAATAATATCACTGTGGCGTTAAAATTCATATAACTTTTATATTTCAAATATTGTAGCGTATTTCAAACAAAGTGCATGCTCACGTATTTACAAATTAAATATACGTGACTCTAACGACATCGCATTTCGATATTCCCACAATAGTTCGTGAAAGTGTACGTGCTAGGTTCAATATTAGGCTAAGTACTCGATGTGACCTAAATTAAGTTATAGATGAAAAGCGATTTTATTTATTAAAAAATATATCGTTTTTTTATTTTATATTGGTAGAAATTTCAATATTTTTTTTTTATTTAAATTATATTTTAAAGTATGTTGTAGGTTGCTGTTTCTTTTATTTAATCTCAATAGTTAAAGTATGCACAAAATATCTCATGAAGTTTCATACTTCTATGCTATTATTAAACTACTTTAGGAAATAGAAACGAATAGCAAAGGGCTACACTAATTTGTCGATCTACCCCCATAATAAGTAACAACATAAATATTTAACACACTACTGTTGACAACTGAGACAGCCTGCAAATATTATTTTCATTACTGAGATGGACTCAAAAGTAATACGTAAATTAATTTTAAATGAAAAATAGAGAATGAAAATGTCTTAATGAAGAAAAGTTACTCGTAATACTAGGTTTCTAGGTCTGCTTACCCTGTTATGTGTGGGATAGAGCGTGGACTAAAATAAAAAGAAAAAAAATACGATCGACACCTATGTATATATTTAGTTAACTAAGGTTTCCGTGTGGTTCATATCTGTGATGGAAATAAAAATAACTTAAACCTTATAGATAAATTTGTTGCCCCTGCTTCCTCTGCTTCCTCTGCTATATATGAAATAACAATTTTTATGTTATCCTAAGTATACAGTTCAAATACTTGAACTAACAACCATCACACTAAAATAATGATAATATTATTATAATAACGATCGCTACCCTCTTCTAACTTGTCCCGTACCACGTCTACGTTGTCGCAGCTATCGCCGTTAAGTATTTGTTTATTTTAACTACTACACTTGTTAGTGTTGAAGAGGCTGAATGTTTTATATTTATAACATTTCCAGCCATTTGCCCGCTTTGAATGCTTGGAAATATTTGTACTTAAAGTTTAAAATGGAGAAAACTTTTATCCGATTGCTGGGTGAAATGTGAATATTGTATTTTAACAGGTATATTTGTTGGTTTTGAGATCAATTTCCATTAGTAGAAATTTTGTTTTTCTAGTGAAGATGTCGTGGCGCAGTGGCCCTAAGTTTGATTCCAATTCGAGGGAATTTATTATTTTCCTTTCCTCGTTCTTGTAACAAGGAAGATTACAGCGTTGAGTTCCACTACTAACCATATTCTGAATGTCTCGTACAGCGTACTCACAAAAAAATATATCTTAGACAAAGGAATATTGTAAAATCGGTCCGTTACTGTAAATTTGTATTTCACAGGCTCTAAGCCGTACTCAACGGATAGACTACCAACACATCTACTCTGGCCGACGGCTCTCGTGTTACCCATACGTTACTCACGAGAGTGTTTGTACTAGTGAAAGTATGTATGCATGAGTGACCGTATGTAATAAGACAAATTTATAATTGCATTGTACATTAAATGTAAGTGTAATAGTATAGTAGGTGCTAAGAGAGGCAGTGAGCGACGTAAACCTACAAGAGAACACAGTTTTGATGATAGTGGATGAAGGCTACGTAAAAAACATGATGACCCCCCAGAAAATGTAGAAAATATGATGATGAAAGTAGACTAGGCGAAAGAGGTATCTCTGAATACTCCGCTGTAAATAAATCGTTAAATATAATTAACATTATATATTTTTTTCTCGAACTTTAGAAAGAAAAAATATTTTTTTAAAACGTATGATCGTTGTAGGATTTGAGCTACAATGATCCGATTTCCGCTAAGCCATACGTTCTCAAATTTAAACGTAGTGGAAATTAGGTATGTGGCTTAATGGCCAGCGTGCTTGGATTGTGTTCAAGAGGTGCAGGTTTAAGTCCCGCTACGCTAAAATTTCATCAATTTTAATTTTCTAAAAAGTATAAAGCGTTAAATTTATCCTCCAAATTTTGCCAAAACCCCATGTCACATGTTTAATAAGTAAATTAACAAAAAGGTTCTCCCATACATTACAGCTATAGTATCTACAACGAACGCTACGTAATTTATTTTGAATTATTCCCTTTCCGCTACATAAAATGTTTTTAATATTTTTGTCCGTCTGTGCCGTTATTTATGACTGTTACAACATTTCTCATTACTTACTTAATTTAATTTAATGGTGAATCGTTAAAGCTTTAGATTACTTGCGCTTGGAAGCTTTGATTGAAAATCTAATTGATTTAGATGATTTGTACTAATTTCAATTATAATTAAGATATCTGTGCATAAAAGTAAATGGGAAGAATTTATCAATTAACTTTGAAAAAAAAACTATGATTTTTTATCACGATGCATCTATCGCATTTTACAAGCTTTTATTACTATTCTGACTGGATCTTTGTTCTTCGATATCCTTATATCATTTTTAAATTAAAGATAATATGAAGGAACCTGACGTAGTGTTTTGTTAAAATAAATGGCAGAAAATGGACATCCACTAAATTATAATCTTTACATCAAGTAGGTAGGAAGGGGGAACCTGGGGACATAGTGTTAAAACAATCCGTTCCCATCAAGTCACTTTCCGCCGAACAGCGTGACAATGGCCACAGACATAAAATTATAATTTCAATCTATATTATTATACGCAGTTAAAATTTCTCTGGTCGTAATTGACCGTAAGCTACGAGTATGGTTATAGATTCAAGTTACGCTTTGAACAATATTTTGGTTAAAAATAAATGTAAAATAGTGGTTATTCATGGTGTGGTTAACATATTGCGGTGTTTATATACGTCATTAAACACAGAGTGTATTAGAGTGTTAAGTAGATAAGTAATATAATAAAAAAATAAAGACAATTCCTACTACAGTTTAAAAAGAAAAAAAAAAATTATTTTAATTAATGAAATACTATTCTTTAACATCAAGTTTTATCTACAACAAGCTTAAAAATTGTATTGAATTTTTATTGTATTTAGATTCACCTTTTATCCATATATAGTAGTTGTTGGTGGAATGTGGTGACATCTCCCCCGAGTGGGATTTGAACTTACAACGGTCACGTTTACAGTCTCACTGCGCTACTACGCAACGACGGGCTCATTCTATAGATATATAATATATATAGAAATTTCATAATTTCTGCAACACATTAAACTTTGAAGTTTAAAACGCCTAAACACGTTCGCTTGTTGTTTTAAGAGGGAACTTTACCCGCTTAACCGAGTTGTTACGTTGCGAGTTTCAAAACAAATTGTATGGAAAAAATTAAATGTATTGGAAACCGTATTCCACCTTTTCCTATGAAGTGAAAAGCTACTATATGCTAGTTTTACGCTGTATCCCATATAAAGCCGGGTAGTCAGAGGGAACCTTGTTTTAAGTCATTATAAACACTCAAGGGAATGATGTTTTTTTTCATTTATTGGTTCTGGTACACAAAACGTGTCGTTTTCCACCACTTAACACGCAATGTCTCTAAAATTGAGCAGAAAGCGGGGACCAAAGTGTTTTAACACTACTCTTCCTTCTACCTATCCTGAAGCTGAACCTTGAATCCATCACCGTAACCCACAATCATAAGCCATCATACCAAATACACCTAAATTTTCAAATAAATATTACATATATTATATATTAACGAAGTTCACAACGACTCCGCATAAGCTTTTAGTTACAAAGTTCATTTCACCATATAATTTGTGAAGAAACTTCACAAACTTTAACTGTATAAGTGTTTTGGCAAAGTTCGGGGAATCCCTTCGACGCAGTTACGTTTATTAAACATTTATATGTAAATCTAATGTGTGTGTTTAATATTTGTGCTATGTTGTGTTAGTAATAATATATATGTTTTTTCTGTATTTAAACGCGAAGGTTTTGGTTTCGCAGATAAAATAGGACTGTACTTTTTGTTGATAAAATTTACTATTCTTAGTAGGCCTATTTATCTAAAGAAATATATAACATTATAAATATTGCAAAATTATAATATTACTTCACTAATAATAACAAACACGCTTGGACTCTAGTGGTTTAGCATTTCCAGTAACTTCTGAAGAGTTCTACTATCCTAATTATATTATTTTATTTTCACTTAAGTTACCAAGTTTTCTGACAACACAATTACTACAAGTTTATTTCATTCAGTTTCTTCGATTTTTACGACCTAATAAAAGCGTGTTAAAAATAAGCGATATGTAGATATATAGACCGAAAAGAACATGCAATAAAGGAGAACGAAGTGCCTTAACACCAGATTTTCTCAGACCATTTCACAAAAAACCGTATAAAAAATAATAAGTTCAGCACATTTTTCTTTTTTTTACACAACTTTTTTAAAATGTAGATTTAAAACAACAAGTGATTTAATATTCCACTCGTTTGCCTTCACTTTACCTAGGATCACTAATTAGTCTCTTCGTTGGGAAATAATAAAAAAAAACACTGCCTCTGTAATGAATGAAATAAAAGTATGTCAAACTTTCAGTAGCCTGATCTTTTGTTAGAGGGAAACAGCAAGACTTTCAATTGAAATATCCTTATAAAAGACTAAGATGGCATGATTTTGTCTGTTACGTTGTTTACTATACTTGGAACAGTTGATTTTGAACTCTAATACTTTAAAGTTATAGTATAAATTGATGTTAAAAGTCATTTATATAAAGATTATTCATCAAATACATGCTTATTCTAGGGTTACTTGAATAGATATTTTATTATTTTGTACTGAAATGAACTTAATGAATGAAATAAATTAATTATAACATATTTTCCATAGTGTGGTTAGATACAGAGCAGCGTAAGTTTCAACTGCTGAAATGAAATTAAACCTATACAATATGGAAAAACTATTTTTTAAACTAAAAGTATAGTACATAATTAAAAACGTAATTCAACGTTGTTTTTCACATCCAATCAAATCAGGTTCACATTATATCCCGCACGTACCAGATTACGCAGAGGGAACCTAACTCTACTAGATACTCTGTTTCCCTCTGACCCCTAATTTTTGAGACATTGCGCGCTGAATGACGGATTTAAACACCGCACTCTGTTAACACATACCAGAAATATATTTTACGCGTTTCACTTATAAGTTTCATATTAATTTTAATATTATTACACATAATTTGCAATTGGAATGTAAAATTGTGTAGAGGCGTACAGTATTATTTATTGCGTTGTTAGGCTGCCTGTTACACCGTATTTTGCTATTTTTTTAACTTCCCGCTATATCCCCTATAGTACGATAGGCAGAGAGAATCTATTGCTTAGACGCTCCGTTCTGCACTTTCCAGCCAATTTCTATACATTGTGTGTTGAGTGGAAGCGCTGAACGCCACGTATTGTCTTATTACCAGAGCTAGAAAGTAAAAATAACTTATACCCTCGATTGATTTTCGCACAGCTGTCGCATTTACAGTCAGAACCACGAAGGCCTAAATCTATCTATACTTTTATACTAAGAGACCCGAAGAGTGTACTTGTTTGCACGCATGTTCAACAGCTACAAACGGTATCCCGCTATAAACGGGATACAGCGTGATTCGTAGATATGCGTTACCTGAAAAATAAATAAACAAATACTCTATCAATTTTTCCATAAACTTTGTTAATGCCTTCCATATTACGTATAAACTATACCTATAGGTATATATATCTAAGATTTTAAGGTACATCCAGTTCAGTTGTTCTACAGCACGTTCAGGCAATTAAGCGAGCTCGGGCCATCAGTCACGCGTATCTAAACTTAGCTGTAATTTTATATTTCTATATGTAGGGCTTATATATATTTATGCTACAGTCCAAATTCTTAATCAGTCATAGTATTTTTTGTCTAGAATAAATGGGTACCACTAAATTTCCCAATAAAATTGGGGTTTTGTCGGAAAGTTATTGAATAGAAATATTTTAATCTGCAAAAAGAGGTTAAAAGATTTTTGAACTAACGTTCTCAGTAAATAATTTTAATTATCAAGAAAATCAAATCATCGATCAATCATAGATTCTATTAAATCTGTGAATTCAGGTTCAAATACAAAATATTCCTTATACAATTTTACTTTAGCGTGCACGATTTGAATTGTCGAATGAACATAAAAAGCTACTAGCATCAGCTCGGAAGGCAGTTTTATTGAGAAAAACCAGAGAAAATTAAAAAATCTACTTTTGACCGCTTGCATTTGATTAAATTTTCAGTTAATTAATTTAGTTGAAAGTCGAAATAAATAAAAATATACTAGTGGTTAAAAATGTTATTGATTAGTTAAAAGCTTTGACTGCAACATGTTCCTATAAATGCTTGAGGCCAGAAATCATGAAGAAAATCTTCTTATATATTTGTACATTTCTACAGTAAGGCTTTACGCGGTGGAAGTGAGAAATTATAAAGATATTCTTATATACGACATATGTATGTTGGTTCTGTATTTTCGAGGCGTTGGAACAGCGTCTGACTGTAATACCATGGTTGTAGGTTCGATTCTTACTCGAGGTAATTATTATATTTTTATTCCCGGCTCTGGTAGACAAAATGAGGCACTAAATTCCAACTTTCCACACACAATGTCTCAAAAACTAAGTAGAAAGAGAGAGCGGAGTGTTTTGGCACCGGATTCTCTCTACCTACCTTACTGTATGCCAATAATACTCTGCTATATCACGATGTTCTCTGCTTTCTGCCTCGCGGAATGCAAGACTGCGATATGTCATGTCACCGGAGCGAGAAGATGAAAGTAATACATTTCCCCGAGTGGGAATCGTACCCACAACCACCACACTTACAGTCAGACGCTGTGCCAAGACGTCCTCAACAATATAACGGATTCCATAAATAGCAGGATTTATCACAGAAATGCATTATTCAATCCACAAAAGGGAGGTAAACCCACTTTTATTATATGTCGCGTCCAGAACACCCCTTATGGGCCCAAAAATATTAAAGATATATCTATTAAAAGGTATACTTATACTAATCATCATCGTCATGTATGAGCAGAACCTGCTATATAGTTAGTTAACAATAAATTGATTTATTTAAGGTCAAACAGATCAGTCAAACAAAGTGCTGATACTCCACTCACTATTTTCCACTCTTTTCTGAGATATATCGAGCTTTCTCGGCGAATATCTTAGTTTTAGAACAAAACAACATAAAAAGACTATTAAACTGCATATTTAAAAATATTTTAAATAACTTAGAGTGTTGTGACGCATCACTGTTTTTATATACAAAAAAGAAAAAATTAAATGCAGCTTTTAGTAAAAACATCACTTCTATAAAATTTCAGCAAAAGTTTGAGTTGTGTAAATATTTATAGGGTTCCGTAACCTATGAGTCAAAGGAAACCCTATTACAAAGACTCCGCTGTCTGTCTGGCGGTATGTCCGCTTCAAGAACTGAGATAGATATATAGAAATTTTTACAAATGATGTATTTCTGTTACCGCAATAACACATACTCAAAAATAGAATAAAATAAATATTTAAGGAGGCTCAGGTATAGCAGACATAATTTTATTGCCGGGATTATAGATAATGGTACGTAACCCTTCCTGCACGAGTCCGACTCGCACCTGGCTGTTTTTTTATTAATATTAAGATTCTGTTTAAAAATGTATCAAAACTTGAGCATAGTCTTGAAACTTTTAAGAAATTTCTTGATAGCACTAAGTGACTTAAATTGGCTAAAATTATAAATTTATAACTAGAATCGACCGCAAATTTGTTTGCGTAGAGACCGTTTTAGTAGAAATTTTAGGAAATCCTTCCATACTACTCCTTTACACTCTAATTTCTTTTTTTTAAGTCCAATAATATTTACTTCATTAGTAAGAACTTAAATATTTTTCAGAAGCCAAAGGCATTCCGTAGACTCCGTTCCCTACTTTTCGCCCAATTCTTAACACGTAGCGTGTTAAATGACGTAACTCAACGAGTTAAGACACTCGGTTCCCCAAGCACCGCCCAATTTTCGTGACATTGCGTAATGAGCGGCGGATTTCAACGTCTTATCCTTATGTTACCAGTGCAAGGAAATTGAAACTAATTCACTCCCCCGAGTGAGAATCGAATTCACAACCGTCACGTTTACATTCATATGCTATGCCGTTGCATCATGGGGACCTTTTATTTATCAAATGATTTATCGATAATAGCAAAATACAATTTGAATCTGCCAAACTCAACAGTCATGTAAACACAACATGTTTTGAAGGGTTCGAATCCCTTAGGACGAGGGATTATCGGGTCATTTAGTAAACACTAAACAACGGTTACGCAGCGAATAGTATTGTTTGTGTACAAACTAAGAGGAGCATTGCTATTATGTATATTTGTAGATATTTAGAAGACAAGGAACGACGTTGAGCTTCCCCATCTAATATTCAATATCTGTGGTAACTCAGCGATGCAGCGTCTTATTGTAAACGCGAGGGTTGAGGGTTTGATTCCAACTCAGGGGAATGTATAAATTTGTATTTCCTCGCTCTGGTAAGAAGACCAAGTAGAATACTCAACTTCTTCATCTAACATTTAAATTGAATAACTGAACACTCGGTTCACTCCATGGCACTAGTAAATGTGAAAATAGCATAATAATAATGATTGTGACCTGCAAATTTGTATGCATAAATTTAGGACCTAAAATCGAAACACCTGTTTTTCTTAGTTTCCGTAGAAATTTCTAATATAAATATACATATAATATTGATTATGACCGTAATATGTCCATTAAACGACAACGAAGACCGGATGTAGGCGACCCGCGATACATGTTACAGGGCAAATTGTTTCCGTTCATTCTTTTCTCATTTTATCATTATATTGATTTTACGTCATTATAAAGCTGTTTTGCTGAACGAGATGGGTGATTACTTAATACCTTTTTGAAGGAATATTTAAGAAAACAGCTTCTCGTTGTTTCCCATAGAGCACTCTAGACGGGAACCTTAATATCAGGAACTTTATTCCCCCGAATGGGAACCGAACACACAATTGTCGTATTTGAAGAAGCACACTGAAATGAAATTGAAATATTTACACTTGAAATGAAATATTCATGAAAATGAAAGAGTGGCATCGAATTTCGCCCCTCAATATGCAATACAGCAGTGGGTGGGAATGAAGTGTTTTAACACTAGGTTTTCTCTGCTTGCATAGCATATTAAAATAAAGTATATTAAAATAAAAAAAAACAAAAGAATCCACCAAAATTGTTCCAAAGCAAAATTAAATTTAATATAAAATTTCTAAAGGTGTAAACATAAAGTAAAGGTATCTAATAAAGGGTGAGATTATTTATCCTCTTCTCAGCGTCGAGTGCCTCAAGGTGTCGTAGGCTGAAGTGCCATCGGCTTATTTGTGATCATTTGAAGAGACTTTTTTAAGTAAATTAAACGTTTTACTGCCTTTTTTGTGTTTAAGGGTTGTGAATTTGCTACTCGAGTTCGATATATTGTGCACTAATCGATGTGATTTTCTCAAGAGATATTTTCTTACTGTGGGTTAAGAAATTATTAAATAATTTCTAAAATAAACACATTTTTTTATAAAAAACTTTTTTTATTCAGAACCTTTATATCAAAGTAAGCATATCTATCTTATAAATAT
The DNA here is from genome assembly GCA_036379175.1 of Heliconius cydno galanthus. Taxonomy (NCBI): domain Eukaryota; kingdom Metazoa; phylum Arthropoda; class Insecta; order Lepidoptera; family Nymphalidae; genus Heliconius; species Heliconius cydno. The sequence goes on along the minus strand of JAKRZM010000643.1, from coordinate 515,070 downwards.
AGTTTTTTCCGCCAGCGGAACTCAACGTCGTATTTTGCATCATTATCAGAACGAGAAAAAGAAATTATAAAATATTTAATTGAGGTGAAAAGTGGGAATCGAACCCACAAGAATCGCGTTTACAATCGCACCATTGTGCCCTTGCGCCACAACGACCTCAAAAATCCTTCAGAATTGGAATTTACGACCTAAGCTATTACTAAAAACATCTAAACCTAAACGGCAGCTAATTAACGATATACCTAAGCAACAAACTTTCAAAATTAATAATAAACTAAGTTGTAACTATTAAAGATTTTATCTACAAATATATATCAAACGTCGGGGTTCCATCGAGAAACGTATATAGTTATATAATTTATGATTCTTACAAGGTGAAATGAGACCATCGTGGAACACCAACTGACTGAGAACACGATGGTTGTGAGTTCTATTTCACTCAAGGGAATAAATTATTTTCATTTCCTGTTTCTGGTAAGTTATTGCTCGGCGTCAAGTTTTGACAATCACCATCTAAATAAAAGAGTGCCTTGATACTTGGTTTCCGCCTACCGAAATTCTACGTACCGAGATTGCGGACGCGGAAGAAAATTAATAAGGAAATTAACGCCATCTTAATCAATTTTGATTTTCTATTGCTTGCGACAATTGTGGGTTCAAATTACTTTTTACATTATTTTCACCTATGTAGATAGGAAATGGAGAAAATAGTGTCTTAACACTAGATTTTATACATTCAAATAAAAATTAATACCACAATAAGAGATCAGTCGTGGCGCAAAGCGTGGGGTTATGTTCCGCCTATCAATACGCAATGCCTTAAGATTTCAACGGAAAGTGGGGAACGAAGTATTGTAACATTAGGTTTCCCAGGCCTCTAGATACCGTGCTTTATGGAAAATACAGCGAGAAGCAGAAAAAAGGATGGACGAGGATCAAAAGTTAATATAGTTTTATTTATTTAATATTTTTGTTAAAAAATAAAATATTGACGCAAATATTTACATTAGGTGGGCATCGAATCTACTATTACTAGCTAGCTTACTAGATAACTATTACTAGATAACCATCGGTGGGTGAGTCCAACTCGCACTTGACTGGTTTACGTAAAATTTTGTATTAATAACCTTCAGGCCCATTGCTGCCATTACGCCGTAAGAAATTAAAATTTTAGCACCTCCATTAAAAAAACTTAAGAAATTTGCTTATTCCATTGAAATATAACACTTACACTTTACTTTTTAAAAAGTTAATACTCGACTGCACTTATACATAGTTGAAAAGAAAATAGTTTAAGTGCACTCTTAAAAATTCGCTGCCTCATTTGAAAATCAAATTCGCGTTTAAATAAGCCCCGCTCTAATTGAGTTCTAAAAAGAGGTTTAAAATTTAACTGAATTTTTTTTTAGCTTCATGCTGTATCCCGCATGTATTATATAGTAGGGTAGATAGGATAGGATAGTGTCAAGACATTCCATTCCCCTCATTAAGTATAATTTTCAAAAATGGAACTCAACGCTGCCTTGCAGAGTCCTTGTGTTGTTAGCAGTGAGGAAATGAAAAAAAATAATTTCCTCGAAGGGGAATCGAACCCAAAACTGTCACATTACCAGTCAAATGCTGTGTCAGTGTGTCCTACACGTGTAGGTATATACCTACAATAGCCTAATATTTTTTATTAAATGTAGTTTTGGTTTTCAGGTAAGGATGCCATTGAATGGAGCTAATCTGAATTAAAGGTAACATATTAAATAGTAAATACGTAGAGATATGAATATCAATTAAATTCATATATAAATATGTTATGTATAAATATATAACTTGTATAAAACTCTTTTATTACTAAGTGACTGACAGACAACGCACATTTACAATTTTTGTACAAAAACAGTTGAAATTGGGCATGTTAGTTCCGTGGTATTGGAGCCCTAAGACCGAATATCCAGGAATTCACACAGAAAATAATACATCTCAAAATACACATAAACGAAGTCGTTGGGCAATACTCGTTTTAAATTTGAAAAATCAAAAAAAACACCTCTTCATGGTTTTCCCACATTTCAGAAACCCACTTCCATTCAATTTGAGATCCACCACTCAACACTTAGGCAATGCTTGGGAACGGAATATCTTAACATTAGTTTCCCTCTGCTATATGCGTGATACATTGTGAAGCAAAATAGCAAAATTATAAATAAAATATTGATTCTAAGCAAGAAAATATAGAAAAATTTAATTATTACCGAAGACAGTTTTAAATGTTGCCATTCTTTCCATTATTGCCTCGTTATCGTCTGGCTTGATGCCAGCACTCCACCTACAGGTGTCTCGACCATTAGTTGTTATGCACTTTATAGTTTAGCTTCTGTGGAAAAGAAATTTCTAGTCAATAGTTAAAATGTACCGTCTGACTGTATACGTAACGGTTGTGGATTCGATTCTCATGGGAGGTAATGAATTATTTTATCGCTATTCAACTATATACAGTGTATTTACTAATTGGTTTAAAAATGAGGAATGCCATTTCTTAACCCTAGGTTCCCTCTCTCACTGCTATGTGTGGGATACATAGTGAACCTAAAAAGAATATTAAAGACTATTTCGCCTACCACTTATTTAAAGTAACAATTCTATCGACAGAATTCCCCATTGTTAAACAACAAAAGGTCCAAATCTAACTAAATCAAAATAAAAGCCGAAACAAAGAACAGTCAGTACAATGCAACTAACTTCGAATAAAATGTCCAAGCGCTTAATAGCTTTATCTCCGATTGATAAATTATAGAGAAAGACTAGTCGTCGCCCGCAACTTTATTTGCGTGGATTTTAAAACGTAAAATGGAATATCTCGTCTTTTACCGTTCTCGTAGGAATTTCGACCTTTACCGAAGACCCGTACCTTTTTATTATGTTCACGCTGTTTAAATAGGAGGGTAGGCAGAGGAAACCTGGGAATCCAGTGCTAACTCAAACTCCTATGAAAAATTTTCCGTTGTTAAGTGACTGAAAGACAACGTACATGCAAAACTACTGCATTTAGATGAAATATAACTGTTGAGGCCGTCATGATGCAGAGGTACAAGCGTACCTAGAGAATTCCGAAAAGTGGAGAACGGAGTGTCTCTGGTGATAGGTTCCCTTAACGTTACCTGCTACGTGTACGGAACACAGCGTTGAACTAAAAAAATGTTTTTAAATGTACTTATTCTATAAATAATTTCAAAACTTATAGCTGATACCGCACCACACACCTTAATTTGCCAGAACTCTTAAAGAGGCCCTTGGGAGCGCAAGTTTAAATCTAAAGATGAATTGCATTCTGCAATTTATTTAGAAAATTACGATCCTTTAACAATCTTCACAATGAAACTATCATTGTTATATAAAAGAAACTATAAGTAATAATATATTTATAGCTGCCTCTCTGAACAACGGGGGTCACTTTCTAGTTACCTAATGTGAAACTTTGTATCAACTTTTTATATTGCTTTAGCAATAAATCTTGATGTAGCTTTTGTGAAAGAAATCTAATATTAAACTTAATAATAACTTGACTTCTTGGCCACGCTTTGAAGCCAAATAGTAGAGTAGACAGAAGAATCTAGCATCAAGATACTCCGTTCACCCTGGTTTCACCTGAATTCGAGACATCGCTTATCAAGTGGAGGAACTTAAAGCCAAAAGGAGAAAATTATACCTAGAAATGAGTGGTATCGTGGTAACGGACTGTCTTAACACTAACACTAAGTTCTCTCTGCTTACCCTGCGATATGCAAGATACAGAAAAGCTAAAAAAATATATATTGAACCCACTATCATCGCGGTTTCTTTTAAATACGGTCCCAATGCGCCAGGATAGACTTTCAAGAAAATATTTAGTTGCATTTGAGGTAAACGCTCACGTTAGAAGTATAAGTTTTAATTACTTAATTATAAAATACATTTATGAAAACTTCCCAAGCTGGAACATTTTGAGCACACGTTGGATTTTTCAAAGAAAATCCAGACCAAAAAGGTTTCTCAAACTAAATTCTTTAAGTAAGAAACTTAAACGTTTCACTTTGCCGAACTTCGTGACACGACGAAAGGTGACCAGTAATTTTATATATTTAAGTAATTTTATTTACTGTAATAAATACTATATGCAATTATTTTAGCTTAATGCTATATCAGGGTAAGCAGGCATGGGAACCTAGAGTTAAGACACTCCGTTCCCATTGTGATACTTTCGTTCCCTATTCTACAGAAATATATATTTTAAAACACAATCTTTAATTACTATTTGATTCACATTCCATATAAACCTACCCTATTACACCGCGATAGTTACGTATTCAAATTCAGTTTAAGCATCTCACATAGCATTTAATATAATCCCTGACATTAGCACAAAACACACTGTGAACTAACCGTATCTGTTCAGGACAGGAGCAACTTGTATTTAGAAATTAATCTACTATATACGACTAACGGGATATGTTGCATTAGGTTTATAAGATATATTATATTATTTTTAGGGTTCCGTTCCAAAAAGCTAAAACGGAACCCTATTACTAATACTCTGCGATCTGTCGATCTGTCCGTCTGTCACCAGGTTGAATCTGATGAACCGAGATAGTTAGACAGTTGAAAATATCACGGCTGTTTTATTCCTATTGCCGCTATACCTACAAATACTAAAAAACAAAATAAAATATACATTTAAAAGAGCTCCCATACAAGTAACTTGATTTTTTCCATAGATAATGGTACGAAACCCCTAGTACGCTAGCTTAACTCGCACTTGGCCGGTTTTTGTAGAAAATATAAAAAAATGGCGCAGGTTAACAGCGCGCGATCTATACTCGAGGTTAAGAATTATTTTAATTACTTCGCTCTAGTAACAAGGCGAAGCGTTAAATTCTGCCTTTCAACACGCAATTGTATCGAAAAATAGGTTCCCTCAGCCTAACCTGTTACGTCATGCGGGATACATGACGTAACAAGTCATGTTTGAAACTAAAAAGAAATACAATTTATAAAGTATTTCCACTTTCTCACTATTCCGATATGGTGAAGACGAAGAGTCTGAACTATTGAAGATACCTGCAGTAAATTTACATTTAAATATCTTCACGCTGTTAGTACTTTAATGGATTTTTCTGGATTCAATTCAAAATTGGAAAATGTCACCTGAAATAAACATTCTCGTGAGTAAATTTTATATAATTAATTTTGTTTTAGCTTCACGCTTTATCCCGAATTTAGCAAGGTAGGCAGAGTGGCGGAATGGCGGCATAGCATGTTGAACGGTAGTCCACTGCAAATAAGCCCTTGTAGGGAAATAAGCTACTTTACTTGCTATACAAGTATATTGTAGAAATCTGCCCAACGTAAGATAATCCAATTATTATGCTCCCTTAGACGTCCATTTTCACCCATTTACTAAATCGCCTTTAGTAGAACTATTAAATACTTACTTTGTATTAGCAAAATGCAATACAACTAAATTTCAATGTATAATTTTATGTTTTAACTTATCTCATTTATTATTTAGTGAGGAAGAGAAAGAAATTAATGATAAAACACTCCATCCTCAACTTTTCACCTATTGAAACACATTGCGTTTTGTATTACGGAGTTGAACGCTGGGTTTTATCTTACCAGACCATCGAAGATATTCCTTAATATATATTTATATATTTTTTCAGCTTCACACTGTACCCAGCATATAAGTGGGTAGGCAGAGAGAACCTAGTGTTCACGTTTTCGCATTGAATGGCGAACATATGGCAGGCAGTTGGAACCTAAGAACTTAGTGCTAATTCACTCCGTTCCTATTAAGACACTTCTGGTCTCCATTTTAAACAAATATAGGGGCATTGCTTGTTGAGTGGCTCTCGCACTAAAAGGATTATAAAGTACATAAGCTTGTTTGGTTCAAACAGAAAAGGTGTTGACACTTTGATAGGTATCCTAATTTATGATATTTCATAAAAAATGGTTTAAATAATATTTTCTGTTTCCTGATGAGACGAGAGATGGAACCCAATGCTAAAGCCTTATCTACAAAAGTTGGAAAATTAGTTAATTTATTTATAATCAATTCCCTGAATTGGAATCGAACCCACAATCATCACGTTTACATTATACCATCATTGCCTCTATAATTCGTATGTATGCCATTTGTATTTCTACATACATACATACATATTCCACATACATATGTATATATGTAGAAATACATTATATTATTCGAACACGTTCATTAGATAAATTTGCATATAATACCAACTAAAACGTTTACGCACGATCAACATTAACACTGTATTAACAATTGTATTTATTACTAATATTATTATTAGACGAGTCCAGGAGTCCAGGCATAGCCCTCGACTTCGTTTGAGTCGACTATAAAACTTAAAATCCTGTTTCTTCCCATTTCCGTAGGAATTTGTAGTAATCTTATCTTGGTGCTCCCCTATGCTCCTTAACCTACCTAAAAGAATAAGTTTAAAGATTTTTTTATAATTATAGACAAAAAGATTTTCACTTTTATGGTTTGGTTGAAAACGGCTTAAAGCAGTTATTTGTTAGTTAGAGTTTATTAGCTATTTAGTGTCTTAAGTCTTAGCACTCTGTTTTTTCCTGTTAAGCCTGGAAAAAAATATATGTAAATTTATATATAAGATACATTAACAGAAGTTTATAAACTTATTACATATACAATTAAATAAATCTAGGATTTCTTCTTCGATTTTTTTGAGAAAAAAAGCACAATCCCGCATTGCGACGTGCTTTGTCCCTTGCCAAAAGAAACTTAAGCTTTTATTACTCCGGTCAGTTCCGGGTAAGATAAATTATTTGGATCAACTTCCTGTAGGATGTTCGTTCTTAAGAAATACGACGTTTCAATATATTTTCTTCATTGCATATATTGACAGACTGTCTTGGTATAGATTTGGTTCTAAAATGAAACTTTGAAAAGAAGAAACTTTTTTTAGAAACCGTATGTGAATTTTGAAAATAGCGGTATAAAAACCCGCACTTCTTGGAATTACATGATAAATAGTGTTCTCTCGTGCCAAATGATAATTCTAAGCAATTATCTTTGGGTAGCGGTACTGCGTAAAAATATCCCTACGGAGACTACTAGAAAAAAATTGTAACAAGCGTATAAGAATTTCGACGTATTTTGATGAGAACATATCGTTTATAGGTCGCAGGTTCAAATCCCGTTACGTTCTCGATATATTTTAACAACGTTTAAGTACTGTATGTGACGCAATCCATCTTTTACTTTTATGGATTTATTTCACAGTCTAATTTTAACTAATACTTGTTAAACATAAATTGAAATATGAGTAAAAGTTGTTACTTAAAAAAAAGTAAGCTTCGTATAAAATTAAACGTATCGAATACAGCAACACTCGAGCCAAACGATCTAACCCCACGAAACTATTCAGTACAAGCTGCTGTGAAATTTTGATGCTGTAAAAATTGTATATTCTTTTTGCAACTTCTGCTGGAAAATATTTCGGTAATATGCTCTTCTATCTAAGCATCATTTAAAAAATATTTTACGTGTAAGAGTACCTACCCAGATTTTTTTTAGTTTTCTGTATCCCGCATATAGCAGAGTAGGTAGAGGGAACCTGGGAACCTAGTATTATAGATACTCCGTTCCGATTAAGATACTTTTTTAGAATTAATTTATTCTAATTAACTTTTAAATTTTATATACATAGGTTTGGAACTCGATGTAAGAAGGTGAGTTTGATATGAATGTATGAAATAAGAATTCAAAATCTATATATCAGGCATTTAAAAAAATTCGTTTATAGTAAGAAGACCAATGATTAAGCACCTTTTTTAGCTAAACATTATATCCTAACTTGAGGGAAGCCTTCATGACATTGGGTTGCATTGAGTGACAGACTTCAACACCACGCCTTGTCTCATTACCAGTGCGAGTGGAAATCTAACCCGTAAACGACGTGTTTACAGTCAAACGCTATGTTGCTACGCTAATTTCGACCAACGAAACATTAACTTTAACGAAAAATTCTTATAGTAAAACTACTTTACGTAAGCAAAATAATTCTAAATCTAAATTAAATCGTTACCCACAAACCAGAAATTCACGCATGGCGGGTTCTTTCAAAAACCTTCACCTAGCATTTATGTATGTGCAACCGAAATGCATTTTGAAATAGCTGCGTCCCGTCATATACGAGTACAAGCATTTTGGCAAACTTCCAGACCGTCGTCGTCGAGTGCTAACTATGGTTTGAATTAATATAGATTTACACTACTATGTTCTTATACTAGTATACATAGTTATAAAAATTGTAGTCTGTTTTCTCTTGTTCTCGTAAGAATTGCAAGAAATCCTTTTTCAGCATTCCTCTACCTTCCCCAATGAGCTTATAAGCTAAATTTTATAATTCAAGGCCACAGGTAGTTTTGCCTGCACGTTATCTACCAGTCACTCAGTAACAAAAGAGATTTATTTTCTATTTATACTTAGTTATTTATTATTATTTTTACCAGGAATGGGAACCTGGGAATCTGGGTTTACTCCGTTCTCATTACGACATTTCCGTTCCCGTTTCCGCCGAATTCTCAAGGCATTGCATGTAGAGTGGCGGAACTCATGTCCCCCATAAAATAAAATACGAAATAAAAGGAAACTGGGTATCGAACGCGAGCATCGCATGATTGTAGCCCTGCACCGTACATGGAGCAAATGGGTGAAACCAGAGCATTCACAGGTTTATTTCCATTTCCTTGCTTGTAACAAGACAAAGCGCGGCGTTGAGTTCCGCCGTTTAATACGCAATATCTTGAAGATTGGACAGAACGGAGTGTTACTATTCTCCCTCTGCCTACTCTGCTAAATAAAGTGAAAAAAAATCAACCACAATTCCCCTATATGTTCATAATACAAACATTAACAGACGTCGATACAATATTTCAATACAACGCGACAGTATTAAGACCGCGCGACGTGACGGTCACTGCGCCACAGGTGGCCAGTTTGGCGGATGTCCAACAATTGGAATCTAAGTAGGTACCTGCTGTTTTACTTTTACTATTTTATTTCACTACATTTGCATGAACTTCGTTTAATATTGTCAAGCCTTTTTTGGTTGATATAGAAATAAGATGTTCTTTTGGTTGTAATGTTATTTTTATAGTAAATTGGAACTAGCTTTCTTGTTATTTTTGGGGTCGAATGGAACTTTTTGGATACAACTATACAAGTAATACAACATTTATACAATATAGCTGTAAGAAGAAGATATATGAAATTATACATAAATAAATAACCAAACAAGATTCCGTACTGCCGTTAGATTATTTATTATTGAGGAGGAAAACGATGGATAAATACGTATATTATATAAATATCTTCGATACAATTATATCTTGGAAATTGGGTGGAAAGTGGGAGACATTAGGTTCCTTGTGCCTTCCCTTCTATATACGGAATATAGCATGAAACTCTTTTTTTGTCTTTTTATATAAATGTATATAAAACTGTAACCTAACTGATCCAGAGATCAATGCTTAGCCCAAACCACTGAGCCTGAGTATGTGAGCACTGTGAAAATAATTTTCTATATCTACCCCTTAGAGAGTAAAATAGAAGTTAAAGTTTATATGAAAAATCGTTGTCTTCAAAACTATAAATGTGTAATTTAAAATGTAATCTCTTAGTTCGTGGCGTTGAGTTCAGCCATTCATCACGCAATGTGACACGCGAAATTAGGTTCCTTCAGCCTATCCTGCTAAATGCGGGATACAGCGTGAAGCTAAAAAAATCTTAGATAATAATAAATTAAAATGTTAATACATGTATAGACAAGGCTTGCCTGTAAGTAAATTTTTATTGTGTAAAATTATCTAATAGGTAAAACCGCACGAAAACTCAGGTAAAACCGCGTGCGGAAACCTAGTAGTAAGAAAAGTAAACATACAATCGAATACTATCGTTTCTATTGAACATATAATAGTAGGAACCCCGAAATTGATATCGAATATAATAATAGATATTTACTGGAATCGCTTTATATAGCAGAGTCCTTTCTCCAATTTGAGGGGACGATATTAAATTACATTTTATTATATGTTTATTTTTTTGGTTAACTTTCCTGTTATTGTTTATCATATTGTTATATACGGTGGCAATGGAATAGTGTTTGTATAAAAACATGACGATTGTGGGTTCGATTTCCAAGCGGGAATCAACTATTTTAATTTCTCCGCGTTGAAAAAATAAAGTCTGGCGATGTGTCTTATTCGAGCGAAATGCAACACTTAACTTATTCCATCTTTCACAAATATTGTAATTTTTTTACATCTTAACGATACATCCTGCGTGTGGCAGAGAGAATCAATTATTATTTACCATTTTAAAATCATTGTACGTACCAGAACAATTTTCTTCACTGCTTGAACGTTTTCATCAGTTGTACGTTTTGACGTGCTTGGGCGTCCAGAGCGAGGCTCGTCATTGGCATCTTCCCGGCCATCTTGGAAGAGTTTGTACCACTTGTAAACATTTTTTTTACTCAGAACAGTTTCACCGTATGCCACTGTCAACATTTTAAGTGTTTCGGAGCACTTTATTTTATTTTTTACACAAAATTTGATGCAAATCCTTTGATCCATATTTTTCGATAGCAAGAAATCGCCGAGCACGCAAAACACTTATAACCTTTACGCCTCTCCCAACCAAACAAAAAATGCTATACACTTGAAACTTGGTACAGATGTTCGGGAAGAGTGTACCAACATAACAAAATAAAAAAATCGATAATCGAAAGTACGTTGCCCGCCAAATTTGAAAAGTCACCTTACTTTTTGAACACACCTCGTATATTAGATGACGTAACCTAACGCATTTAATCTAAATCTAAAAAAAGAGAAAATCATTTAAATAAGAAAACATTGTCTTGAATCGAACTCAGAACCATCTCGAACATTCCATCTTGATTGTGTAGTCCAAGAATAATTTGATGAAAACAACCATTATAAGCGGGTAGTATAAAAATATTCCGCACTCTACCCAAAAGTATCATGTTAGGGTCCGCTATCGCACCCCAGGGCCCTGTTACACCATCCACGTCACTATGAAATATAGTCGACTTATTCAGCACAGTGCTCCCCAAACGTGGGCCTGCTTAAAATATTTATATTTTAAGATAATTTTATGGAATTGCTAAGTGTGTTTTGTGAAATATTGTTATTTTTATATGTTTCGTTTTAGTACTAGAGGCCGTTGTGGCCCGGTGGCACAAGGATGATTTTCATTTCCTTGCTCTGGTAATGAGGAAAATCGTGGCGTTGAGTTCCTCCACTCAACGCGCAATGCCCCCAAAATTCGGCGAAAAATGGGGAACGGAATGTCTTCACACTAGGTTCACAGATTCCCTTTGCCTATCCTGCTATGTGCGAAACACACCGGGAAAAAGCGAGAAGCTGATAAAATTAAAAGTGGATGTTCAGTTTCTTAGAATAATCTATAAACAACATAGCTAGACGTGAACATAATAGAAGCATATTAATAAAACCGGACCATACTTTGATCGCCCGTGCATAAGAATATTCTATTTCACTTTATTCCCGTAAGTGAATAATATTACTTACTAACGATATTCTCTCTAAGAAATATTGTACTTTGTAATTATTTTTACCACAATCTATTGAAATAGATATAAGACATGTTAAGTTTAATTAGTACGCGGTGTTGAGTATCGCCACTCAACATGCAATATCTCGAAAATTTTGCACAAAATAGGGAACAGAGCCTGGAACTGCCTAGTATGTTATTCTTAAATAATTCGTTTATTTTGATCTATTTAATCTTGCTTAAAACAGAGAACCTTATTCAACAAGCACAGTTGCTCAGAGATATGCCTAAAAAACTTAATGACTAGTAATTTAAATCGAACTTGTATTCAATTTCCTAATATTGATATTTTTACATTTTCCCATCCTTGCGAGACAAAGTGTGGAGTTGTGTACCGCTATTCAACACGTGATGACACTCATAAATTGGGCAGGAAATGGAGACGGTGTGTCTTACCACTAGGTTCACACTGTCTACTACGTTATGTAGAAAAGAGCGTGAAGCTACCTTTTTATTTATATATATTTTTAGGTTCATTCGTGGGGTATCCCGCACAGAGCAGAGAAGACAGAGAAGACACTCAGTTCTGGCATTCGACACTTTTATATTGATAAATACAATTCAAAATTCAACACATTGAAATGGTTTTTTGATGACGTCGTCAGCATCTAATGACTTTTAAACTTACATTGAATATAAAATGTCGTTGAGAAACGATGTTATTTTAATTTTTCCGAAGACACCGTAGCTCAGTTAAAAATTTAACATAGCGGAATTCAACCCCGCGCATCTCGGAATGTTTTTAAAATAAATCCGAGTCCGAGTGTAGAGTGACGCTTTAAAAAAACACGTTAATAAACCATATCTGATTATATTGACCTATATTATAATCACTTAAGGTCGTCGTAACACAGGATTTCGAGTGTTCAACTGTAAACGCGACCATAGTGGGTTCGATTCTCAATTCAGGAGATTAAATATTTTAATTTCCTCTTTCTGATAACGAGGTAAAGCGCGGCGTTGAGTTCCGAACCTCAACACACAAGGCCTCAAGAATTTAGTGGCTTTTATCAACACATACAAAAAATTATACACAAATTAGTTTCTCGTCTAACGTTTTTGTAATCGATACAAAAACATTCACTTGTCCATCTCAAAGTTTAACGAATAAAGTTCAAGTTAACCGGGATTTAGTTTCTTCTGCTATAAAGTTAACACACTGTGTAAGATATAAGAGATAGCGTTATATATTAATTATATTTTCTGGGGGCCACTCATGGCGTAGGAGCACAAGCAGTTTGTGGGTTCAAATTTCACTCGACGAACTGACATATTTAATATTTTCATTTCCTCGTTCTAATAACGAGGCATTACGCAGCGTTGAGTTCCGCCACACAACATGCAATGCCTCCAGAATTCGGTAAATGGGAAAAGGAAGTGTTATAATGGGAATGGAGCGTTTTAACACTAGGTTCACAGGGTTCCTCTGCCTATCCTACTATTTGCACGCGCCTACAGGATGCTAGCTAAAATAAAACTTATTTTTTCACCATTATGCCCCCACATGAACTAGAGTAGACAGACGAAACCTAGTAGTAATATTAAACGCCCTGGTTGTGAATTCGATTTCCACTCAAAGGCATGTATTTTTTCATTTCCTCGCTCTGTTAACAAGACAAAGCTCGTCATTGAATTCCGCCACTCAATACGCATTTTTTTAATTTCTTATAACTTACACCACTAAGACCACCCGTATTGCGCAGAAAATTCAGTTTGTAAGCTGACTTTCCGTTTACTCTACAGATAAAGCAAATCCATTGTTTATTATTAAAGGTAAATATAAAATACTAGCGGCCCGTTCGCGGTTTCACCCGCGTGAACTATGTTATTATTAATTTCTGTCTCCATGACTACGTCCTAGTGACGTCTATGCAAAATTTGAGACTTCTAGCATTTGTAGTAACGAAGTTTCATACAAACTTTCGACCCCAAAAACAACCCCTTAGAAGTCGAATATTGCAAATTCCCGTCTTAGCGAGCACTACGTCCTATAAGTAACTCCTATGCAAAATTTGAGATTCCTAGCACTTGTAGTTTCTGAGATTTCGTGATGAGTGAGTGACCTTTCGATTTTATATATATAGATAGATAAATACGAAGGTAGCTTTTTTTTTTTACTTCACTGTATCCCTTTCCCCGGGGTGGATAGAAAGAACGTAGTTTTAACACTCTTCGTTCCCCGCTTTCCGTCGAATTTTTAGCCATTGAGTGTGGCATGTTAACACCGCGTTTTGTCTTAGTATCAAAGCGAGGTAATGGACATAATTCCTGTAAAAATGATTGGAATTGGAATGTCTTAACACTAAGTTCCCTTTGCCTGCCCTTCTACATTCAGGGTACAGTGTGTGCCCAAAAAAAGCCCGCAACCACCTCAATAGCTAATTATTTTTTACTTTTAATTGAAATAAATCAGCTTTAAAAATAATGTTTATATATCACAACCAATTTGAGTCGTTGTATGCAAATTAATGAATATATTTAAGCATTTATTAAATTAAATTGTTGAATCGCATCTATGGATAATGGACATTCATCGTAATTACTGGAGAATCTGAGTAATTGATGTATAATAAAAGGTAATAAATGTATATATATATGAAAATAATTAAAACAATTATTTTGTATGTATTTTGTTTGACGCCATCCTGGCGCAGGGGCACGTGTGTGTGACTATAAACGCGATGGTTGTTTCTCGATGTTTCTCTCGGATTCGATTCTCATTCGGGGGAATGAAATGTGGAATATTTTCTTTTCCTCGCTCTGATAAGGAGCGTTCAGTTCCACCACACAACACACAACGCCTCAAAAATTGGGTGAAATGTGTGGCTCCTGTTACTTAACACTAGGTTCCCTCTGCCTACCCTGATGTATGCGGGTTACAGTGTGAACCTGAAAAAATAAGTAAAAGAAACAATGAAAATAAATTAATTCTTCGGGCTTAGTGACTATGACAATATAATACTAATAAATTAACTTTTATCATTAACCTGAAAATAAGCTATTCTGAACACATATTATAATCTGTCAATATCGAATACAACATACATAAATGATAGCTTTGAAATATAAAATGATTAATTTCACTATCTAGCTCTATAATATCGATTTAAATTATTAATTTTATTTTGGATTATTATAGGTTCATTTAAACTGTATAATATATATCCAATTTTTGTTTATTTAGAGACATTGTACTGCGTAACGGAACTAAATACTGCATTTTGTCTAACCGAACAAGGCAAGGTAGTGTATATGCAAAGTTACCACGGACACTTACACCGCTCACAAATCTGAGATCGAACTTGAGAGCTATATCAGAGTTGAAAACGGCTTATAATATAATTATAGTCATAAATTATAATTTATGAATGAAAACGGCATCTCAAAATCGCTCTCAAGATTGAATCAGTCTTGAGAACGGTATATAAAAACATGGGACTTAGAATGTGTCATGTCTGAAAGACAACTCTTAGTCAATATTTGACGATAGGAACGAAGTCGTGGATAAAAGCTAGTATTGAATATATGTATGTATAGGTGAATCTTTCGATTCTTTTTTATAGAGGGTCGGTAAGCTATGGCTGCTATATGAAGCAGTAAGAATCATTTGCTTAAAATATGGAGGAATCAATAAACGTTACTTTTTATTTTAGCGTTGAATCGGATTTATATTTGTTACGGGGCTTTTGGTGACCTACAATGACTGTCATACTGTTTTATACATGGTGTTTGTTTTTAGGGTAATAAACTTTTATTTTTCGATTTTTACGTACCACACGCTAAGGCCGTCCGGTGTAGTGATACAGCTTCTGACTTAAAATTCAATGGTCGTGTGTTCCATTCGCTGTAACCGCATGTAGCAGAGTAAGCAATGTTATAACACTCTGTTTTCCATCACCCAATTTTCATTTACAGTGACATGCTGCGCTGCTAAAAGCCACGATGGCATCACGTGAGGTCAAAAATGAAAATAGATTATGAAGTCTGAGTTATCTTGGATGTGTTGTGTCGTACACAACTACTATTTATATTTGACAACGCGAGTAAAGCCACATGCAAAAACTAGTTTCATATAAAACGTTATTTGACAATTCGGTTAAAGCGAAGGTTCGGTTAAGACATAAGAAAAGGGTGTGGAGATAACATGTAAGTAATTGCACCAGTATCATCCCCTAAGAAGTCAGATTTCTTGACCTATGTTACCGACATATGCAGGGATATACAGGTGTGCCTGTAAGCGCTACGGTTGTGGATTCGGTTCCGACTCGGGGAATCAATTATTTTCATTTCCTCGCTCTGGTATTGAGACCAAGCGCGGCCTTAATGTAGTGATGCACTGACTCACTGACTGAACTGACTGACTGACTGACTGAATGTAGTGACTCAGCACGCTCTCGGGAATTAAGCGGAAAGTGTGAAACGGAGTGTCTTAAAATTAGGTTCCCTTCGACCACCCTACTGCGGAATACAGCGTGAAAGCATAAAAAATAGACATTCATGACAAGCTAAACAACATCTCGTTATGCCAAATTTATCGAATCCAGGACCATCACGGACTATTAAAGAAATATTTTCTCAAAAGTGTTGTTAAAAAAATATCGATAATTTACTCTGTGATCGTTCTCTAAAGAAAACAAAGTTAAAACAAAATATGCAAGAGACGTTTCGAAGCTTTTACCATTAAATACAAGTAAAGTTGCAAAGTAATTTACATTATATGCATTCTTGCTACAATGTGCCGGTGGAAGTGTTATTTAGTTACTTTGTGCAGTTAAAGTTAACCAAAAGGTTAAATACTTTAACTATAAAATTATTTTAACTTTTACTTGCACAGAAATAGATAATTAAGTTACGAGTTGATGCAGTATGGCGCAGAAGCACAAGCGTGAGACCGTAAACGTGACAGGTTGTGGGCTCGATTCCCACTTGAGGAAATGAAATATTTAATATTTTAATTTATTTTCTTTGCTATCGAGGCAAAGCGTGACATTGAGTTACGCCACTCAACACGCGATGCCTACAGAATTCGGCGAAGAGTGGGGAAAGCAAGTACCTTAACGAGAACGAAGTGTTTTAAGACGGAACCTGTTAACCTAGTGTTAGACACTTCCGTTTCCCATATTCCGCCGAATTCTGGAGACATTAAAATTTGATTGTTGAGTTCCATTCAACTTGCTAACTAAAAACTCATGATTGGCGGAACTTAACTCCGCACCTCATTACCAGAGCGAAGAAATGAAAATCTTAATTATTTCATGTCCTCGAGTGAGAAGCGAACCTACAGTCTGTAGCGCTTACAGTCGCACATTTGTGCTCCTGCGCAACGACGGCCCTTAAATAAAACTTATTTGTCAAAGTAATATCAAATAATCATTTCCAACCAGCAATACCAATAAAACATTTTACGCCTTCCTTTGTTTCCCACATAAAATGTATTTGATCAAATTGATAGCTGTTCAAAGAGTTTTTACTATTACAGCACATGTTCAGGAAAAAGTACTTGAAAAGTTATTTTTACTCATATCGTAGTTTTAAATGGATATTCAGTGCTTGTTCAATTTTGATAAAACGTAATTTTTTTATGGAAGTAGAAGAAGGTAGTGTCTTAATGGGAACAGAGTGTCTTAATACTGGTCTCTCAGATTCCCATTTCAAAATAGCTGATAAAAGCTAGTCGGATTCACATACCGAGTGTTCCGTTCGAATTTCGGGACGGTCGGTCAACCGTAAGTACAATTTATAAAAGTGGAAAAATTAAATTTGTGTCCATGTGAACTCATTTTGTATGAAATGAATTGCAAATACAAGTTTCTAATGATGTTTTGTATAAAACACCTATAATTTTTTACTTTCTCTTTTTTGCTTAATTTGTATTAAAAGGTCTCTCTTTGTATCAAATTTTATAACTGTAGGTCCACTGGAAGTACCCTATAGGTTTTGATTACGCGGCGAATTTCATATAAAATGCAGCAAAATCAGCATATAAGCTCGTATCTTTTGATTACGTTGACTGAGTCAATGACAGACAAAAGACAGACAGAATTGAACCCACTACTATTAAATGATTGTTTTTTTTTCCCGAATGAAGAACGATCTGACACTGATCCTACTGCAACATGTTTCCTTTAATATATTGAAAAGAAAACAAACACATGAATTACGTACTACTAGGTACCTACCATAGGTAGTAGGTACTCTATTCTCTACATATTTAATTAAAAGATTTGTCGCATATATGCATAGAGATCAATGTATATATAAGCAGTATTGGATAAGTTTTCCAATTTGAATTTCAAATTCAATTATATGCAGGCGGAAGCACTTTTGTGTCAAAGAAACGCGAAGCTTTAGCTAAAATTCAATATCACTTAGTGTTATAGATGAAACCAAATATACATAGTCTGTAATACAAAGGTTGTAGGTTCGTTTTCAATCGAGGGAAAAAGTATTTTAATTTCCTATCCTGCTACATGCGGGATACCGCGTGAAATTGGTAAAGAACCCATTTACACCAAAAACATAAACGAATTACAATCTTAATAGCGAACATTCGTAATCATAATTTATTTATATTATTTAATAGGTCATAATTTTGTATGAAATTAGCTACAATTATAAATATTCCTATTCCTATATGCCTGGATATAAATAGATTATAAGTTCTGATTTTGTCTCAAATTTCATAACTGTTTTCCCATGAGATATCCCTTAACATATATATTGACCTTCCAATAGCCATACATTTTTCGAATATATATTTAAACGTGATTGAGAATTCCAGTCTATTCATATAATATTTTTATATATTACACAATATTTTTACTAAATAATTAATAAAAGCACTACACCTAAAAACTTAAATTTGATATATTTATGGTTCTTTTGGAAGTGAAGGGACTAAGAGATCATTTCCTAAAATTGCAAGCTACAACTCGCACCACCAAATACTAAGTGACAATCGAAACCACGACCATCGCGAGGAAGTCCATACATTAAGTCGACTGTGTAAAAGTATGAAAAAACGATAATTAAAAACTTTAAACCAAATTAAAATTTAAATGAGCAGTAAGTTATTGGAATTCTGTTAAGAAGATTATTTTTAATGAAAACTCAAACTCATTCATGGAAATTGCCTACAGATTGATTATTTATTATCGAAACCGTTACTGTTCCTCTTTATAATATTAAGTATATATTATAATTGTTTTACTGTTATATAAACCATGTCTTGAGAAATCGACGGAGAGTGAATGAATTTGATGGCACAGAGTGTCTTAACTCTAGATTTCCTCTGCCTATCCTTCTATATACGGGATACAGAGTGGAGCAAAAAAAAGAGCTATTTAAAGACAAATTATATTTAATTACAATTAGATTTCATTCGATTAGTTAATTACACGCACCGTTGGACAGCCAGTGAAACTGAAAGGTCAGTACTGTCAGTCATATGGGAAGCTACCGGCTCGGAAGCTATAGAAAAATGAACGGTTGCCCTTTTTAAATATAGAATTTAAAATAATTTATAGTGTTATAATAATATATGGGTCCATTGTGACGCAGTGGGACGTCATCTGGCTCAGTTGGATATAAGTTCTATCCCTGAGGTTTTTTAAATTTTATTTTTCAACATTCTGGCTCATTTTGAACGGAGCAACGACACGCTACGGTTTCTGTAGACCTCTTTAGCCTCGGCCACTGTCATCAACCTCTTCATACGTGCCCGAGGTGGTGGGGGTTGTCCTCATGCTTTTTATACTGTGTTCAATTATTTTAATTAAAATAATAACCTGTAAAATTTTCCAGTTCTGGTCAGAAGAAAGGTGGCATTGACTTCTGTCTCCTAACACATAGTGTCGAGTTCAAGTAAAATCCTGATAACAGTGTTTTAAACTAAATATATATCTAATCATCATAGTGGGGAACGGAGTGTCCTAACAATATGTTCCTTCTGCCTACCTTTCCTATTTTCTATTTCCTAACAATTTTAAAAACAAAACAATATATGGATAAAGATATATTTCCGTTCTTATATCATTCATATTTTAAATGAAAAGCTATGAAATACCAAAATGGTTGAAAAAAATCTAAAACAATGCAACCGCGGAGCGCAGCTAACAAATCTGATTATACAACACTTGCAGATGCAAATTAATATAAGAACACGAGTATTTTGTATGGAATAATGAACGAATGAATGTACTCGTATGTAGATGTTATTTTATGACTATAAAATTTAAATGTAAAATTTTTGGTTGGGATTATATTAACACTGCAATAAATTGCAGCCATTTCTAGGGCCCCTTAGCTCGTAAGCTAAAAACGTCATTTAATATGAAGTGAACTTATATTGTAAGTAAAGGAAACAGCAAACTTAAGTTTGTAATCATTCATAACTTGTACTTCCCGTTGACTTCTATTCATGAAATTCGTACGGAAGCCAAATCTGACTCGCACTTAACCATTTTTTTGCATAAATTTACGCTGTGTACACTTTACCCGGACTCAATGATAATAATTAATTATATAATAATATTTTTTTTTATTATAACAATTAACAATTACTTTATAATTATTATTATAATACAAAAAAACTTAATAACAATTCACGTGAATAATTAAAAAGTCAATTGTTCAATATAAAATTGTAACTATTTTAAATGATACACAATTAACTATTCAATAAAATCTATTGAGATCCGTCCGACCGCGAAACAAACGAACGGACTGCTTTAAAAACTATTGTGTTGAAACAAAACTATGAAAATAAAATAGTAAAATGTAACTTAAATGTAGATATATTTTCTATTTATAAATAAATCTATATATTGACATAGACGTATAGCGTGACTGTTAACGCGTTCGATTACCGCTCGAGGTAATAATAAATAATGATTATATAGGATTAATTATTGAAGAAGAGACTCAAGAATTAGGCGGGAAGTGAAGAAAACAAGCGGGACAATGAAAATAAATTAAATATTCCCCGAAAGTATTCAAATTCAAATTCAAAATATTCTTTATTCAAATAAA
Organism: Heliconius cydno galanthus; assembly: GCA_036379175.1. Taxonomy (NCBI): domain Eukaryota; kingdom Metazoa; phylum Arthropoda; class Insecta; order Lepidoptera; family Nymphalidae; genus Heliconius; species Heliconius cydno. Next base: position 494,363 of record JAKRZM010000643.1, on the reverse strand, counting down.
CTATAAAAGCACTTTTGAATCGTCGAATGTACATGTCAACAAAAAGCTACCACCGGTTCGGAAGGCAGTTCTGCTGAGAAGAGCCGGCAAGAAACTCAACAGTTGCTCTTTTTAAAGTCAATGGTATATTTTACTATTACATTAGTTGGCAGCTGTCCTGCCTGACATTCAATAGACATTAATTCCATACATGCTTATCCTCTAAATATTCTTGAACAGTGTAATAAGCTTTACTTGTTAGAATTTTTTTTACAGATATTTTAAATTTTGGAAGTGGCAAATTAAGAATACACTGCGGAATTTTATTATATACACGTATACTTAGACCCATAAACGATTTATTAACTTTCTGGAGGCGAAAACTTGGTGTAACAAGCTTATCTTTATTTCTCGTTTCTATCGTATGACTGTCGCTATTTTTTCTATGACAATGTATATTTTGTCGGACAAAGAGAATATTATAGTATAGAAATTGGGAAGCAACTGTAATAATACCTGCATCTTTGAAAACATCTCGCAGAGAATCTCGAGCTCTTAGATTATAAATATATCTTACGGCTCTTTTTTGGAGAATAAATATTGAATTGATATCTGAAGCACTGCCCCATAACAGCATTCCATAAGATAAAATACTATGGAAATAGCTATAGTAGACTAGTCGGGCAGTGTCAACGTCCGTCATTTGTCTTACTTTCTTAATTGCGAACGCGGCAGAGCTGAGTTTATCTGCAAGTGCTTCCAGATGAGCGTTCCACTGGAGTTTGGAATCTATAGTAACACCTAAGAAAATAGCTGATTCCGACACATTAAGAGGTTCTCCTTTAATTATTACATTAAAATTATGTTTTTTAACATTTGGTAAGGCAAACTCGATGCATTTCGTTTTTTTAGCATTTAACATTAGATTATTAACATCAAACCAACGAAGAATATGCGATAATGCACTATTCACTTCGTCATAGTTTATTATATTTCTGTCAACCTTAAATATTAAAGAGGTATCATCCGCGAAAAGTACAATATCACATAGGTTCTTCACATAAAAAGGCAGATCGTTAATATAAAGAAGAAATAAAAGAGGACCAAGTATAGATCCTTGTGGAACGCCCATCTTTAGAGGAGATCCAGATGATTTTACATTATTTATACTAACCGTCTGGATTCTTTGGTTTAGATATGAGGCAATAAGGTCAAGGGCAGTATCCTGTATACCATAATGTTTTAGTTTTAACAACAGAGTTACATGGTCTACGCAATCAAAGGCTTTGGATAAGTCACAAAACACTCCAATTGCATTTTGTGACCTCTCCCATGCGTCATAAATGTGCTTTAGGAGTGCGGCACCCGCATCCGTAGTGGACTTGCCTTTGGTGAAACCATATTGCTCACTATGGAAACAATTGTTAATATTTAAGAAAATTGTGAGCTGGTTGAACATTATTTTTTCAAATACTTTACTTAAGGATGGCAAAACAGAAATCGGTCTGTAATTTCCAGGCTCAGATCTATCTCCACTTTTGTAAAGCGGCACTATTTTGCTATATTTCATTAAATCAGGAAAAGTACCGGATTCTACACAATTGTTAAAAATTAAAGCAAGGTAAGGAGCAATATTAGGTATAATTGAATTAAAAACTTTAACAGACATGCCCCATAAGTCACCAGTTTTCTTTAAAATAAGGCTTTTAAAAGTTTTAACTATTTCATCTGGTGACACATTCTTAAACACAAAATTTTGTCTACAACTATTTACATGGGTTTTTAGTATTAATTCTGCTTCCGAAGGAGATGATGGCAGTGAACGTGTTACTTCAGTTGATATATCAGAAAAAAAATTTTGAAAAGTATTTGCCACTTCTAAATCTGAATTTAAGATTATATTGTTAACTTTTAATTTAATAGGTTCACTGACAGCTCTAAATCTCCCAGTTACAGTAGTGATAGCATCCCATGTAGCTTTAATTTTATTATTAGAGTTCAAAATTTTTGCTCTTATATGCATAGACTTAGCCTGGACACATACCTTTTTAAATATTTTTGAATAATTTCTAACTTTTAACAAGAACGCCGGATCTTGTTTCCATTGCCTCATATTATATAATTCATATAGTTTATTTCTGCTTCGGTATATACCAACAGTTGCCCAGTCGCTAAAAGTTAACTTCGAGTTTTTATATATCTGTTTAACTTTAAAAATGTTATCAAACTCTGTAGTGAGTAAATTAAAAACTTTACAGTATAGCTGATTCGGATTTAATCCGGTTATTTCTAAGTTTGCAATTTTTTCACTCACTTTATTATTAAAAAGATTAATTTTATTTTCAGTAATTGGTCTAATTGATATTTGTTTACGTTCTGCGACTGTTTTATCTATTACCGAAAACATTTGACCACAATGATCCGAGCTAAGATTAGTAATAATTTGTTTTTCTACAGTCTCACAATGACAAAAAACATTATCTATACAAGTAGCGGACGTATTCGTTATACGAGTTGGTTCAAAGAAAATATTAAACAAATTAAAAGATTTAAATAAGTTTAAAAGGCGAAGGCTTAATGATGTCACCTGTAGTATATCTATATTAAAGTCTCCGCAAACAATTAAAGATTTACTATTCGAACTCAAATTATTCAAAACATCCTCCATTTTTTCTTCAAATACTTCAAAACTACCTGAGGGGGGTCGATACACGCATACTATAATATGTCTATTGAATTCAACGCAGGACAATTCAATGGAGCGTTCGTCGGAGAGAGCTACTATATCTGGTCGCGATTTATAACGTATATCATTTCTCACTAATATAAGCGAACCGCCGCGGATGGCCTTCTCTCTAACGAACGAACTTGACAATGTATAGTTTTCTATATTTACTGTATTGTTACATCTCGAGATCCAGTGCTCAGTTATACACATTATATGTATATTAAATTTTTTTAGAAATAATTCTAGTTCCAGTTCTTTGCCTCCTAGGCCTTGCATATTCTGATGTACAATGTTAAATTTAAATGACCTAGGCGTTGTCTTATTGTCTAGTTTAAATTGGAACTTACATCATTATACTTTATAGAAGTATTATTAGTGCATTTAATTTCCTTCGTTATACCATGTACAACGGGGTTTTGTATATTATATGCTACTAAAGTAGCAATTTGTTTCTTAATATATAGAGGTAGATACAATGTATCTTCTGTCAACTTACAGCTATTAAAAATAAATTTATTTAAATCTAAATAAAATAATGCGTCGCTATGACGTTCTGTCGTATTATATAATGTCAAGTTCAGGTTGTATATGTATTTATTTTGTTTTTCTGTGAGGGAAGAAGAATATGGAAAAGAGCATATTGAACTTACAACTGTTGCGTACGACAGAGGCTATCCTACTGCGCTATGATGGCCTCAACGACCAGCAGACGACCATATAGTATAGTCATCTCAAAAGGTACTCCAGCCACAAAACTATAATAATTCAAAAATTAAACTACACCTAATATTTCATACAAGTAAGTATAATACAAAAATTATTCCTCATTTTGTATTCACGTGAAAACTCACGTTGTAAAGTATTTTTCACTATAAACATTTTACAGTGGCTTCAGAATATCGACGGTTAGTCCCGGTGTAGAATTTTGCTCAATTTTTGTTAAAAAATACAGATTGTGTGGAATAGGTTTTATTTTGCTTTGAAACTAGCTTTGGTAACAAGACAAAGCGCGGCGTAGAGCTCCGCCACTTAACACGTAATGGGACGGAGGGGGCATAGGAATTTTTTAACATTAGGTTGCTTCTGCTATGTGTGGGATGCAACTTGAATTTAAAAAATAATTCATTCCATATACTCATACAAAATTTTTTTCAGTCGTTATATTTTTATTCACATGAATTCTCATAATTGTAAAGTAAAAGCGACCTAGCTGCAGCTTCGCCCTCTTAATCTTAGTAGGTATTATATTACAGTCAAATTATATAACTTTTTATGCCAAAACTGTAGCCTATTACTATTGTGATGCTCTACTACTATAAAGTTTTGTCTAAATCCGTTCAGTAGTTTTTGCATGAAAATAAAACAAACATTAATCTTCACAATATGTCACATTTATAATATTAGTAGGTTTTTCCAATATAAACGATTTACACTCAGTCTAGTATATAGAAAGCTTTTTTAGCTTTTTTAGCTTACCAGTGTGCAATTTTTCTCCAATTTTTGGTGAAATTGCTATATTTTTATATTGGTTGTGTGAAGTAGGCTTTGTTTCGCTATAGAATTAGCTTTGTAGATTTATTTCACAAACTTTTGTTATATATATGAAAGTGAATTTAAAATTTGGGCAATTTATTTATGTAAGGAGATTTGTTTTGTTACACAATTTTGCTTATTTGGGAATTGTGAAAACAAAAAAAAAATCCAACAGCATACTAGCGACCCACACGCGGTTTCTCTCTCTTAAATTTATTGATCTTATGATAGATATATTATACATAATCTTAACATAAATAATAGCCTATAGGTATCGGTTATTTTTATTGTATAAGCTATTTTACTGTAAAGTTTCATACAAATCTGCTCAACAGTTTTTTCGTGGAAGTGAAATAAAAATCCATCCTCACAAACAATCACATTTATAATATTAGTAGGATTTTAAGTTTAATAGGCCCTAGTAGGCAGAGAGAACCAGTCTGGACCGGACCATAATGACATTTCCGCTCTCCACTTGCCGCCGAACGTTTCCTTGCCGTGCGTTCGCTGCCGCATTTGTCATGAAGAGTTTTCTGAAATAAACGCCGCGATCGTCTTCGTTACCATACTGTCGTATCGGGAATCAAACCCACAATCTGTCGCGTTTACACCCGTGCCCCTGGACACTATTGAGCTTTTATCCTTATATTTATTAATTAAAACATTATTATTTTTTTAAAAGATTTTTTATTATTTACCAATGATCTTCTTCAACATCCACACATGTAACTGAACTTTCCACTAATTTCATAACAGATTTTTCATCAGATATTACAAAATTATTATCTTTATCAAATGCCAAACCATGAATAGTTTTCATGTCTAAAATTTTTGTTAAACCATTCCTATTAATCAAGAATATACCTAAATTAGAACAAACATAAACATTACCAATATTGTCATTTACAATTTGCCTCACTAATATTAAATTGTTAACAGCTTCAAAGTATTTCTTGTATCTAAACAAACCGGTTTTATTAGAAAAGTATACGATGTCTTTATTTATATGGATATGATCGATTTCCATGTCGCTAAATTCTCTGACGACTGCAAAATTACCGTCAAGTTCCATATGTAATTTTTGATCTGGATAACTTATGTAAAATAGGTTTTTGCTGAAATATAGTGTCCAAATATTTGTACCCTTTTCTTTGTAGAAATCTGCTATTTTGGTGACCATGTTGTATTTGTAAATACCATCGCTACCACCCAGAAAAATTTCATCGTTAGCCTGATCTATAGCAATTGTGCAGCCGCCTTGTAGCCCAACAATAGTTTGATATTCCTTGCTGTCCAAATTGTAATAAGCCAACTGGAAATCCACATCGGAATAGGTTTCTGGAGTAGTGTAACTGAAAAACAATGTGTTTGACGCTTTGTGGACCTCCAAGTTATACGGTTTCCCAAGTCCTGACCATAAAATATTCCTCTCGTACCACTTTTCGTAGATTTTTATTCGGTCACATGATTTATCTGGCAAGCTGTGAACTCTTAATACAATACTTGCCAGAATAAAAAATGGCGCCGTATCTGAAAATTTTATTACCATGTAGCTTTTATGCAAAACTTTAGTGAATATTTAATGGGTGTAGGTTTTTTCATATTTCCACTGTAAAGTCATTAATTTATGGCAAGAGAAAATTAAAAGGCTTAGTTATTTTGCTGTGAAAATTATAAAGAATAGTGCAGGAAATATTGCAATATAAATTATATTCATCGTCTCCAACTTAGCATGTATATATAACTGAACATAATGGTCATGGGTTCAAATAATACTAGGAAAAAATTTTTTTTATTAAATATTCTTTTAGCAAAGAATATAGTGTCTTGATATGGAAAACTTGATGAAAAACGAAAAAAAATAACTTCATGCGGTATTTCACATATAGTAGCATAGACATAGACAAAAGAAATCAGTGTTCGGACACTCCGTTCCCCACTTTTCACCGAATTTTGGAGACACTGCGAGTCGTGGCGAAACATAACGACGCACTTTATCACGGTTCCAGAACTAGGAAATGAAAATAACACATTCTCTTCAGAAAATACAACCGTCGCGGTTACAGTCAGACGATGCTGACTCCGCGCTACGACGGGCTGAACGAACAATAACAGTAGTTGATAAAATATTTATTGTTAGCGCTTTAGAAAGAAAAAGGTGACAAGAGAAATGGCTGAATCCACAAAGAAATAAATTGTGAAATATTTCTGCGAGGAACATCGTAATATATTATTCACATACATATTTTTCGTTTTCAAACGTAAAATATCAGTTTTGTACAATTGAAACTGAATACATCATAGGAAGCAAATGAATTCAAGTCAGATACCACCAAAGTTGAGGATTTGGCAAGGACACCAAAACATGTGGCGGATGGCCAATATTTTATTTGTTACAAAGTAAATATTCTATTGGAAGTAAATATTCTATCTTATTGGTTGATTCTGTTTCTTAAGCAAATTTTCTCCTTACTTTAGCTCTAATATGTGGTGAGTTTTTCCTGATATTCAAACAAGTATCTTTCGTATTCTATGGCGTGTTTTGGTTACAAAAGGAAGGAGAGAAAGCAGCTTCACAATTTTTCCCGCAAAGCAGGGTAGGCAAAAGGAACCTAGAGTCAATACTTTCAGTTCCCCAAGCACCACTATATTTTGTGACCCTGGGAACCTAGTGTCAAGACACTCCTTTTCCATTATGATACTTCCATTCCCCACACTCTGCTAAATTCGACATACCAGAGTGAAAATGAAAATATAAAACATTATATTTCGTTGAATGGGAATCGAACAATTAAAATAATTTTAGTATAGTTCAATCAGCCTACTCTAAAAAAAATTAAAGCTTGAAGCTTCTTATTTAACAACTTTAACAATCTTTTCGAATTAAATATAAAATAACATACCTGTCGACATAATATAAAAAATATTAAACCAAATTCAACACTCAAATGACCGAATATTCATTTTATTGTACCATTGACCATCAGCTTTAATATCAACAGACTTATTTCTTAAACAATCTATTGTCTTCAGAACCTTATATACATAATATTTTTTGTCTACACTATGTAAGTCAACGTTGCTTTACGTGTTTTGGTTTTTACATATTTTTTTAGCTTTACGCTGTATCCCGCACATATCAGGTAGGTAAAGGAAAGCTAGTGTGTTAACACTCCGTTTCTCATTTTCCACCGAATTCCACCCAATTTTGACACAAAAACGAACTTACTGAAATATACAAATAACCATATTAAAAACATTTATTTAATTTTCTCTAAATACAAACATAAATATATATTGAATTCAAATACACCGAATAATAACGAAAATATTAACAATTTCTAAAATAATGCCGAATAAAAACCAAATTTAGCTTTGAAAATTTAATAATCACATTACTAGAGTATGAGAGCATAAGATAAGAAATTCTTATTTGCATCCTTAAAATAATGACAATTTCCTATGTAGACTGTAACTATGTTAAATATATTAGAAAACTTACATAATAATAATTATCGAATCCTTCAATGGGGAAAATCGTATCAATTTACTTAGGAAAGAAAATACTTTTTTAAAAAACGTATAAAAATTTTAACGGATCGGCATTGGAATCCTCATCTTAAAGAAACTACCCAGAGTCGCGAGTTCGAATCCCGCTACTTAAAATTAAAAAAAAAAGTATTTTTCTTTCCTATGTGTGGAATAACAGTTTAATTAAATAATGTTCACTTAACTAAATAATCTTTCAAGATTTCTTTAGCAGATAGGTTAAGACTCTCAGAACACATAGCGCTGCTATTACTTGGCACAAGCCTATAAATTGCATTTCTATCAGAATATATGACATCTTCATTTTCATCGAATATCATACCGAATGCATCAACTTGAGCTACCCTTTTAACATTATAAAAAGGCTTGTTTTCCACATAAATACCGTTACCACAAAAATATATATCACCAAAAGTATCCTCCGCAATCTGTCGTACAGTCAAATTGTCAGACAATATTATGATTTTTTTGGTATCTCTCTCTATTTTATAAAGCGCTGTTTTATTAGAGAAATATATATCATTAGGTTTCGACACAAAGAAATTGTCCACTTCTATATTCACAGCTTCAGCCACTCGGACGAAATTCTCGTCGACATAAACGTATAGCTTTTGAATCGGATATTCGATGTAGTAGAAATTCTTTCTAACAAACAGACCCCATATCGATTTGCCTTTCTCAGAGAAGAATTCGGCTGATTTAGTTAAAAAATTGTATTTGTAAATGCCGTCGTGTCCACCGAAGTAGATATCGTCGTTGCCAGGGTCGTATGCGATAGCGTATCCCCCTGGTATATTTTTAACCTGGTGAAATTCCTTCTTTTTCATGTCGTAAGATATTATTTCAAAATCTACATCAGCACCATTGTGTATAGTGTGGCTAAAGAAAAGGGTATTGGAGAATTTATGCAGGACTAAATTGTGAGGCCTTCCAAGGTCTTGCAGTAGTATTTCTTTATCATAATATACATGGTCGAATATAAGGCCGCTACAATAGGTCACGTCTCGTTTCGCATTTAGTTCTGACAGGATAGACAGCAGGAGAAAAAATAATAACATTTTATCGTATTTAATTTAGTTTAGTATTCTTGGCTTTTTGCTGAAATTTCGCTTTTTATTTGGCGTTACAAAATTACAATGTTGAAGAGAATTTGCTGTTGCCCGTTTTACTACCTTTTAGTGTCTCATTCCAGTCTTGGTTGTCTGAAATAAAAAATTACAATTAGTTTGTGTTGTGGAGAAAAACGTTTAAAAAAATAGCTTTAAATATGATACAGAGGTCGTCGTTGCGCAGCAGCACAGCGTCTGACTGCAAACGCGAAGGTTTGTAACAAGAATGGAACCCGGAAACGGAACATTAGAAAAAAACTGAAAACGGAATTCCGCCACTCAACACGCGAAGTCTCGAAGATTGGGCGGAAAATGGGGTACAGAGTGCCTTAACACTAGGTTCCCTTCTACCTACCAAGCTATATGCAAGATACAGCGGTGTGAAATTACATAAAATAAATTATCTTCTCGGCATAAAACATGTACTTACATTATGAACCCGCACTATTCCTTAGTAAAACCAATTTAACCACTCAACTATAGAATCAACTTTAAAACAAATATTAATACCAACTTTAATGTGTAAATAACTGAACACAACAGATTACAAAGTTATTTGTCTGTTTGTTATTTCCAATTGGATGTTATTGATTGGTAAATATAAATATTTGCTGCTAACTAAGAACTGACTGTGTATTTGCTTATTTTTTTTTGTTTCCCGCTTTATCCTGCATTTAACAAGGTATCCAGTGCTTTTCACTTTCTGCTCTAATGAAAACACAAGAGAACAAAATGAGTACGATTTTAAAAAACTTGGGCTGAATTTTTCATGGTAGGAAATTTTGGGAAAATATTGATTGTTGCACCAGTTGTGGCGCACAGGCACAAAGTGTGACTGTAAATATATCCCCACTCGAGGAAATGAAATAATTATTAAAAAATATATTTCCACTTCTTCGCCTGGTGTCGAGGGAAAGCGCTGCGTTGAGTTCCGCCACTCAACAAGCAATGCCTTCAGAATTCAACGGAAAGGGGAGAACGGAGTGTCTTAACATTATAACACCCTGCTGTGTCCCGTAGATACAGCGTGAAGCTTCTATAGTGAACATATGAATATATAATAAAATATTTCGAATTTTTTTTTATTCGCTAATATCTCTAAAACGGGAGAAGCCAATTTAGTGATTTTCCACTTTTCAGTCATTTTTAACTCATTTATTATGTTAGCGTTCGATTCAAAACTGGATGGAGAACGGAGAGTCTTTAACGTAGGTTTTCTTTCGCTATATGCGTTTTCGTTATACGAGTACAGCATCAAGCTAAAAATTAATCCCCGGAATCTAACCCATTCCCATCACATGTACGATCAACCCTGTTCCAAGTGAGGTATTCTAAAATGTAAAGAAAAAAATATACGTATGTCCTCCACTGCAACTAAATTTAAGTTTCTTTTCAGATTATCTAACATAAAAATATTCTCTTTTAAAACTAGCTCACATATTAACATAGAGCATAACATAAGTTCATTAGTTAAACACGATTATACGAACTTTGACTCACATTCTGTATATCTCATTTTTATTTAATTTTTCATATTCATGTTTCTGGAAAAGCTAATATTATTATAAGGATGACAAATAACGTAAAAAGTTTTAATTAAGACATATGGTTTTTTGATAAGGGTTTTGGGTTCTAATGCTTAAAAATAACTCTTTTATAAATAATGGTACTTTTAGGGGGAACTTAGGGGGAACGAACCGACCATCACATAACAGTCAGACGTTTAAACACTAAGCAGCAATGGCTTCTATTATTAAATTCCACTATTCAACACACGGTGTCTCTAATTCGAACAATAAACCGAAGACGGAGTGTCTGAACACTAAGTTTTCTGTACCAACCGTCTTATATGCGAATACTTAACAAAAACACAGAATAAATATACGTTCAAAATAATAATGTATTATAGAATAATATGAACCATTACCGAGCTTAATGATGCATCGTTTATTTTAATGCCTTGCCTTTTCCTTTACGTTTTGTTTGTAAAAACTAACATTATACGCCCTTTATCCTCTTTGTATTAATGTTTTTTATGTATGTATGTATTTGTATTAGATATGATATATGGAATTTTCTAATTATTTCCGCCGATTGCCTATTTAGAAGAATTATAAAATTAGATTAATTATTATTTTGTTAGGTTATAAATATAGAAAAATACATAATATAGGCTGAAATAGGTATTTTGAAGAATTAGAAACCGCAGCGTTGAATTCCGCCATTCAACACGTAATGTCACCAGAATTCGGTGGAAAATGGGCAAGGGATGCATCTTAATGGGGACGGACTCCCTTAACACTAGGCTCCCAGGTACCCTCTACGTACCATGCTATATATGGAATATAGCGTGAATCTAAAAAAAAATGCTCACCACAGGTAGACAACCAGGGGTTGTCGATTCGATTGCTATTCGGGGCAGTATTTAAATTATATTTCTTTCTCCGATCTGATAGAAAGAGCGCGCTCGAAAATAGAGGATATCGGAGGAGACAAGCTTAAAAATATATGGAAAAAAAATGTAACACAAAAACGGACACCCATCCAAATACCACCATAGCGGTCAAGTCACTTAACTCAAAACACAATATTCTAAAACAATAGTCCCAAACTCTTAGATAAATTTTCCATGATTTATAAGCTTTACTTAAGTTAAGTACTTAATATAAAGTTATTTGCAATTTCCTAAATCATTTTTGTTTAATCATAAGATTATGTCAAATTTCAAACACTGTTAAGTTTTGATAGGCGGAAATTAAAGTTAAATACACTTTGGTTATAGTACGTATACTACAGACTATGTACTATAGAGGGGGTCGTGACGCTAAGATTTTGATTTCCTGGGACTGGTAAGGCGCGGCGTTGAGGTGCGTCTCTCAACACGGAATGTTTTGAAAAATTCAGCGGAAAGTAAGGATCTACTCTACTATGCTCTAGCTAGCGTGATGCTAAAAAAACACACACAGTTGCACCCTGTATCCCGCTTATAGGAGAGTAGGCAGGGTGTTAAGGCCTAGTGTTAAGACACTCCGTTCCCCACTTTCCGTCATTTTTTTCAAAACATTCCGTGTTAAGTGACGGGACTCAACGCCGTGCTTTTGTCTTGGTGCCAGGGTGAAGAAATGAAAATATTAATAAATAATAATTTATTCCCCAGAGTGGGCAGCGAACCCACAACCATCACGTGACAGTCACACCTCTGCCTCTGCCTTTTGCCACACGTTCTTAAAAATATCTTAAATCACACAGTGAACCCATATTAAAGTATCCTAAAAGAAAGTCTTAAATGACGTGACCAATTTACGTATGACGTGACCACTTCACAGTAAGTAGGTATAATGTAACAGTTTTATTTGCAATACGTTTTATGTGAAGAGTCCTCAGCTTTAACATGTTAAAAGAAAATCTTAGAAATTCAAACATATTTTGAATTAGACTAAAGGGTTTTGTGACAGCAGCAGGGTAGACAGGGGGAACCTTTAAACCTGGAAAGTGTTAAGATACTTCCATTCCTCGTTTTCCGTTGAATTCCGGAGGTACTGCGTAAAGAGTGGCGAAACTTAATACGACGACGACCAGAGCAAAGAAAATACAATATTGAATATTTTATTTCCTCGTTAGAATCGAACCCATGGCCGACTGGCCTCAAAACAACTTACATCACAATAAGATCACATCTAATGATCGGTAGCGTTACAACATAAAATGTTGCAAAGAAACGTATCCTTTTAGGGAATAAAAGGTCTTTAATAAATCAGTAGAAACCTCGGCTCTGTGAAATTGATGATTGTGTTGGAAGCAAAAAGTGAATCCACGGAGATTTCATAGGTTTTATGTACCTATGTCTGTAAATCAGCAAATAAATCAACTTCATGCTGTTTCCTAGGCAGAGGGAACCTGGTGTTAAAACACTCCGTTCCTCACTTTTCCAAGTTTCCTCTGTTAACCTTTCTATATGCGGGATGAAGCGTGAATATTTAAAAAAAGAAATAATATATGTAAAAAATACTCGTCAGCTTGTCGTTCATGATAAAAAGGCCAGCAAATTTACGTTATAACAAAAATATTATACAGTAAACATATTTTGAAATATTTTCTACATATTTTCGTCTAGACAAAGGTTATTTTCAAAAAGAAATAAACACTTTTACGTGAACTTTCAGGCGTTAACAGTATCATGTATTATTTATAATGAAGATGTAAGGTTGGCGGTTCTGCAAAGCGTCAAAATATTTGTCTTTAGAATAAATATTTTAAGCTAGGATAAAAAAATATATTATTTTGGCATTGCAAGGTACTCTGAAGGAACCTAATGTTCGGATACTCCGTTCCCCTCTATCAACACTCACCTCTATCTATCCTATTCTATGCGGGATACAGTGTAAAGCTAAAAAAATCTGGTACTCGTATAACAAGAAAAGATTTTATCAGCCAAATTGTTAGACGTCTTCCAGACTCCCTTTACCTCGAAACAAAGATGCTTTTTAAGATCCGCAAAACATTAATCCCTAAAGAATTTCTATTGTTGATATTGAAAAGGTGTTCGAGACGCCTTTTGGTGGCGTGATTTTAATATAAAACCTAGTAAATAATCTATTGATTTTGATTGGGAATTGTTAAGCAAGTGTTTGTCTATACATTTTTTTTAGCTCATGTTTGGAGTCGGTAAAAAATAAAATTCTAGCCTATAAAATTTAATACGATCATGAAAATATACTCGTATAATACAAAAGCTTTCAACATATACTTTTCTCATAATAAACTACTTCATAGTCCAAAAAAACGTGTAATATGTTTTTCTCAACTAGTTATTACGTCTATACAATATACATATTGATAAAATTGAAATGTCTGGTTGTGATATCAAAATAATTGTGTTTTTACATATAGTTATACACAATAATAAATTTCGTACATATGAAACACGACATAAACTATTTTAAAATTATCCATTTTTCTGTTTGTACAGACTATTCTCCAGAATAACTAAACCGATTTTCATGGCACTTTCAATAGAAGATAGACTCAATTCAACGCCGCACTTTGCCTCGTTATATAATATTTCAATTCCTTAAATGGCCATGACTGGCCTCATATAGTCACATAATAAAACGACTAAAACATATCAAATGAAGACAGACTCCAACAAAAGCATTGTGAAATAAATTTTCAAAAAGAACACATTACGAAGCTTTTACCCCTAATCTATGGTTGGAGTAAAAAAGGAAATAGCATTGCCGCATATTTTGCAAAGAGGAATGCTACGTAGTACGAGTACATACAAACAAACACATTTGAAATATAAATTGCTATAGACGTGCAACAATTTTAGTGATGGGCACTTGAGGTGTCGATTGTCGATATAAAAAAAAATATTTACTTGTTTTCTTTAACTTCATGCTGTATGTCACACATAACAGTGTAGGCAATAAGAACCTGGAAACCTAGTGTTAAGACACTTCTTACTTATTGTGACACATACATTTCCAACTTTCTATATAATAATAACACGATATGAATCACGATATGGTGGTGTGGTGGTGTTGAGTGGTGAAGCAGAGATTTATCACGAGATACAATATCTTAAAAATTAGGGGAAGTTAATAAATTGTCTTAACACTATGCTTGCTCTACTTACCTTGCTATATGCGGAATATAGTGTGAACCTGAAAAAAAATATCGATAAGATCACAGCACATCACTAGAACAAGTAAAAAGGTTAACGTGATGCAGAGTGACGCATGAGGTCGATTTTTAACGCGCCCCCTCTAAAGGCTTTCCGCCCGAATTATATAATGTTAGGATAAATGAATACTGTTTTGTCAATTCGAATGTTTTAACTTTTAGAATTGTTTTAAATTTTGAGCTAGACTATTTTTTGGTTTTTTTTTTTCATTTCTTCACTGAGAACGCCGTGTCTCGAAAATTGGGAGTAAGGTGGGAAATCCTAAGTCTACCTACTAATTTTTATCTTTTACACTAAAAAAATATTTTTGTTTCCCTCTCAAATAAGATATAGTTCGTCGTTAGTATCCGCATGAATTAATTAAGTTAGTATGAAGGTTTTGTATCGATGCATATCATGAGAGGAATACTTAAAAACAGTAATAAATAAAATATTTATTGATAAATTTCTAGATTAATATAATCTGCAAAATAAGGTATACCTATACCTTAATTTTATTTTATCATCAACTAGTTACAAAAGTAAAATTTTCTATGTATAAAATCAACAATAAGAATCGAACTAGCTACCATCTATTCATTAACCACTAAACTTAACCCCCTCAGAGGCCCACGTTTAATTATTTATTACGACTAGCAAATCAAGCGCGTAGTGGAAACCGCAAATGTACCGCAAATCATTGTACATCTACTGCACGCGCGTGGATTTAAAGTTTTATTTAATGCTTTAATTTTGTAAGGTTAAATAAAGAGGAGAGAGAAGAAATAAATCTGATCTGTAAACCCGACAGGTTGTGGGTTCGATGCCCACTTGAGGAAATTAAATATTTAATTGTTTCGTTTACTCGCTCTGGTAACGAGGCAAGGCAGGAACCGGACAGGAACACACGGAAGTGTCTTAATGAGAATGGAGTATCTTAACACTATGTTCCCAGGTTCCCTATGCCTATTCTGCTAGTGCAGTTAACACAATAAAATATAAATAAACTATATCTCTTACAAGGTATTACGTGTTAAATATAGCAATAATAACAACAATTAATAAGTATTATTTTAGTTACACGCGGTATCTCGCATAAAAGCAATTGATAATCGAACCCATTACCTTCTTCCTGTTAAGAAAACCAAAACTAAATTTAATTTAAACAGGGTAAGAAGGGTAGCTCCATTGTTTTTGTCAGATAAATCGAAAAATAATAAATATCGTCGCAGCCGACTAACGACTGTTTAATCTGAAAATTGCTTTCAAACAGTCTTTTGTTAAGGAACTAAATTACTGACTAGAAACGTCCTTTTATTCTTTAATTACTTCTAAGCCTGGGGAACGTAATGGAATGGGTAAGAAACTAAAAAGAAGAATGTATATACCCATTAGTTGAAAGAAATAATTTAGATGTATTATTGCATCTATCGATTTGTTGTACATATAATATTGAGTTGACGCTATCGTAGCCCAGTGGGACGTTGTTTAACAATAAATGTCATGGTTGTAGATTCGATCCCCAATCAGGGGAATTATTTTTATTTTCCCACTCTGGTAGACAAACACGCAGTGTCTGAAAAATTTGTCGGAAAGTGCAGAAAGAAGTTTCTTGACACTAGGTTCGCTCTTCATTGTAATGTTAATTTTTGACAGTAATAATGTTTTTAACACTAATTGGAAATTATTTGACGTCTTATGAAGCATGTAACTTCTTATTTCGAATAAAGTTAAAATACCTATTTCGATAGAAACCACTTAAATACCTATGAAAATATTATTTATACTTAGAAGACCTTTCCATATTCTCTACTTCTATACAAAATTATTCCTAAAATTAATGAAATTTTCATTTGTTGACATTGGTCTCCGTTATATTATAGGTTGTGTTTTTATAATTATAGAGTATTTTTTTAGTAGAACACTGCAGTTCTGTCCCTGTGAATCGGTTGATGTAGGTTCGATCCCTAGCCTCGCCCTGGTTACAAGACAAAACGATGCGTTAAATTCCGCCACTAAATACGCAATGTCTTAAAAATCTTCAAAATAGGATATATAAGGCATAGAGTAGCTTAACAAGGTTCCCACTGCCTTCCCTTCTATGCGGGAAAGAAAACGTGGCGAAACATAACGCCATGCTTTATTATACATAGATCAAACGTAAGAAAATTTAAATTTAATAAATAGCTACCAATAAATTCTATATTTTTTTTTTTATATTCCGTTAATATATTTTCCTCTCGTTCAGTCACCGTCACGAACAAGCTATAATGTTATTCATAATATTATATACCTACTTAAATGAATTTATTATGAAAACTTGCTTAGAATAGGCGAAAGTAAAACGGCCGTACTTTATAACATTTACAATTTTGTTGTAATTTTATTTTTTGGACTATTATGATAAATGTCTCTATTAGATAAATAAAATGATGAAGCCTTCGTGGAGCAAGGCAACAGCGCCTGACTGTAAACCTGAGGATTAAGGGTTCGATTCCCACTCGGATATTTTTTTTTTATCGATGTAACGAAAACTGTGAATATGGTTTTGACTTATCAAGGATCGATGACAATGAAATAATATAAAAAATAATAGTTAACAGAACTGAAAAACACGCTTTTGTGAAATTATTTAATTTTCTTTTTATTTGAATTAAGCATAATGTAAAAAAGCGTGATAGAGTCAATAGATCACTTGAAAAGCACCCCCTTCTTTTTTTACATTATTTTTGATGAATTATGGAAAAGACAGGACATACGAGCGTACGTACATAATCACCTGATGTTAAGTGATGACGGCCGCTTACGACCTCTTGTAACACCAGAGGAGCAACAGGTGCCTGCTGTATGCGGGATACAGCGTGAAACTAAATAATATAAGTTATTCTATTTAAAATATATACCTAAATTTTCATTTAGAAAACAAACAATACACACTTTACATAAACAACTGACCAAGCAAGTGGAATTCTAAATCCATTAATCTTTTATGGGTACCACGACCCATCTCAAGTTGCCACCTCCAGTGTCACTGTGGCCGCGTTACACGATTACTAAATCAAATTAAACATTTTAGGTGCGTTAAGCCGGCGTTAAACATTGCATGCGGTTACGGCTACGAATTTGAGTTAGGGGTTGCAAAACTATATATACTCGTAAGTATATATAAAACTCTTCAGTTACTGAGTGACTGACAGACAACTTACTTAATAATAATAATAATATAACACTTTATTGCACAAATAAGAAGAGAATAAAATACAATACATGATAAATATGATTAACAGTGCAATGGCGGCCTTATCACTAAAAGCGATTTCTTACAGGCAACCAAAAGAAAAACGAAAGGATTAAATTTAGTAAAGAAAGCAGAAAGGTGCAAAAAGTACTACGAAATATGTAAACCAATATATAAATAGCGAAAACCAAATAGTTTTATACATACATATATATTACCAAACATAACATACATACATATATAAATAAATACTTATTAGTTCTAATTTAGTTCTTTAAGATATGTTATGGAGTATAGAGAAGAACAAGGAGGAGGATTTCTCGATATTTCTACTTCTTTCTATTTCTTATATCTTAAAGTCCAGGCAAGCAAAGCTGCTGGCGGCGACGAGTATATAGAATAGATCGTTTAATGTAGTATAAATAATCTGATTTCCTTACAAATTGAGTTAGAAGAATATCTTTAATATAGCAATAAGAGGATAATTTAATATCTTACCATATATAATACCGAAACCACATAATATGAAAACCTCGAATATATTAAATGTAAACAAAGTAGATAATAAGATTACATTGATTGTTTCCCAAGAACCAATATACATATTATATGCTAACCATAATTCATATACGTAAAAACTAGTCAAGTGCGAGTCGGAACGTTCATTGAGGGTTCCGTAGCTATTTCAGGATTGAAATATACTATGCAAAAGGACATAACACCGCCGCCAACGACCCCGTATAACACCAGAGGAGGTACAGGTGCGTTGCCTTTGGCAAAATATTACTATATGCACTTCGTTCCCTAAGCACCACACAATGTTGAGGTAAGTGGCGGAATTCAACACCGCGTTTTGTCTTGTACCGGAACAAAAAAAATTTAAATAGTTTTTAGGCCCAAATACTATTTTATTGTCAACAACATATAATACACATACAATACAAATTCTATTGTCAATTCATATTTCTGCTTATCCTACAATGCGAGAAAAAGCGTAAAGCTGTATACAAATAATTAAAACTAATTGGGTTATATTTCAAAAGAGTTATTATTACAGCATCTTAATTAGGTTATAATGCAGAATTACAAACACAAACTTTGTGGGTAGCTAGTGGAATAGTATAGAAAATTTTTATATTTTACACTTTTCAAGCAGAATTTTGAGTTTATATCTAGGATAGATTTAATTTAATTAAATGGCGGAGTGCATAAAATCGTTGTCGGTCCTCGCCGTCGTAGCCGTCGTAGCCGTCGTCTGGTTTTATTTGGCTGACCCACATTCACTAGACGTGTCCAAAGTTGATGGCGCACTAGGTTCTTTATGATTTACTGTTTTTTAGCTTCACGTAGTACCGCGCACATAGCATAGGCAGAGGCAACCCGAAAATATGTGTTACTAACTGCTCTGAACGGGATTCTCAAGAGTAATACAATAAACGTTTTAACAGTTTATTATCATAATTTGCATATTTTCTCTAAAAGTTTGATTTTAAATGTGAGTCTATTTATTTTCCCTTCATTAGACACCTCTAGCTAAAGCCAAAAAAATAACCTTGAGAGAATGATGTCACATATTACTCGCATGCCTTTGTCAAAAATCATACACAACGCACAAGTACGGCACTGAGTTCAATCAACACATAATGTCCCGAAAATAGAGCAGTACGTTAAAACGGAGAGTCTTAACACTAGGTTCCCTCTACCTAATTATATATATACTTTATTGCACTTATATACAAGCAAACATGTAAACTGCTAAAATAATAATTAAAATATTTATAACACCCCTATATTTATATCCTTGTGCGTCCTCAACTTAACCCTACACTAAGGGCGAGCACGTTC
Source organism: Heliconius cydno galanthus (assembly GCA_036379175.1). Taxonomy (NCBI): domain Eukaryota; kingdom Metazoa; phylum Arthropoda; class Insecta; order Lepidoptera; family Nymphalidae; genus Heliconius; species Heliconius cydno. Next base: position 474,717 of record JAKRZM010000643.1, on the reverse strand, counting down.
ATTTTTTATTTTCTGCAAATATTGAATACGGCGATAGTGGACAGATAGATATTTAGGGAAAAATCTGTATACCTTGAAGATTTGCTGTTCTGTTTTATTATTACAAACGTACTAAGAGACAAGCATGGGATAGCAAGCATGGGGTCTAGATACACTGGAGATATTTGTTTAGGTAGAGGGAACCTAGAAATAAGACACTCTGTTCCCCATTTTCCGCCTAATTTTGGAGGCATTGAGTGTTGAGTGGCGGAACTCAGCGCCTCGCTTTGTCTGGACACCAGAGTTTTTTTTCAGAGTTCCTAGGTTCCCTCTACCTACCCTGCTATGTCAGTCTTATTGGGAATTGAACCGCTATATATTCAGTCAAACTCTTAAGAACTGCTACACTAAGGCTTCAAATAGGCTATTATAATTTTTAATTAATTATTTTCTGTAAAAATTAAAGCATTGAGGAAATCCATAGCAAACGAAACTCAGTTTTATTTACTTTCTTTTCAAATGAGAACCATTTTTAATTACCATGTTTCATTGTACAAAGAAAATTAATGTATTTTTAGTTGTAAAGCGTAAATTCCGTTTTTTCTCGTTCCCGTAGGAATTTCAAGAAATTGTAGCTTAGTGGGAGCCCTAAGATATGATTTCTTAAAGGAAGGGAAGGAAGGGAAGGGGTCCCTTCATGAAAGGGGGCTTTCACTCTCCAAAACACCTACAAGTGAAATGTTAGCGTTCTACGCCGCGTCTGTACGTTGTCTGTCAGTCACTCAGTAACTGTAAATAAATTATATATATACATAGATAGCATGTCATAGTGTCACAGTCGCTATGTCCATTTTTCGCAAAATTTTGTTCCCAAATTATTTCTTATATTGAGAAACCAATCTATTTTATAATTTTTTTCGCAATGGAAATAAACATTTTTTTGTAAAAAAAAAATTACGTAGTAATAAGAAAAAGTTTATAAAAAATACTATATAAAACTTGTGCTCGTGAAAGCACACAGAGTAGGCGGAGAATTCTCCACTTTCTGGCCAATTTTTGAGATATTGCATCTTAAGCTTTAATAGTTTTCCAGCTCCAAGGAATCGAACCATTTTCAACTCGAGTAGGGAAAGTGAATGTCAGTCCACTGTATAGACTTTTGAAGACATGTAAGTCTGGCACAGGCGCTAAACTAAGGAATAAAAATATTTATATTTAGGTACGTACTGTAAATTGACGAATTAATATTAATAATTCTTAAACTCAACGCCGTGCTTTCCCAGGTTGCCAGCCCAAAGAAATGAAAATATTAAATGCTCCATTGCCCCCGAGTAATTTAAATAAAGAAAATAACAATAGTAATATACCGCCAAGTTTTTTCTATACAAAGTAACTATTAACCTCAACCTAACCTCTTAATAAAGCGATTCTTTCATATATTTAAACAAAACAGCATCATAAATGCTACATACTTGCCATCTAAAGCCTGAAACACTTGCAAAATCTAGTTCTAGTTTCTTATTATAGCTGTTCTACGTTCATACTAAATTAATTCTTGCATACAATATATATAAAGATTATAATCGCGTATATTATAGCCGACTAAGCGAACAATCGTATGAAATTACGCATTTCAACGTGTCAAGGTCTTTTGTCTTCAACGCGGGGCTGAAAGAAGCAAATTGCTAACCTACCCGCTGTTTATAAGTTGAATGTGTGAATCTTTTGTTTTTGTTATATTATATATGGGGTGGTATAATGTTTTATAGTGGAATTCTCATACTTACTGAATATGTTAAAATTACGGATTAAATATATAGAACTTTAGGAAAAAAAGAAAATTTGAACCTTCTGTTGTTTATATATATATTTTTATATCTATAGATATAAAATCGAAAGGTGACTCTCTCATCACGAAATCTCAGAAACTACATGTGCTAGGAATCTCAAATTTTGCATAGGAGTTATTTATAGGACGTATGTAGGTGCTCGCTAAGACGGGAATTTCTAATATTCGACTTCTAAGGGGTTGTTTTTGGGATTGAAAGTTTGTATGAAACTTCGTTACTACAAATGCTAGGAGTCTCAAATTTTGCATGGACGTCACTTATAGGACGTAGGTATTTATGGACAGATAATATCGTAGTTCACACAGGCGAAGCCGCGGGCGGGCTGCTAGTTGCTTATATATCTTTTAACAATTATTGTGGTTGATAATACCTCCTTACAGAGATTTTAAATTCCTTTTCCGTCTCCCTCATAGGTCGTCATGGATCAGGATTATTTTTAACAAATAGGTTACACTCTTTTAACATATAATGACATATTATATATATCGAAAGTAAACTTTTTCATTAGAGTTTTCAAAGAGTAATTTTTATTGTAGGTACGTTAGTTCCATCGTAAATCATAAAGCTTCTGACTATAAGAGATAAATGTCGCGTTAATTAAAGAGAATAGTTAGAATGTCTGTGTTGCATAAGTCATACTTTTTAGTGTTGTTTTGCCCCACGCTGTAACCCGCACATAGGGAGGTAGACAGAGAGAATGTGGGTTAAGACACTCCGTCTCCCATTACATAGTGGATCAATGCAGCACGTTCTCTACCAGAGCTAGGAAATTAATTAAAGGAACAGAACCACTACCGTCGCTATTCCATAATATGTTTATATATTACTATTAAAATTAAACTATAGTTTACTCTTACGCCCTCATAACTTTCTTTGGTCGTTAAAATACACTATGTTATAAAACCGCTGCAACAATCTTGCATAATTTTATCTACAGTTATAGTCTATTTAGACAACTTTGTATCGAGAGATAATACAAAATGAACGGGTCCCCTAGGATTGGACTAAAGAGCTGTAAAATGATACATTTTCCTCTGAAATTACTAATAATACAAATTGACATTTATTTTGAGGGCCTCGTGAGATAACGTCTGACCGCATATACGGCGGTCGTGGGTTTTATCCCCTTTCAGGGAAATGTATTATTGTTATTTAAGGTCTGGCAAGACAACCCACCGCGTTGTGTTACGCCACTCACCGCCCAATATATCGAATTCAGGTGGAAATACAACACACACCCACATAAATTTCATAGATATACGAGCATTAATACAGTCAAGGTACCATTTAAACTATGGGCCACCATATTTCCCACAATTGCGTTTTGTTCGCGGTTGAATTTCGCCACTCAACACGCAAGCCTCCAGAAGTCGGCGGAAAGTGGGGAACGGAGTTCCCTGGAGGTTCTCTCTGCCTACTCTGCTATATGCGGGATACAGTGTAAACTTAATATATTTCCAAAGTGGTGGAAAATTATTACTATCCTTTACCCAAATTATGATAATATTTTTATCCTTAATATTTTTATCCTATTTTTTCCCAAGATAAAAATATTATAATTAGCATTACAGAGTAAAACTATGAGCACTGAAAAAGCATTGTTATTCTAGTTTTCATTAACTATGACACTCGACGTCACTTCCAATTAAATCCGCTTAATAAAACGTTAAGTGTTGTTTGTTTTGGAATTTGTACTAAAAATGAAATTAAAAACAAAAACCCGATGCAATTTTCATAACAAACAATTGTTAAATATTTTAATTAGAAAAAAATAATTAGGCATTTGTGAAGCAGTGAACGAGGTCTGACTAGAAACGTGTTGGTTATAGGTTCTTTTCCCACTGAAGGTGATGAATTTTATTAATTTCTCCTTTTATGAGAGATTGCAAAATCAAATTACGTCTGGAAAACAGAGTGTATTGACACTATGTACACTCTGCCTTGTTCCGAAACATCGCACAATTGGGTGAAGCGTGATGTTCCGGCACAACAAAGTTGAGCGAAGAATTTACAGATAAATTCTCAAGATTATTATTCTAATAATAAGAACAAATAACAATAAATTCTCCATATCATATTAAAACCATAGCACGCTATACACAACGACCCTTAAACTTGAAAGCTCAATTTACTCGTTACTTAAAACTATAACTATGAATTTATGAAAAATAATTTTCAGTCTAAAACGTAATGGGGAAATCCATTTCCCTGTATTTACAGTAATGGCAAAAGACTGAAACCTTTTACGCACTCAAGCTATACTCGACGTGCTATAATCTACAGTGGAATTTACTATATATAAATTATGTAAAAACATATTCTGACAATTTTAGGGCAACGATTTCGTGTTTTTCACACATATCAGTGAAATAGGGTACCTAGTGTTAAGATACGTCATTCCCCACTTTATTCGCAATTTTCGAGATATTATGTGTGCTCAGTAGCGGAACACAACGCCGCGTTATGTCTACCAAAACGAAGAAATGGAAATATGTAAGAAAATCATCATTTTCCGTGTGGGGATCGAACCCACCACTATGGCGTCCCATTACCACGAAAACGATAGTAATGGCAAAAAGACTAAAACCTTTTACGCCCTCAATTTATACTCGACGTTTACTAAAGATAAATTATATAGAAAAAACAAGTTCTGACAAATTTGGGGGAAATTTCGTTGAATTTTCGTTGTTTCATGAAAGCTCTCTTTGTTAAGTGGTAAAATATTTGATTTTTGTTTCTCTTGGATTAAAATTTCATTTGGGGGAATGCTTACATTTAAAAATGAAACTATAAATGAAACTGATATGAAAGCAAAAAAATATATTTATAAAATTCTTTGAAAGACAACCACGAGGATAATTGAAAATATAATCACTCTATAATACCCCGAGTGGGAATCGAACCCACAATCATTGTGTTTACAGTCAAATGATATTCCACTGTGCTATGACGGCCTCTATTAGCAAAAAGACTAAAATCTTCTACGCACTCTAGGTTAATATCTACAATTTACTTTTTATATAAAAACATGCGCTGACAAGTTTTGGGAAGTCGTATTCGCTTAATATAGCGAGTACTTTGTGTGATGATTTGTGTCAACGGAAAATATTTTTTTGCTAAGTGCTAATATATCAAATAAGTGGCAATGGTTTTTTAACCTCACGCGGTATCCCGCATTTAACTTCACGCTGTATCCCGCATTTAACTTGACGCTGTAACCTGCGTATATCAGCGTAGGCAGAAGGAAAATAGTTACTGGAATAGTTTATTAAAAAAAACTTATGGAAATTTTTAAATCACTTTATATTTTGTTTTAACGACCATTACTAATAAATAAAATATTAATCGTCACATTTTTTTAATATTACATAGACAGTAGACCAAAGACAATTCTTACATAATTATATACTAGATGGGGGTACGAGAATGATTTAATTATAGATTATAGTGTTACAACACTCTGTTCCTCAAGCACCGCCTAATTTTAGAGACAAATTAAAATAAATAATTTCTCCAAGAAGGAATGGGCCGTTGCCTTCAAATGTACTAAATCAAAAATGTAAAATTTAGTATTATTCCTACATTATTCCACACTATTCCATTCAAAACTAAACACAATATAAATCCGCAACTAGAATCTAAGCACGTAACATAATAAATTTCTCGCGGTATTCAGAATCCAGGATATATGTTACTACAATAATTTAACTATAATTTGTTCTCTTACGTACCTGTATGCACGAACAAACACTGGGAGTTTTCTTGTATTACAATACATATATTTCACTATATATAGGTACTTATAATAAAACATGGAAGATATATGAAAAAAATGTTATAGGGGACAGTCATTAACGTAATAGTACCCAAAATAATTTTTAATTCTTTTTGTCTGTTTATCTGTTCGTCTATGCTTTTGTTCACGCTAATCTCAGAAACGGGTGTTGGCACTGCTGTATTTTGGCAAGCTTCCCTTAACATTTAATATTTGTTTTTTTCAATCGGTTCATAAATAAAAAAGTTATATTAATATAAAGAATTCCATACGACAATATTGCTGTAAAAAGAGTATTTTATTGAATTGGTAGAAACTTTAGCTATCAAAGTATGGATACCGTGATTAAAATGACGAATGACGAAAAGAAAAATATTTTTTAATGTATACAAATTTTAACCTAGCCTTGTACTCGCGCTTCTTGTTAACTGATTATTACTTATTTTTGTTATTGGCTTTTTTTTTAATAAATAGCCTTTCTATTCCCTCTTCAATTCAAATTATCGTTCGATAAAATAAATGTTTCCTGTTCCCGCAGTTTGTATGGTAGGCAAACTGGAGAACCGACTCTCAGCTTCGCGCTGTATCCCGCACACAGCAGAGTAGGCAGAGGGTGACTTAACCTAGTGTTAAAACACTCCGTTCCCTATTTTCCGCTGAATACAGGAAGTATTATGTGTTCAGTGGCGAAACTCAACACCGCGAAGAAGCGACTCTCGCTTCGTTGATTTTTTTTATATCCGCTTTCTAAATATAGATAAAGATTAATTATTAGGTCATAGAGAGGCATCTCACAAGTCAAAATACAAAAAATATATATATTTTTTTAATTTCGTATTTTTTGTCCACAGGTGTCAGACGACATCGGCTACGTGATATACTCAGCGCTGGGGAGCTTCTACATACCGTCCTGTATCATGGTATTCGTGTACATACGAATATACTTCGCCGCTAAAGCGAGGGCCAGGCGAGGTATACGGAAAAATCCTAGACCTAGGCCGGTAAGTGAAAAATAACTCGTGACTACATTTTTTTTAGCTTAAAGCGCTTATAGCAATAAGCGGGATACAACGTGTACGTAAGGCAGTGTTTTGTTCACTATGCACTTTATCTATCAAAACGGTAAGATTAAAATAATTATATTTATTCCTCCGAGGAGATTGAACCTGTAATTGTCGCGTGTACAGTTAGACGCTGTGCAACTGTACCGAGACGTTTAATTTTTATAACTTCATGCTGTATCCTGCATTATATATACAGCAAGGGAGCAGAGGAAATCTAGTGCTAAGACATTCCGTTGCCTACGCACCGCCCAATTTACCAGATATTGCGTGTTGAAAGCAAAACTTGTTAAAACTTGTTATCAGAGCAACGAAACGAAAATACCTCAATCCCCCAATTGGTAATCGAACTCAGAACATTACATTAGGTACATTAGAATTCAGATTTTGAACGGTATCTCCAAGTGTATTATTAAATGAAGAAACCAAAATTAATATATAAATATCATTTTTATCAAGTCCCGTTGATGATCTTGTTGAGATGAACATACATAGGTACCTCATAATTACACAAACGAGAGCTAGATTTTATAGAAACTTCGTAACATTTTTATTTCATACAAGAAACTTGTCATTTCCTCATTATATTATTTTATATCCATACATACATACCGTTCCATAAAAATATTTTCTTTTGAATGTTCTTGCATTTCAAGTACTTTAATTACTGTGCACTTATTTTTAGATTTCGCGAAGAAATATTCTAATTTACCTCGTTATATAAATTTTATTCTAAAAATGAAGTCATGAATATTTTTCTTATTTCTTTTTGCTAATTTCGAAGGAAAGAAATATTTTCATTTCTTCGCTCTGTTAATAAAGCAACGAAAGAAGTTGAGTTCGGCCATTCAAGGCGCAAGGTCTCGAAAATTGGTTAAATATGGGGTGAAGTTAGTGTCATAACACTTTCCTCTACGTACCCTGCCAAAGGCTGGATATAGCGAGATGCTTCTCACCTACAATTAACACGCAATATTTAGATGTTGGTCGGAACATTGAGAACGGAGTGTGTTAATACTAACTTTCCCCGCCTAATATATAAATAAAATAAATAACATATTATGTTATATAATCATATAATCTTTATTACAGAATGAACAACAAACAAGCTTTACAAGCGTACCAAAAGGCACTCGGCCGATGCCGACGTCGTCGCTGTCGATGCCGCCCTGTGTTGACGCAAGCAATTCTAACAATAATAGGTGAGTACATTTTAATTATTTATTGTATTTAAAATTTTTACATAAATTGTAAATATATAAATTATTCTGAAAATATTTAGTATTTTCATTTCTTCGATATAGTGTCGAAGTGCAAAACGCTGGTTTCATAATGGACCTAGGACCTGAATTTTAGAATTCCTCCGAGTCCTCTTCTATTTCTCTCTTCACTACTCCTCTTCTACTACTCTCTTCAAAATAAACCACTAAAATTTAGGTTCATATAATTTATAATTCCAAACACATTCTAAAGCATTATTTTTTGCAGAGATAGTCAAATTTCAACAATAGAAGCTCAACAAGTACCCATACCGGTTGTGACGTGCGACTTCGCGTCAGATATATCGACGAGCGAAGCTGGGGACATGGCGCAACCTCCGGATGAGAGGAAAGATACGCTTAAGGTGAGATTCGATTCTTATAATTGTTTATAATATTATTATATTAAAGATTTTTTTAAGAATTAAATAAAAAAATATTATGTACGGTACTTCCATCATACCACAAATATACATACAAATCAATATATATTTGGCGCAGCAACTCAAACTCCGAGTGGTGGTATATGTATTTCAAAATTCTCTCACTTCTCACTAAGTGACTGACAACTCACAATCGGAACTACGGAGCATAGAACACTAAATTTTGTCATGTTGGAGGGTCCCTTGAGAAGTAGTAATGGGGTAGCACTAAAAGAGAATTTGACAAAATTCCGACGGGAACGAGAAAAAACTAAATTAGGACAATTATAAGAGATAATTTTTCGAATTCTTTACGACATTTCGCGTTTTATAGTTGCGGAAGTTACTGGGTGTGTGTGGTCTCCCATCATCAATATAAATAAAAATAACAATAAATATTTTAAAACAATAAATACTTAAAAACAGTAGGCAATATGTAGAAGATGCATCAATTTAATGAATATTCTACTAAGTATTTTTATAGTTTCACGGAGAGTGGAGAGATATACTCTCCAATAACAAAGCAGGCAGATGGAACTTGTGTGCACTAACCTTGGGAACACTCCGTTCCAAACCCACTGTCCAATCTTCGAGGAGGTAGTACTCATCATTGGACCTCAACTGTGGAAAAGAAACCTGCAACCATCGCGCTTACAGTCAGATATTTTGCCGCCTCCACTTTATTTATAAAGTAAATACAAAACAAGAATTAAACATTGTTTAGTCGTTTAAAAGATTTCAATTGTACCACCTCAGAATATATCGCTTCAATGTCGAACGAATAAAATTAAATTTCAATTAAACATATTGAATAGATCAAACGTTTAAATCACCTTTACATCTTCCTATTACAATATACAATTAATGGATTCTTGGTTCACAATAAAGGTGTCTTTATAAATAAACCGGAAACCGTTGTAGCGCATCAACACATTATAAGCACGATGATTGTAGGGTCGATTCCCATTCAGGGGATTAAATAAGCTTCGTTTTCTGGCTATGGTGCTAAGATAAAGCATACCATTCTTACGACACTCAACACTCAATGTCTGTTGAACGCAGTGTTTTAACACTATATTACCTCTGCCTACTGAATATCCTTCCGTATTAATATTGTATCTTCTATTCTTCCATATTAATATTATAATTATAAAATTGAATAAAGTCTTTGTTTTGTTCAACGCTTTCATTATAAAAGGTAAATTTTAGCTAAAATTTTAAATATCAGGGAAATTCTGTTCATTTTAGGTAATGTCTTAGAAATTGTAGTAAAATTTAATATTTACCTCTTCTTTGTCCTTGTGGTAAAAGTTTATAATATTTAACGAACTCACACTGTTTGTAAACTTTCAAGTATGGTTTAGGTAATATTTTTAATAAACTCTTATGTTTTTTATAATATATCAAAGTCTTTTTTATTAAGTAATTCATATAAATATTGAGGACGTCATTACGCAGTGTTGCAGCGTCCAACATTAAAAGCGATGAATTTGGGTTCGATTACCACTCATGGAAATAAATTATTTTCATTTTCGCGCTTTTCATTACTGCAGATTAAACGGCGTCTAACTGTATTACTCTATAGAGGCTTCCATATCCTCTCGTTGCAGTACTTTTCCTACCCCACTCGTATTTTTACTGCCCCAGTCATATTTTTACTGCCCTACTTGGATTTTTACTGCCACCTATGGCATGACAAAGCGTGATGTTGAGTTTCATCACTCAACATACAGTGTCTCAAACTTACACATTCAAATGTACGGAGAACGGAGAATGTACTAACTCTAACCCTGCTTAATGCAGGAAACCGCGTAAAGTTGAAAAAATAAATATGTTTTTATAATAAAAATATATTAAGATTTTCAATTACTTATTAATTATTTTTTAAAGTACGAGCCAAGACCCACAGGAGCAAGTACCTCAATCTTTCTAAAACCTTTTACAAAATCCATTAAGTGAGGGGAAATGCAATTTTTAAATCTAAGAGCTCCACTTCCTTAGTTTTATCTTAATTTCTAGATCGTAGATAGGAAAAAACTAACTATTCCTTTTAAATACCGTAAGTTCCTCATTTATTTTAGTAGAAGTAATTAAAAGACTTTTTTTTATTTATGAATGCGGTAGATATTTTCGATTTCGATTTCCTATTTTCCCACCAGTTATTTTCACAGTAAAAATAACTAAACCTCCAAATATCAACAAACATTTTATTTCATTATATAAAAAAACTACACTTCACTACGTATCTCGCATATAGCAGAATAAGCAGAAGGAACCATGTGCTAAGACACTCTGCACACACCACGTAATTTTCGACACGTTGCGTTTACGAAACTCAACGCCGTGCTTTGTTCTGTTACTAAAGCGAGGGAACGAAAAAAAAATCTACCGAGTAGTAATCGAACTCACAACCATTGCATCTAACATATTCCGATACACCAATATGTAGTAGGTTCAATACATCCAAAAATTTAGCCACGTCAAAAATAAAGTATTAAATTCAAAAATTCCTAAGAAATATTACGAGCTTACCTCAAATAGAATATACGACATTGAATTGACATGTGAAAATGTGTATAGACGCGGGGATCTTAGAATCTTCTTTTCTTGAAAATAATACTGCAACTTCACAATTCTGGAGGACACAGTATCTGACTGAAAACTACGGTACGGTGGGGTCGATTTCGGTTTAGGGGTATAAATTATTTTAATTTTCTCGTTCTGGTAATAAGCGTAGAGTTCGAGCACTCAACGTGAAATGTCTCGAAAATGTTTCAGAAAGTAGAAAACGGAATGTGTTAATACTGGGCTCCCCCTGCATACCCTGCTATATGCGGAGTACAGCTTGAAGCTTACTTCGTAAGGAGAGTAATATGACTCTTTAGTACCATTTCTTTAAATGTTTATTGTACGATTTCTAGAGGTTCCTTAAATAACCAGTAGTTTATAGTCAGTGTTCTTTTTTATGGGTTTAGTAAGCAGATTGATCAAGACACTCCTTTCCCCATTTTCATTCCTTTGAGGTGATATCGAACCCATATGAGAGATGTGTAAAATATAAAAATATATATGTATTATACCGTATGAGGCCGCCATGGCGCAGCACCACATCGTCTGATGGTGAACGTAAGTTAACGTGGTTGTGGGTTCCTAAAGCTAAGCCAGAGCAGCAGCATTTCACCGCTCAATACATAATGTCCGAATCGAGTGGTGCCTGGGGGAAGAATGTCTTAAATCTAGATTCTCTCAGACTACTCTACCATAAGCAGGATACAGCTAAAAAAAGCAGATTATACATACTACTTTATTTATCCCCATACTCTATTGTAGGTAAAATTGAAAAATACATTTATTCAACGTATTCCCACCTGCAGCCGCGAAATTCACTAGGAATTTTGTATGCGGAGATTTATTTCAGCGGGAATATAATTTGAATTTATTTTCTCCACTCAAACACGTGGAAATCTGTCGTTTGTTACATAAAATGTATGATGTTAATGTGTATGTATGTCTTTGTATGTTTATCTACCTACCTACATATATTATCTACTGGCTGTAAACACGATGGTTGTGGATTCAATTCCCACTCGGGGTAATGAAGTAACAAGACAAAGCGCGACGTTGAGTTCCACTACTCTATAAATAATGTCTCAAAAATGCAACCGTTCATGAGGAACGGAGTTCTTAGCACTAGGTTCCCCTTTGCCTATCCTGCTTTACCTACCCTACATCTGGGATACGACGTAAGGCTATAAGAAAACTGTAAAATTTTATTACCCATATTCCAAACGTTTTAAAGTATTTGCGTTCTGGGAGGTGGGTACAACTAACATTACACTTTATTGTTACTGCACTACTTTGCACTTATGCATCTATTTATACTGTAAATATATGTAAACTATATCATAAATTAAAATTTTAACCATCATATCACAAAAGATGGTTCTTTTGTAATATCGTAAAATTCAGAGCCGCAATGGAACCAACTTTAAAGGTATACGCTGTCGGTTCGATACTCACTCTAGCTAATGAATTATTCTTATATCCTTTCTCCCATAAGACTTCACTCATCACGCAATGTTTCAAATCCGATCGAAAAATAGAAAACAGAGTGACTTGACATTAGGTTTACTCTACCTACTGGGGATAAAGGACAAGAACGGAATAACGTGTAACCTAACGTAAGGTAACAGGACAGCGTTTCCTGTCGCGATGGTTGTTTGTTCGAGTTCCACTCAGGGATGTCATTTATTGTCATATTCTTGCTCTGGCAGCACACCATGTCACGAAAATTGGGCGATGCGTGAAGAACGGAATGCTGCAGGATGGGATGATGAAGCTAAAATAATAAATAAATATTAACCTGTATCCCGCTTTACTTCACAAAACACAAATATTGCGTAGAGATAAAAAACATCTAAGTTTCCACCCTATTTTATTACTAAGTCCTAATGAATGGTATAACTTAGGTCGTGCCAATATACTAGTGGCTGACATGGCAAATCGCTGAGCCAGTACAGTTTCAAACTTATAATAAGTTTTTAGATGGCAACGACGAGATATTGATTGAGTATTATTGCTTCTTGTTTAGAAATGTTTGTAATAAGTTTAGAAAATATTTTATAATAAGTAAAAACTCTACGGATGTTTTTTTATCTTTTTATCTTCGACAAAGCATTTGGCTCCACTTAACTCCACTTTCTACCCATTTAATGGCCTTGTGTTTACAGTAGATAAGTAACTATAAGAACATATGGCTTGGTGGTAGAGCACTTGGACGTTTTCCAATAGGCGTGGTTTCGAGTCCCGCTACATTAATATTTTATACGTTTTCTAAAAATATTTAACAATGTCAATGCTATTCTATTAACTCAATTTAACGCATAATGTGCAAACAAGGACTTTTTAAATATTCATAATTATTTCTAATTGTTTCAGGTGGTCACATCAGCTCAAGTAACAAGAAACCCCTTAGCTACGTGCCCATATAGAAGTTCGACCCTTTCTGTGAACGGCGAACTTCAACTCCAGTCCCAAAGGGGGAGAGCACAAAGTGTCGCCATAGACACTGACATGGTTTCTGAACTGGAACCGTCTTCCTCAGACTCCGGGGTCGCCACCCGGTGTGCTGTCGTCAAACCACTTAAATTAAGGATATGTCAGCCAATATTTGGCAAAAAGAGCGATTCCTCAAGAAGACAGGAAAAAGCTCAACCAACAAAATCAGAATTAGAACCTGCGTTACCAAAACAGCATAAACCTCGAGACCCTGAAAGGGAAAAGAGAAGATTAGCGAGAAAGAAAGAGAAGAGAGCAACTTTAATATTAGGTTTAATTATGGGTAGTTTTATAGCTTGTTGGCTGCCGTTCTTCTTTCTATACATTTTAAAGGCGGCGTGTAGAATGTGCGTTATACCGGGGAGCGCGTTCGCGATCGCTTTCTGGCTTGGCTACATGAACTCAGTGCTAAACCCTGTAATATATACGATATTTAATAAGGATTTCAGGAGAGCTTTCAGGAGAATACTGTTTAAGTGATGTTTAGCCTACCTGTGCTGCTATAGATGCGTCGCCAACAGAATACTGTTGGCCCAACAGCGTGCAGCACCAGGTCTTTACAATGTGCGTTGATCAATCATGATACTGTCATTGTCTTCTTCACTGTTTAGATGTATTCGAAGGAATGTGTTCATTTGTACATACATAATTATGTTCGATCTAAGTTTCTAATTTCAAGCTAAACAGATCTAAGATTTATTATTTTTCTATTAGTTATTAGACTCCTGAAACTGGTGGAGGATTAATTGAGATTTGGATATAGCTTTTAGTTATAGTCCGAAATGTATGTGGAAAGTCAGCTTTCTTTTTGATGATTATTCTAAAATTCTCGATACTTATTTGTTAGAATTTTCACTATTTCGTGAGTGAATATTCACTTAGTAAAAATTTTCGATATAGTAGTAAAAAATCTTTCTCGTTCAAAACGCAAAAGCTGACTTTTCCTACAAAACATTGTGAATATAGAAAATATCAAAACACTGTACAAAGCAATTGTAAAGAAATTCTAATAGATATTTTTTTTCTGTTAATAATCGAAATAATAGCTATAATACATACATATATCTCTAGTGATTAAATTAATGAAACTGCAAACACTAATGGATTTGAATATGATATCTAAATTAATAAATTACTTCTAATATTTAAATAATTGTATAAAACAATTGTCCTCATAAGCTAACTATAAAAAAGTAGCTTTTTCTATTCTCCCATAGTTAAATTTCTTTAGTCATTCTATGATAACTATACGCTTTATACGTACAAAATAGATAAATTACATTAATTTTAATATTTTTGAAGTATTATTCCACATTTAGAAACGGAAAGTAATTTTTTTGGACAACAAGAAAATTGGAACGTAGTGGTATTTGAACTCCCGCCTCTTAGTCGATTTCTAAGAGACGCAAATTTGAATTACACAAGCTACGTTCAAATTCTATGCGTTCCCTAAAATAGTTAATTTTAATTTATGTTTATATTTCATGTAACACAAGAACACGTAGACGTGAATTTTTGAAATTAAACTTATTCTAATAGTGTAAATTCAATTCCATTATCGATTAATAGAGCGAGTGCGAATCGAACTCACAACCGTCGAATTTACGCCTCTGCCTCTAGAATATAAAAGAACATATAAAATATAAATAAATGGTTTATCATTAACAAAATAATATGGCTTTTATTAACGACTTTAATTTTATGTTTGGCGGCGTACTAACATTGAAATACACTTAGCGTCCCACCACAGATTACATTTGGGTCAAACAAATAAAAACCTATCTCGTACTCGTATATAGCAGATATTTTTGTTTTCTAAATATAAATATTTGTAAACTCGTCACATTTTAGGACGTACGTATATATAAATAAGTACATTTTTTTAGCGTTACTTACCGCCATTTTACGGAATTTTTGTTATTGACTAATAATTATTATTTTAAATACGAGTAGTTTTTGTTTTCAGTATCTTGTGAAAAAAATACTTCTAGTCATTATGTCATTCATTAGCTCTCGATCAATCATTGTAAAGATATGGTGTTAGTAATAACATGATGTTTTGTAAATATAATTTTAAATTTATGAAATCATTTTTCATTTCTTTAAATTTAATTTATCTGCATATTTAGGTAGAAATAAAAGAAAAATAATTTTAATTATTATTTTCTATGTATATATTGTACATATTGCTTCCTATATTTGTTTTAAATTAATTGATACAGTAATGTTTACAAAATATTGTGGAATATTTAGATTAAATCTATGATATTTTAATAAAAATGACTGTGCCTCCGTGCCTACTCGCACTTCAATGAATCGCACTTCTAATTATAACAAATTATTTATTAATTTTATCAATAATAATTATTGTAAATACATCCAATATCCCTTGAAAATCCAATCAATGTATTTAAGCTTATTATTGATTTATTCAATTATTGGTTTAATAATACTAGTTTTTATCCAATTAATTGGATAAATCATTAATTATTTTCAAAAAGTAGTTTATTGCTGCAATTGCATCATCAAGCGCTTGCGCTGGTCGCGTTCAATATAATTGTATATAAAATTAGCTTTTAAACTAATATATTTCTAGAATAATATTATGTTAATAACTAAAAATGAACACCAAGTCATTGTAAATCTTATGATAATAATAGAATATTTTCTATTCATATATATATCTTAAAATTTCAACGTATTCTATAGTGAATTCAGCATTTATTGTAAATAAGCTTAACGTGTTGAATATATTTAAAAAATAAATAATTATTTATTGATTTATATTAGAAAAAAAATAATATTTAACAACTGTACCTATGACTGAATATAGTTTTTATAAGTTTCTCTCCTACACTAATTATGTAAATAACTCTTGAAATGTTAGTTATTAATTATTATAATAAATTTTAAACGACAACGACTATTTAATTCTAAATGTAATATAAATCTCATTAGATTCTTATAATCTTAATATTTAAGATGAAAACACCATGTAGGTTTAAAAATTTAAATCGTTTCAATCAATAGAGTTCCGTTGTTCTTCTCAACAATGTTTCATATTGTCTTCCAGAGCGCGTGTGATGTGTCATGTATAAAATATTTATTCGATTTATTCAGTTTATTTGATAAAAGACACAATTAATTATTTAATTTTTGCACGTAGCAATATTATTTTTGTATGCTGACAATGTAAAGAATTTTAACATTTTTCTTATTAATATTATTATTATATGAAATTTGGAATTTTAATGCAGAGTAACGTATGTACTATATTATAAAAATATATATTATATGGTATATCTAAAACTCCGCAATCTAGCACCGAGCCCTTGCTGGTTGTGCAGTTTTACATAAAAATTGTATTTAATGGAAATTATGTGGAAATGTTACATAAAAAATCTATTTCCATACAATTTCCCAAAAGAATACAAATTAACGCAATAATTTTTATTAAATACATACATAATATGTAAGTCTTATTCAACATATATCAAGTTCAATACAGGTTTTGTACAGTTCAAATGACATATTTAATTTACCTATATATTATTAGCCAGTATAGAATAAAAGTTTCGTTTTAGAATTATAAATAGTATTCTATGCCTAGTTGTTCAAGAAGTTCTATAAAATCTATAATAATTTATATAATATATATATCTAGTGTTATCTAGAAGTTTGTTGATATATAATTTTGAACATTTCAAAATTTGTTATGTTTTTCATATTCTTTATTGTCTAATACAATGCGATACAATTACTCTTATCGACTCGAAATTGTAAAGAAATATACGAAGTACCAAATATACAAGTTTTAATCTTTACCCTTTGTTTTTATTTTTGTCCTTCAATTAGAAATAAATATAAAGAGACCCTCATAGCGTACATTTGTCCTACGCTATGACAGTAAACGCTTACTGTAAACGCGAGGGCTGTGGGTTCGATTCTCACTCGTGGAAAGTAAATTATTTTCATTGCCTGGTAATTTTTCATCAGTACACGGCGCATCGTTGATTTCCGTCATTCAACACATAATGTCTCAAACATTGGGTGGAAAGTGAGATCTTAACACTGGGTTCCCTCTGTCTGGGAAAAAATACTATGCGTAAAAAGCGTGAATGCTGCAATGTACAGGCAGCGATTACTTACAATTTAATTACATGTGTAGAAAAGCCAAAACTGAAAATACATTTCGGTCTTCCAACCATCGGAAGTGGTGGAACTTTTGGTGGACATTTTAGTGCCAGTTCTGCTACAGTTTGTCTCTACGTCTAAGCACGCTAATCTCAAAAATTACGAGTACTTAACTTATGTAAAAGCAGTTTTTACTACAGCAGAAACTTGTTTTTACGATAGTACAATAGTACAGGGCAAACTACCCTTAACATTGAATACTTTCCTCGCAGACGAAGTTTTACACACTTTCACAGTTATTAAAACAAGAATCAAAAATCTTATTATGACCATAACTCGTTATCCATACAAGCACAGCATATTTGTATGATGTAGAAACTTGGTGTCTCAACATATCAACATCAACATTGAATACGCTATCAAGTCGAGCAATAATCAATAATAACTTAGTTTGGTAACAACAAACAATCACATTCAGTTGTGACATAGTTAGCTGGTCGGTACATACTGCTGGGAACAATAATTAAGGTTTTTATTTGGCTTCGTTCTGTATCTCACAAAAAATCTACACTGGGCAGAGGGAACTTAGTGTGAAGACACTCCACTCTGTTCAACTTTGTATTCTTACCAGAGAAAAAAAATAATTGGTAGCATTGGGAATCGTTTTTGCGCTATCGATCATACGTTTTGCCACTGCGTAACGACGGTTTCTACGATTCTACGACGACGTATAAAGTGAAAAAAAAATCTTGAAATATTTTAAAATTGTGATGTTATACATTTATTTTTCCCATAAATAGTTTTTGCGGGATCAGAAAATAAAAATTGTCAGAAAATAAAAGTTGAAAGTGACACTGTAAACACAATGGTTGTGGTCAATTTTTAGTTGGATAAAGGAATAATTTTCTTTCTTAATCTATATCTTTGATTTTGGAGATTATTGCACACTTTAAATTTAATATTTTCCATATCATAAACATGCTGGGATGTTCCTTCTATCTACCCTAATATGCGGAAAAAATTGAGCAAAATCTAAAAAGCCTCTAGTTATTTGAAACTGGAAAAAAGTTAGTGCTAAAACACTCCATTCCCAACTTTCCGTGCAATTTTAAATATTACTGAGTAACTCTAAAACTATAATGTTCCCCATTCCATCCGGCGGTATGTACTACAGGCAAGTTGACAGTAAAGTTGGTCCCGCCACAAGGGAGGTGTCCCACCGAACTTACACGGGCCCGTAATTGAAAACGTTATTTGAAATTTATGTTTATCTCATAATAAAGTTGGCGTTTTGATTGAATTACTCAATGTGAGCTAATTAGTTTATTATTTTTGGCAAAATAACGTAAATAACAAGTGGATTTGATGGAGGTTACGGGTTTGATTCTTGTGTTGTGTAAAAATTGAAGAAATTTACATAATATCTATGGAAATATTAATTTCAAAATCAGTAACTTTAACGTTTTTAAAAATATCAACTAATATTTATTTTTAAACAGCACTCCCTTGCCAAATCATAATTCTAAGCAATTATCTTAGGGTAGCGGAAATGTGTCAAAGTCTCCCTAAAGACATGCTAACAACATAAAGGAGTTGTAACTAGTAACGAGCGTACATGAATTTCGATCAGAGTACTTGGATGGTTTCCAAGGGGCGTGGGTTCGAATACCGCTACGGTCTATTTTTACACGTTTCCTAAAAACAAAAGAGGTTCTACATTTATAATAGAACATAACTCCAATGATGTTTAAAATTCTTGTATATTTTATAAATAGTTCTGTTAATTGTATCTACTATACAATTCACAAAATTACGCATGTCGACCGAGTTCGCGAAATTACGTTTTGAGCGGCGGAACCCAACCCCGCATATTAGCTTCCTACATTAAATAACAATATCAGTTAATTATAAATGAAATATACAGTCGTAATAATAAAAACCCCCTTTAAAAGTAAAGTAAGTGTGAAACAGAAATAATTGTGCGATTGTGAGTTAATTTAAACTTCAATTTGATTTCACAACTGACGCTAGAATTCATAACTCAAAGTTTATTTTCCGCTAAATTTGCATTTGAAATTTGTGGTGCGAGTTTCTTTATTATATTAGTGCTAATGATAAAGCAGTTTCGTTGGTACATAATAAATATATGGAAATTTTTATAGGACAGCTTTAAATTCCAGAAAAGTATTTAATAAAAGAAAAAAAAGAAAAGATACCTATATAATACCGGGAAGTACCATATAGGCTATTCCCTTATTTCTACGAAGTCGATATTATCTTATTACTTATTTTTTAATACTGTTTATAATTAATCATCATTTGAATATAGGTTGTGAATTTCATCACTACTTGGAAACATATATAAAGTATATTTAATTTGTTTAAATATTTCTTCCGCTCTGACAGATAAAAAGCGTTTAGTTCCGCCATTTTACAATCAATATCGGAAATTCAAAGTGAACGAAGTATCTTAACACTAAGTTCCCTCTGCCTAACCTCCTATGCGGGAAAAAGCGTGAAGCTTGCCTGCTTTTCTAATAAAGAATTTTCTATTACTGGCATAAAAAAATAACTCAACACAAGTTTAGAAAAATAAAAAATTGTTTAGAACTGATATTAATATTGCCGCTGTTAACCTTTGAGGTGTGGTGAACGTAACGCCTGCACTTTAATTTCCCTTAAGGCATGTAAGCCAAATTGTGTTCACGTTTTTATTATTTATACAACAAAATGAGAGGGGTTTTGCTTGAAATTGTATGAAAAATCTGTTTTTATTATTAAATATTTTATATTTTACTTATAGTAAACCATTAAAAAACATTACGGGTAAATTGCTTACGTTGAATATTAATAGTAAAAATTATTTTTTTGTGAGTAATAAAAATCTTGAAATTTTTTATCACTATATATTTTTTGCTTCATGCTGTATCCCGCATGGTGGCGTAGCCAGTATGTGTCAAGACTCTGCGTGTTCCACGCACATCCCCATTTTCGAGACATTACGTGTTGAGTAGCATAAATCACATCACATCATTCCGTTACCATAACCAGGAAATGAAAATAATTCATTCCAAAGTGGAAATCGAACCCTCTTCTGTAGCTTTTATAGTGGTATGCTTTATCACTGTACCACGATAGTATAGAAAGATAAATAATATTATTAAGCATAGAAGATTTAAATCCACAATCAATGTTAGCCAGCCATTTACACCCCACTGTAGGTACATCACTATTCACATGTAATATACGGACAAATCGTATTTCCTATCTATATATACTATATAATTATTATAAACAATAGACGTTCCAAGTACTCTTAAAGCATAAACTGTTAAGACAGTATCCACTTAAACGTGGTATTCACGTTTGTTTAAGTTAATAGCCGTGATTGTAAGTCCTATGCTATTATTCTCTAAATTGTTTGAATTCGTCGGAACATACTGTATATACATATGTCTACAAATGTATTATTATTGTAGAACACCCTGTATAATATTATTATGATTACATTATTCTAATTATTGAGGTTAATCAAATCTTAGTATAAAATGTGTTGTGTGTGTGTCTCAAAAATTTGGCGGTGCGTGGGGAACGGAGTATCTTAACACCAGGTTCCTTTCCCCTACTCTTCTAAATGGGATACAGTATGAAGCTGCTAAGCAAACATATACTTGAGCACGTTCCAACTGCTCTACAATAGTTAGTTCACAGTTTCAATATACTCATTTAGCTAAGGTAAGTAAGGTAAAGTTTTAGAACATTATACGTGAAATTTCGTACACCTTTGCGACTAACAACTACCCTCAACTTTACTCATACGTTATAAGTTTTATTTTGCAAATATTATATAAGTTAAGGATATCGTAGCACAGTGGTATCGTGACTGTAAATGTGGTTAGGGGTTTGATTATGATTCGGAAGAATTAATTATTTTCATTTTCTCACTATATTTGTCTTATAGAAAGCGCGTCGTTGATTTACGCTCGTAAACACTTAGAAAGGATCCACACTATAGTGCCGGTCGCGGTTCGTTCTCAGTTGGATCTCATAATCTATGAGAAATATTCCTACATGCATGATTGGACCGGAACTTGACCGGAACGATGATATGAATGCTCTCATTGTTTCTCGTATAAGAATATTTTTAATACTAATAAGGCACTATAATATGAATCATCTCTTATTGGCTTTGATTTCTTGATATACTTGGTCCTCTCTACTCTTCCATGCGGAATAAAGCATAAATCTAAAATTAAAAAATCCGGTTAATTACGAACCGGCCACGGCTTCCGGACAAATTAGAGAATACCGATCTCATATAAAATCAGCTTCACGCTGTATCCCTCACACAACTGAGTTGGCAGAGGGAACCTAGTGTTAAGATACTCTGACTATAAAATATATATTTATCAATAATCATTAAATTTTTATATATTTTTTTAAAATTTAATAATCACGGATAAATAAGCAAAATGTGAAAAGTTATATTGTAATTTTGACACAGTAGCTATTATTATTTAAAGTATACAAATTTGCAATGTAAACGACTCCCGCTAGGACATCTATGGCATTAAATTTAAGGTTAGTGCCTAACGAGAACACTTAGGCGGAATAAATCTAAAAGTTCAGTTTTACTATTATCAAATATGTATAGAGTCCGTAGTGGCGCAGGGCACAAACGTGCGACCGTAGACGGAGCGGTTGTGGATTCGATTACCACTCGAGGAAATTAAATATTTCGTATTTTCATTTCCTCGTTCTGGTAACGTGGATGTATCAAGCTGAAATTCATATTAAATATCTACGATCCCATAGAGCACAGAAAAAATAACTGGTGCTGGGATGAGGATTGCTCTATAGCAATCCTCATTGGAGGATCCTCCCCTAAAGGAGGACATGACCAATTTACATCTACACATTCTTTTACAGACACAAATATAAACCAATTAAGCATTTTTTTTGTCTATTTTATTTAAAGTACTGCAGCATAAATTGTGAAATTCAATATCGAACTTTATTTCAATCCACCCGAGCCAATTAATTTGTTGACAATATGAAAATTTGCTTCGTAAATTCGTACAGTGCGGCGATCAGTACAGAATTTTTATTGACATTTGTTTTTATTTTATTTTTGTAAGGCAAAAGATAGAAGCTAGAATTATGTCACTCTCATTTTTGTTCTCTCTTAAAGTGTGAAGAATTTTTTTTAAAGGATTTTGATACTAGATGCTTGTTGTGCGGAATAAATCAAAATTGCAAATAATTTATAAGTCGAGTCGAGATTTATGAGGCCAGTCGTGGCGCAGGGGCACAAACCTGCGACAGTAAACGCGACAGGTTGTGGATTCGATTCCCACTCGAGGAAATTGTATTCTTTAGATTTATCTATTTAGTCTGAATAGTTTTCGAGCGTATCTTTTAAACAAATAATACGGAGTAACCGACAATATATTCCTTTTAATTCACAATTATTATGTATAAACCGGACAACAACTGGATAATATAATTTAAATAACACGAGTAACTTGACCAAACTTAATGATTTTTGTATACATAAAAAATACAAACGTACACAAAAATAGAAAACGACAAAAAAACTTTTTAACTTTTACACAACTATTTACTTAAAGAAAATGCTTTTAAAAATGTTCAAATCTTGTCTATACACATAATTGTCTAATTTTGACAGAAGAAAACGAAAAAATATGTCAAAATTTGTAAATTATAAGTGAAATTGTTTAAAATAATGTAAATTTAAATTAAAAAAGAATACAAATGTGCCTTTCAGTATATATTTTACCTTTATTAGTCAGTCCTTTCGTTTCTTGCATACCGTGTTTTGATTGTTGCATGGACCGTATAGTGAAGGACGAGGAAGACGAGCAATATAAGTGAAGAATAGAGAACAGAACGGCCTCATATAGAAAGGTAGGCAAAAGGAACCTAGTGCTAACACGCACCCCCCAATTTTTGAGATAATTAGTATTTAAAGGCTTCGTTGTGAATTATTTACCAAAGCAACGGAATGAAAATATTTAAATAATACTAACCCCGTCGTGGCTTCGTCCAGTTGATCTACAACGGTTATTTATTTGCAAATCTAAATTGCTTTCGTATTCTAATAATAATTTCATTTTAAAGGCAATATCTAGACTTTGAAATCTAAACTTTTAACCAGTTTAATGTAACAGTTATGTTATACCAATATTTCTCGAACATAACACTTGAAATTAAAATAAACACTAAATGTTAAGGACTTTTATAATATACAAAAGTGGAAACTGCATATTAATAAAAACATTGTTTTAGATTTCTTTTGTTAGATTGATACATTGATGGCCCAAATTATGTTTCTAAATTCATATAACTTTCATGTCGATAGCGATCAAATATACTTTTATTTTATGTATGTGTAGACTTTGTCCAAGTGGGCATCGAACCGACAATCGTCTCGTTTATAGTCACCTATGAAGAAAAAACATAGATTAAAAAAATGATAAAAATAGAAGATTTTTTTAAAGTAAAATATACAGATTAATTACAAGTAACAAGGTGGTATTTTATTATAAGTAACAATAAATGGACAGACGCGTCTAAAACTGAACGCTTGGGCCGATCGTGTATCTCTATCGTTAGTTCTGCGCTCTCACTTGCACTCTCGGATCAGGTGGAACGTGACAATGATTCTTGCTATTTCGTGAGATTTATACGACGTTATCTACTTTCTCATATTTTTTACTTTTATTTATTTTTTGTATTTAACTTTTGACTTTCATTCTTTTTTACAGCGTGTACACGGAAGATTACTTAAAACGCAAACAAAAGTTTTCCAGAAATAATTAAAATATAAATGTGTTTATGTCATTTCTGCATATTTTGTTTTCCATTTTTAATAAGCGGTATAATCGCTTGCCTACCAATATTGTGTCCTTGTATTATAGAATATTTTGATTTCGACGATAAAATGGAATTTAATCGATGTTGACTAATTTAATTTGTTTTTAAATGAAAAAAATAAATGTATCTTTTTTTAATAAATGTTTTTTGACTTTTTTTATCCATCTTTTCTTGTATTTAAAGTTATAGGTCTGTGTCACTTCTCACCAGCTACATTACAAACATAGACAATAGACATAACATGTTAGACATCAAAAAACCAAACTTATATGTTTTTTAAGTTCACTCTGTATCCCGCATATAGTATGGTAGAAAGAGAGGACCTGGGAACCTAATGTTAAGACACTTCCATTTCACACTTTCCATTGAACTCTTGTGCAGTACTTGTTAAGTGGTAGTACTAACCACCGCGCTTTGTGTTACCAGTGCGAAAAATATAAATATTTTATTTTTTTTAACCTATACAATCTTAACTTACATATTAATGTTTTTTTAGCGTAACCTAGTGTACAGAGATCGTTCCCTACGCACTTTTAAATTTAGTAAAAAAAAGTGGGGCGCAAACTGTGGAACTGAGTAACTTAACACCAGGTCATCTCTACCTACCTCGCTATGTGCGGGATACAGCGTGAAGTTAAGAAAAAAGTATCGTTTTTATTTCTTTGTTACTAAAATAATATTGTATTTATTTCACTAAACCCTAAACTAAATCAGTTGGAGCGTTCTACAACATAAGTAATTCAGTTTACGTCGAGTTTTATAAAAGGAAAAGATGTTATCTCAAATAAGTGGGTATTTCGAGTTCTAAAGAGAAATAGGGCATTCAAAGAACGATGCCTGAATAGGTATGCAAAATTTGGAAGGTGTAAAGAAATTTAAGAAATGTATGTTTTTTATGGCCGTCTTGGCGCAGTGGGACCGCGTCTGAGTGTAAACGAGATGGTTGTGAGTTGGATCCCCACACAGGGTAATGATTGTATTCTAATTATTTTTATTTCCGCCACTTAGCAAAATGTTTTACTTAGCACTAAGTTGTCGTTGCTTAGTTTGTTATTGGCGGCATACAGCGTGATGCCCACCCCACCAATTTTACTATCTAAAAAATAAGAGTAAAAAATCTAAAAGATCTAAACTTCCTATATATCTCTAGACACTCCCATGACACTTCCCAAAATCCCAGGATCACAGGTTCTCTACCTATCCTGCTATATGCGGGATAAGCTATAATATAGAAATGTGAAAAAATCTCTACCATATATATTTAACATTTGTTAACTTCTCCAAAATGTTCCACGCCGCAGTCAGCGGGGAGCGCCCGTAATAATTTCCAATAGAAAAGTTTGAAAATTCAATGTTTTTCTTCAAACTGAACGAAATTTTTAACTCCATTCGTGTCACAACGGAATAGAGCGGCTTTGGATCACTGAATATAGCGCTAGTCGATGCTATAATAATATACAATGTCTTTAGAAATTATTAGAAATTATTATCTATCTATCTCTCGTTATTATTTTTTATGTTTATTATGATGAAATTAAAATTACCGCGTAAATTTGGGAAAGAATGAATACGTATTCTTACCCGAATACTTAATATTGTTTAATCATTGGCCGTCATGGCGCAGAATCCCAAGCCTGGGACTCTCTCTCGCAGGAGTGAAATATTTTTGGTGATAAAGGTTTGCCATTCCATTAAGTTCCCTCTGCGTACTACTTTTTCTCTGAGTTATCACCTTCCTTCTTCAAAGAGGAGAAAGGCATATAAATCATGCCTAATTTCGGCATTCTGCTCCGCGTAGTTGCGACTGTGCGTTGTCTGTCAGTCGCTCGGTAACGAAAGAGTTTCATTTTATACATATATAAATTTAACAATATATTTAATCGCAAACTCTGAATGACACAATCTTTATATTATAATAGAAGCGGGATATAAATCTTTGTTAGAACTATTGGGGAAATCCCCGAGGAGGTCGTTAACGATAGATAGCAGCTGTCATTCTTTTTATGAATTGCGAGTTCGATATTTAAAGTAGACTTTTAACTTTTTTTGTTGTTTTTTTTATCATATAAAATCCAGCTATGTCTTATATTTTTATTGCCAATCTTAATTTGCTTTATCAAGGTTTGAAGAATAAATACTATTTCTGTGGTCACAAACTAAAAAGAAAAGATTTTTTCTCAGACAAAATAGAGAAATGTAACATATATGCGTTAAGTTAAAAAATTAAAATGTTACATAATTTTAGGTCTACGGGAAAGAGACCTTTTGGTTACGCAGTAATTTTCGTACAAAATTCTCGTATCTATCGTTTTCGTTGACTTAGATGTTTGATTTTTCAAAGATTGTAGAGAATTATAGACTCGAATATTTGATATGCTGATAATATTTCATTCTTTGTCTTTTACATCGTATTTTACAGAAAGTTTATAATAGCAGTACAAGTATTATATTTTATATTATTTAACCTGCCAGCTATTTCTATACAAAAGTGTCCTCTAAAGTTCTATAAATAAAATAATAATACAGACTCGACAATTGTTCCCAACTTTCCTTTAGTCATTGTAAAATTGACACTGTTTTCAAACTGTTCGCCGTGTCAGATAGTTGGGATGACGCTAATGAAGTCCACTTTTGAACATTGATTATTGGACTTTATTTTTACTAAAAAAATATATACGAGTATAAATCCCTTTCGTTACTGAGTGATAGACAACATACAGCCGTAACTACGCGGCGTAGAACGCTGAATATTTTTAAACACTCTTTACCCCACCGATGCCCAATTTTCCAAATTTCGTGATGATTGGAGGCTTTGCTTTCTTACTGGAACGGAGAGAGGAAGAGAGGTTTTTTTTCGAATGAAAATTGAACCGATAACCCCATTTACAATCAGAAGCTGTGCCAATGCACCACGACGGCCTCAAATTTATATTTTAATACATATATTATACATTTCCATTCTTTATTATTATAACGTTGGCAATAAAAAATAATATAAGCATGTAATTAAAAAGAATTGCGTGCCAATTGCCGTGTTATCTGCAAAGCGTGAATATCCATCGATTTTATATAAAAGACCAAAATACTCGTACGTAATAAATGTATCGAGGCATTATATCGATATCGTATACTGATGCGAATTTTGATGCGAATTTGTTTGAAATATTTCATTGTTATACATTTTCTTGTATTTGCTTACTCTGCCTAACTAAAACATTATAGAGTAAGTCTGTTCTTATTCATTGTAGTGCTGGACACTGTCACATCCAGGACCAGCCTCCAAAGCTGATGACGTGTGCCGATGACATAGCACTCATTGACGAGCACAGACTGATGCTGGAGCGTAAAGTGAACGTCTGGAGGCGTACGTTTGAAAATGATAGAATGTGTCGAAGACTGAGTACATGACTTGAGGAAGCCCGGACTCCAGCATAATCTACGAGTATATAGATCCTAAGATAGCTGAATAATCAGAAAAGTTCAGATACCTTGAATTCGTTATGGGCGGATAAAATATGTTGGCTAAACGTGGTAATCTCTGGAACTATTGGTAAAAATAGAAAAATTCTTAAAAGTAATTTATCGCCGACTACTGTCTGTCTATGGCTACTTTTTTGGAAACTTGACGTTTCGAAGATTTTGTAATACTCCGCAACTCAACGCTGTGCTTTATTACCTCGTTACCAGTGCGAGAAAAATTAAAATATTAAATATTTCAATGGGAATGAAACCCACAACCTTTCGTGTGCCCTTGTTCCACGACTGGCCTCGTTAATCATATTTGATATTATAAATATTAAACTAAATGTTCATACACAAAATGAAAACAAAATATCCTAGATAACAACGATATCTGATACAAGTTTGTGTCTCAGTCGCGATGTTAATAATGCCTTTGGGCCTTTCATTCTGCTATAAAAGTATAAGAACAAAAATATTCAAACAACGCTTATCTAAGCCGGATATTGGGACAGTTCTCATTATAGGAGCTCCAAATAATATTTGAACAATATTTGTTATTTATTAACTTTTTTAAGCTTTCGTACCTCAAAATAAAAATACGGAATTGGTCTCTACAGCGTCACCGGCTCTTGTGGGAGGCCGAGCTAGCAGAGCTCTGGCATTGTCCTGGTCACCTTTCCAATATACAGGTTGGAAGAGGCAGCGCTTCTTTTATTGAAACTGCATATAGGGTAATATATTTCAAACCCACACCTAAGAAATTAATCAAGGTACCTCAACAGTTTGGACGTAAGATTTTTTTTTCATTTCACGATTTTTATCCATACCTATATTTCGTGTCCTGTCCGATTTGACAGGTAAGTGTGTTCGTGCCTATGTTATACTTTACAAATAGCGTTGTATTTTAAAACGATAATTTTATTAGAGATTTTTTTCGAATTATATTAGACTTTTATAGAGTAGTTAAAACTGTGGTTTCATTTAAAGTGGTGCTGACAATTCCACCCTGTATAAAACGTTGTATATATAAAACAATAAATAAAAGTTGAAATTCGGTACGTAGGTAGGCAAAAAGCGTAGGGGTCTGAGTTCATGGTTGTGAGAGGATGGCATACGTCTGGCTGTAAACGCGTTTATAATACTTAAACTTCATTCCATTCATTCCATTTCTGTGCTGTAGCAGACGAAGTGCGGCATTATGGAGTGTATTAACACTATATTTCTTCTCCCTATAATAAGGTTATTATAGCATTCAATCGGGTGCCGATTCAAATCAATAAATCCTTTTTTAAAGCCGCTTCTAAAGAGAAAGATTTCGAAGTTTGTATGTATTTATTTATGTACGCTTTATTATGCACAATTTAACATTGAAAAGGAACATAATATAAGAAAAGAGAAAAAAATATTCTACATATTGAAAGAATTTAGAATGCAATTTCATATAAATATATTGAATCTACATTTACCATTGTCGAACGCGAATAGATATTTAGATTATAACTGTTGTTACGCAAAATTTATCACATTAATGAGATGAACGTGACATATTATTAGAACTTGTAACCGCATTTGAATATGTTTTAAACAAAGGAGACCGTATTTACCGACCGACCGAGGTTATGAGTCCGATTCCCTCACGGGGTACTGAATTGTACCCCTTTTCTCCGCCATGACAAAACGCTTGGCTTTCTTTATCTCCACCGCCATATTACTTATGTGTGAGATTTGTGAACGAAAAGATTTATACTTTTAAATTTAATATTATTATGATAACCAATAGTGACTGAACACTAGATTCTTTCTGCATACTTACACACCCCATTCTCCACTTTCCGCACTAATTCAATACAACGCGTATTGAAGGGCCGGTTGCTGATCTTAACGCCGTAAATTGTATGGCCATTTCCAATACTAAAATTTATTACAGATAGCTTAATTTCAAAATATATGTCAAATATTTAGGTTCATCGATATAAAATATTTATTTTCTTATTAAATAAATAAATATCCCACAAAAAGAAGCAACTGAAAATAATAAACCTGATATACCTACATAAGAAACTCTTTAGAATATTATCTATTAATAATTTTCACTTGATACATATTTAATGATTCACAAACTTTTCAGACGATCCTCCATCTTGAAAATAAATAAGCTTTTGTATATTAGTTTATTTCTAATTTTACATATGGGTTATTGGTATTTTTTATATAAATATATATAGGTATAAATATTTAACATTTTTATTTCGTAACTCTGGTAACGAGGCAAAACGCGGTGTTAGATTCCGCTACTCAGTTGCCTGCAACATGCCTCGAGAGTTCGGCGAGGAATGAACAACGAAAGTATGTACCTTAATGGGAACGGAGTGGAATATCTTAACTTTAGGTTCCCAGGTTCCCTGTGTCGTGATACAGCGTGAAGCTAAAAAAGTAATAAATAAAATATATTTAACTCTTGCTAACCTTTTCACATTTTCTCTTTTTGAGTAAAAATTGTATGACATTTTATTTTCAATTTCAACAAAATTTATCTTATAACTTTACTTCTATTAAGTTAATACTATCTAATGTTAGTAGACGCAACTTGCATATTTTTGGCATCATCCTCAGAAAGCACTTTTTTTCTTTACCACTTGGAAATTGGAATACCCACTTATTTGAGATAACATCTTTTCCTTTTATAAGACTCGACTTAAACTAAATTACTTATGTTGTAGAACGCTCCAACGGATTTAGTCTCAGGTTCTGAAAAGTATCAATTTTTGAAATATATCTAAATATAGGATTTATTTGGGAAATCATGATTGTTATGTTTTCCATAGGTTATTAGTTTCACGCTTTTTCCCGCATACCAGGATAGGGAGAGATAACCTAATTCTAAGACATTCCATTTTCCAATTCTGCCCAATTTCTCTTACTGAACTTGCAAGGCTATATATACATAGAGCTTTAGAATCCCACTTAGAGAAATATTTAAGCTCGTCGTTAGGTTCCGCTATATGGGCCGCAAAGAAATTAAACATTCCAATAAATAAAAGATTAAAAATAAAATTTACTCTCTACTTTATTATTTTTACTTTGTTATAACTAAATAAACTTTCTGGCCCCAGATTAAAATGAAGCATTCAAATTGACAATTAAAATAATTTATAGCAAACACAGCACAGATAAAAAAGGCGGCAAAAATAAAAACTTAGACAGAAATACAAACAGCCACAAATACTTTTGTGTAACTTTAAATAAGATAAGAGTCGAACAAAAGAATGAAAAGCTTCTACACCCAAGCGTTATCGTCCACAATTCGGATTTATAAAGCAAAGTTTTGCCTCCAAATTTTTTTACGATAAAACTTCTGCCGCTCTGTCCCGGCATTGATACCGCTACTTTACACTTTTGATGAAGGACACGAAAAATATAGTTAATATTATAATATAATAGAATATTTCTAGCTTGTTTTTATTTTTTTTCTAGGAGACTAGAAAAAAAAGTCACGGCTTACCCTCCGCCTTTATATAACCTTGTGTATAACCATAATGTTATCATTATGAGTAATAATATATGGAGAGTTTGTGATGTATGAATTCATAGTTCACATAAAAATAAATTACCCACCTTTTAATATAAACATCCCTTCTAATAAACAACATTCTTGATTTTAATCTTTTGTATAAATTATAAAATATCACTCGCACAAAACTATTTGTCATAATAGCAAGATTAAGTCAATATATTAAGTGTAAATAATATAAAATTAATTTAAAGAAACTCAACTGACTTGTTGAAATACAAAAGATATGAGAAAACGTGACAGTTACAAAATGTTATTATATTTATTAACATTCCGTTTGTTTTCTTGCGTCCGTAGCGTAGCTCCAAGTTTTCTTCCTAGAACTCCAGTTACAAATATTTTGCACTGAAATCGGAATAATAGTCTAAACCAATATTTAACGTGACTTGGTTTCTTAACTTACTTTATAAACTCCTGTATGATATAGTTACGCGATCGCACGAAGTTTTATCAAATACGTACCTATATTTTTTTCTTTCCTTATGATAAAGCAACCAACGAAGATAATTAAAATAAGGTCACGTACGGTCTGTCACTTAGAAATATCTCAAAAATTGAATGGAAAGAAGTGCAACGCGGGAAAAGCGTGAAG
The DNA here is from genome assembly GCA_036379175.1 of Heliconius cydno galanthus. NCBI lineage: Eukaryota > Metazoa > Arthropoda > Insecta > Lepidoptera > Nymphalidae > Heliconius > Heliconius cydno. The sequence continues at coordinate 442,657 of JAKRZM010000643.1, read as the reverse complement.
CTGCTTTTCAATACACGGAAGCTCCAAGCTAACACCAGAAAAGAAATCAAAACTACCCACATATGGCTAGATCATAAACCATAAAAGCTATTACAAAATATTGTGACACTTTTATATTCTGTCTTCGTAAAATCTATTGCTCTTCCTTTAGAAGTAACATTAGCTATTAGGTGTACGCCATTTTGCGAATCATAAAATAGGTATACAATATAGTGAGTTAAGTTTCTTGAAAGATGGCAAACTGTTATACACTGACAGCCATATTAAATGGCGTCTGGTTATCGCTGTGGTAAATTTTAATTTTTGTCAGGTCTTAAGTGATACTTGATACTAGGTTATGACGTTTCAAATAAAATAAGAATCATCAAAATTAGTCACACCATAAGATCCTTGATCATACATACACACACACAGATTGATAAACACATTACCCTCTTTAGCGTCATGCAGTAAAGTAATAAAAAAATGAGATCAAAGTGTCTTCACACTAAATTCTTTGTAAATACCCTGGTATATGTGAGAAACGTGAACTTTAAATTAATTAGATAAACTACAATTTTAAATGTCGACTACTTAAATATTACGGGACCACTTTAAAACACTGATGCCGACGAATACAGGCCTTTAGGTACATGGACATTGATTATTTCAGCGGACTTAATTAAAAATTAATTCATTCATTCATTTTTTATTAGCTCCACGCTATATTCCACGAATGGCGGGATAGGCAGAGGGAACCTACTGGTGCTAAGATCCGATGCTAAGATCCGATTCCAAGAACCGTCTACTTTTCGAAACATAGCGTGCTGAGTGAAAATCAAACCTACAACCGTCGCGTTTACAGACGCTGTGCCGCTGTACTACGACGGCCTCAACAACTTTAATTCTCCAAAAACTAATTTTGTTTAATTTATGGCCTGCTCATGGACTGCCACTTGCTAATCTATAAAGCTAATTCAGTAACTTTTGTTTTCTATCAGATAGCCTCTTTACAAGTTTTATGCTTACGATGAGCGATTAATTCGACATTTAATGACTCTTGCCTTTGTAGGTCATAACGAATGATAGCTTTAACTTTAGTTTAAAGGTATTTTGTAATGAACTGTAAAAGCAAAGCACACTATTAAAAAATGGAGGGTATTTAATATATTTCTGTATAAAGAAAGTATTTTATGTGATTTCTTTACGGTAGGTACATTTGTAAATAACAAAAACTAAACATTAAATGTATTAAAATTTATTATTTTTGATTATCACTGCTTAACATTAAAAAAATCTTATTTAGAAATATAAGAACAACAATATAATATAACATACAATAAGAAATATTTATACTTAATCAATAAAAAAATTAAATGTCATTTTTGAAAGTGCTATTTATCATTTCAGTGTACAGAAATCTCAATAAAACATTCACCGTCACGTCGTTGATGAAATAACCTGCGACATGACGTATAACATGCCGTAAGTGCGTGACGCACTCCACTTCGCAATCCGTTGGGATATGAAGAATATTTTTATGCTTTATTCTCAATAAAGTAATGTATTTCGATATATATTATATTCAGTAGTTCAGTGTTATTTTTAGTGATACTGAGATATTTTGACGTGATAACGTCTTATAAATCGATGAACGCCGGCGGCACGCACGATAAAATATAACTCATTGTCACGTCACAAAAGAGAGACACGATCGGCCTAAGCTTTCGGTTCGTGAAACATCTATCCATTCATTGTTAGCATTGTTACTTCTAATTAAATAATATATTGTAACTTGTAATTGCATAATTTAAGTAGAAAAATATTTGAATCAACGAGTGCAAATAATTACTATTTTATTATTAATTTGTAATTAACTACTTCCTATATCCCGCATAGAACATGGTACGCAGAGGGAACCTAGTGTTTTTTTAATTACTTGTTAAGCGCCACGGACTTTTATCGTCCGTACATTTTTTATTCTTAATTGTTTATTAAAACTGTTGTTTTCTTTTTTTAAAAAAGTGAAGTGGACGTAAATTTTATAAAATTTTTATACCCGATTAAAACATAATAGTAAAAAATGTAAACTTCTCCTAAGACAATTAAAAAATCACATTTTATTTTATAGTAATCATATGCCTCATAATACGATTACGACTCGTCTATGCATAATGCTTTTATTTCAGATAAAAAAAATATTTTATAAGTAATAAAATATTTTTAAATAAATTATTTTAAACATTTTCAACATAACACGCATAATTTTTATTGTTGTTGTTCCTATTCTGTGTCAAAGACGTTAAAAATTATGAATTTTAATAATCTGTGATCCATTGATCATAGACTAAAAAGATAAATGAAATAAAATCATCTATTCACTCTTGTCAATGTCAAACGAATTGTAATAATCATTTCGGTAGCGTTTGTTAGTTATTTTCTCGAAACTTAAAAGAATATTTTATAAAAAGCTGTAGCCATGGATTCGATGAGAGAAAAAGCATTTCAAGACTATCGCAAAAAATTAATGGAACATAAAGAAGTAGAGTCAAGATTAAAAGACAGTATGTATTGCAATCGATTTTGCCGAATCATCATATTATATTTCTTATTAGTAACAACAAATATAAAGAACAATCATAATTTTAATTAATCTTTAAATATTGAAATATATACATATAATGTAATGATAAAAAAATTTATATTTTGCATTCCCTTATAACGTAAATCTATAAATATGCCATATATTTTTAACAACTTTATTGTTCAAACATAACTTTTTTATATACCTTCTACCGTAATAATATTCTTCAGTGATTATTATATATACATATATAGTTAAATTCTATAAATAATTAATGGTCATAACAATTTCAGTGCGGGAACAGCTAAGGGATCTCACAAAGCAGTATGATAAAAGTGAAAATGATTTAAAAGCTCTCCAAAGTGTTGGTCAAATTGTAGGCGAAGTCCTAAAGCAGTTAACAGAGGAGAAATGTGAGTGAAACAAATAATGTGGGAATTTGTAATAATAGAAGGTTACAAATACCTATATTCAATAACATTAGCAATTTGAAAGTTTAATTTATATTCTTTTAATTTGGCAAATTTGAGAAGTGGGAAAAAGTATAAATATTTGATAATATATTTTTTATTAGTTTCTGTCCAGAACATAGCAGGAAAGACAGTGGGAACCTGAGAAGTTAATGTTATAACACCTCACTTTCCTCCAAATTCCTAAAAATATTCAATATTTACTTTCCTCTAGTAGGAATAAAACCCACAACCTGTTGTGTTTACAGTTGCAGCCTTGTGTACTTGCACCATGACTGTCCTCAAGTATTGCTAAGGTTAATATTAGGTTTCTGCCATATTTTCTTTTCATAGCATGAAATGAAAATACATATAATCATTCCTCTTAGTCTTATTTAAATATTGCCTTGTGTGAATATCAAGTCTTGTGTGAATTACATAATATCCTAGAGATACTGATATGTCTGCAGCTATGGTGTCAATACAAATAATTTACAACTTCAATCTTGTATGGTCATCCTCTATGATTAACAAACAACAAGGTTAAGAGTTCTATTCACACTTGGGAGAATGAATTATTTTCATTTCCTTATTTTAGTTATTGTAAAAGCAACAAATGGTCCAAGATATGTAGTTGGATGCCGTCGGCAATTAGACAAGAATAAGTTAAAAGGAGGCACCAGAGTTGCCCTGGACATGACAACACTGACTATAATGAGACATCTTCCAAGAGAGGTATGTACACATTTTTTTTCTATTTTGGGTTTAAATTTGTTTTATGTTAAGTTTAGACATTTTAGATTAGCATAAAATTAAATGTGCTGAAGTTATATTTTTCACATGGAAAGTGGGGAACACTTGGTTCCCTCTGCCTACCCCACTGTATGTGGGGGAAACAGCATGAAGCTGAAAAAAAAATCCTTGAATGGGGTGCAGGAAGACACCTCCTGATTTGCTTTACATAATCCTCCTACTCCTCCTCCTCCTACTAGTAGATTGCTAGTGTTACATAATTTATATTTGCTTTATATTTTAAGGTGGACCCTCTGGTATACAACATGAGTCATGAAGATCCCGGTGATGTTACTTACTCGGCTATAGGAGGACTTCAAGAACAAATAAGACAGCTGAGAGAGGTAATTACTTTTTTATCAAAAAAGATACTTTTTTTATTATAGAGATATTATTTAGTATTCTGGTTCTAATTTTCAGCTCACACTCTAATGCGGCATTTAGCACAGTTGACAGAGGAAATCTGGAATCCTACTGTTAAGAAACTTTTGCCCCCTATTTTTTTCACAGAATGGCTTTGCCTCATTACCAAAGTGAGGAAATGAAAATATTTCATATTCTTAGTAGGAATCAAACCTGCAACTATTGCGTCTGGCAAGCTTGTGCCCCCATGCCATAATGGCCTCGAAATTCCTTTTTTTGAACCTAATTGGTCTAATAAATTAAAGAATTAGGGACATGGTGTGTTGAGTAGTGAACCTCAACGCCTCACTTTGTCACTCGCCATATCGCTAGAATGGAGATATAACTACCTCCCACTTGTGGAGATTGAATCCACAACCATCATGTTGACAGTCAGATGCTATCCAACTACACAATGATAGCCTTAACACATAACATCCATATTTTTTATACATTCCAGGTAATCGAACTGCCACTCCTTAATCCTGAATTATTTGTCCGTGTTGGCATCACTCCGCCCAAAGGATGTCTTTTGTATGGGCCACCAGGCACCGGAAAGACTTTACTAGCTAGAGCGGTCGCTTCGCAACTGGACGCTAATTTCTTAAAGGTATGTCATAATTGATACTTTAATTTAAAACAAAATTACTTTATGACTTTTATATGGTCCACTGGTCAAAGGAAAGACTTTGCTAGCTAGACTGGCTTCGAAGAAGTGATAATAATAATAACGGTCGCACAGTATCGACGCCGTACCATGGCGCCACGACGTCTATTATAAAGATTTAAAAAAATATGTATTTTCCTTATAATTTCGAAATTTAACAACAATGCAACAATTATTGAGAACCGGTGTGATGAAAGCAACAAAACATCGAACTCGACGTTTTACGTAGCTAATTTACAATTAGCAATCGAGTGACGTTCCATGGAGTTTATACTGATTATATAATTTTCCAGGTGGTGTCATCGGCCATAGTGGACAAATATATAGGTGAATCAGCTCGTCTTATCCGTGAGATGTTCAACTATGCAAGAGACCACCAGCCCTGTATTATATTCATGGATGAGATTGATGCTATAGGTATGATTATTGAAAATATATATTAATTATACGGTGTTTTATCTTCACCACTTTAAATGAAAGCACAGCTTTAATTACTCTATAAAAGCCTAATAGAATTCAAACGCACAGACACTCGCCTCATTCATGAAATCAAATAGTAGGTATTGGCGACGAAGTTGTTTAGGTTTACTATAGAAAATATTTAAGTATATGCATAAAATAGAACGAGAGATATCTTCGTATATCGTAAAACCTTAATCATTTTATTAAAGTATTTTCGGTCGTCCAATAATTTCGGTGATGGTAACGAAACGGTGTAATATAAAATGCCTAGTTTTAAACTAATTTTCACCAATAATTTCCAGGTGGCAGGCGTTTTTCCGAAGGAACCAGCGCCGATAGAGAAATACAACGGACACTAATGGAACTACTCAATCAAATGGACGGCTTTGATTCACTCGGTCAAGTTAAAATAATAATGGCCACCAACAGACCGGACACATTGGACCCGGCGCTGCTGAGACCCGGCAGATTGGATAGGAAGATTGAAATACCGCTACCCAATGAGCAAGCCAGGTTGGTGTGGGTTCGATTCTTGTTTTGGGTTAAATATATTTGCATACAGTGTATCCCGCATGTAGCTGGGTAGGTATAAGAATAATGGCCACCAACAGACTTATCATCTTAGACGCTTGGTGTACAGAGTGTCTTATCACTAGTTTTTCTCTACATATCCTGCATTGGGATATGCAAGATCCACTGTGAAGCTATAAAAAAAAGAAAACTATGATATTTATACCATTTTTTAGAATAAAATCTCAACTATATTATATTATATAAAAATGATGTCCAGGCTAGAAATCCTTAAGATACACGCGGCCCCCATAGCTAAACACGGCGAGATGGACTACGAGGCGGTCGTCAAACTGTCCGACACGTTCAACGGCGCTGATCTCCGCAACGTGTGCACCGAGGCCGGACTGTTCGCCATCAGGGCGGAAAGAGAGTATATTGTGCAGGTTTGTTGCATATTCGTTCTATTATATATTGTATTATTCGTTAACGGGTCGCTAGTATAGAATAGAGTAATGTATTAAAATCAACATTTATATTTTTATTTCCAGGAGGATCTAATGAAAGCTGTACGTAAAGTCGCAGATAACAAGAAATTGGAAAGCAAACTCGACTATAAACCAGTTTAAATACTTTTTGTCTTTATCAATATGTTCTTATGTACTTTACTTGTAATAATAATAAATGAAATTAATATCTATTTTGTTTTTTATGGTAATTATCTTATATTTCTTTAAAGAAATTTAGATTGTTACCAATATTAACTATACTAAAATCTCAACTAAATTTTTAAACAAAGTAAAAAACAGTTTTGTTTTTTATTGATACATATTATATGAAAACAAATAAAAAAATCGAAATAAAATAGACCAAATCTAATTTAGAAAATATATTGAATAGTCAGCGATTTGAGGCCAGTCGTGGTGTAGGGGCGCAAGTGCGCGATACGCACGAAAGTATGGAACAGAACGAAAGTTTCCAGGTTCTTCCTGCCTAAAAAATATTTAGAAGAAATAAAAACCGATAATATTAATATAATAAATTATTTTATTTAATAACGATAAAATTACAATATTAAGACTAGAAATAAAACGTTGTAAACAATTTGGACGTGACTGACAAGATGTGATGAGTGTTCATACAAATCGAATTCGATGGAATATTCATTATATGTTTGTCTATTTTTGTTTAATTGTGAAGAAATAATACAATGGTAAAGATTGATTTGAAAAATCCTAATTAATTTTATTGGAGTTATGCATAAGATAAATTAAAACATTTTAATTAACATATTTTCTTAACTGTTGTTTTGTTTTACAATGTTACCAAAAAAAATAATTTCATAAGCTTATAATAATAATAAAAATCTCGATAAGTTCCTTAATTAAAAAAAAATCACTTAATAAAACTTGGCAGAGTGCCATTTTTTCTTGCCTTCGCGACATTTTCATAATAACAAGAAAAATCAACATAACCCTTAATTCTTCTGTCTTTATCATGTGGCCTACTCGGATAAATATCGGAAGACGATTCGATTGATCGGTTCGTATCGATATTTGAATTAGAATCATTTGTTTCTATATTTGTTTCAGAGGAATATAATTCGGAATCGATTTCATTCAACAACGTATTCGATTTGGATTGTACAATCGGATTGAAACGAACCGCACTTTTTTGTTCGTTTTGAGGGACCGGAGGTAGAAAATTGAAATTTCTTATTAATAACGTCATATGTGTGTTAGGCTTAGGTGTTAGGTTATTTTTAAGGCAATAATTGCGAAATTCTTGATCTATTTCGTCTAGCACTGATTGACTGACATTTCGAAAGTCTGTTTGTTTACGGAAATTTTCTACTATTATTTGGGCGAGCTGTTTGTTTGTTTGTTCACTGCTACCTCTCACTTCTTGTATTCTTTTGTATACACCTGCGCTGACTAGGACTAGAAATCTGAAACAAATCAGATAATTCAAATAAAAAAATATACATCATTTCAGAAGCTCTGTCTCCGGAATTACTAATTCAAACCTTTATCATTTAAGTTATTATTTAAAATCCTTAGAAACTATCTGAGAAATGAAAATTTAAATATGGCAATAGTTTATACAAAATCTTAATACAATTTTCTATAACATTTTATATCCTCTTTATTTCAAAGTGTTATTGAAGTCATTTTCATTAATTAAATTTTATTATGTTTAAAAGTTTTTGTTGTTTTGTTAAACTATAGAATATGCAAATTCTTTTCTGAATGGCCGCTTAATATTTATGTCTTGTTAATATTTCTCTTATTTTAATCCTTAAATTTTTGATAAGTACTAGGAGGTCAACAAAATTATTTGCAATGTTAAAAAAATATTTTCAGTTAACAGAAACATTTATAAACATGCACTAACCTGCAAGATTCATCCAAAGCTATGGGTCCATGTATCTCAGGTTCGGCTATAATTGGTTCGGACGTCGCTGAACTTATCGTTGAAAAAGCCTTATACAAACCCTTTACTAGGTAATTACCTAGACATCTAGTGCCTGTTTGATTGCCTAGGTATTGTGCTGGAAAAGTAATGTTAGATATATAACTAGAATTTATTTAAAAAACGGAAAAGTTGTAAGGAAAAAATATTTATACACCCTAGAGACAAATCTACCTACCTACCTACTCTCTCAGATTTGTGCCCAATTTGATTAAAAACATTTTGTTTTAGATTGACAACTTAAGACAAAATGAACAAACAGGAAAATAAAATTATAAATATGAACATTTTCTTTAGTAGGCAACTACACATGCATGCATAAATCCACATGGTATGGTATGGTTCTTTAAATCTGGCGTTCCGAGCGTGCCAGTTGAGCACACTGCATACCCACAATCCACCCAAAACAAAAAACTATTATAAGCAGAGCATGCCATATATTCACAAAATACGTAGGTACAACAAATAAATGAAAAAGAACAAAAAAACATAAAAAAAAACCAACCGTTCCTAAGTTTATTTGCATCAACGTCCAATTGGGCAAGCCTCAGCAGCTCATCCTCGTTCTGAGCGCTGTGTTCTACACTGAGCTGCAACACTCTCAATACGCAGTTGTCATCCGTTCTACATAACAAAGCTCGAGTCTCCCCCACATTTGCTACATAGAGCTTGTTATTGTGAACTAATGCTATAACCACGGTAGCTCCTCCGGACAAATGTTGGTCTATTTCTTTTAAACGGTCCAGTATGTTGTCTGATACCTGGCAAAAAATAATTTAACAAAATTAGTTTAAATATTAATAAATGCTTCACACTGTATGCTACAAATAGAGCAGGGTGTGCAAAGTAAATTCGTGACATTGCCTGTTGTTCATTTTATCAAGTTTGAATCAAAAGCACAAGTGTCATACTTACTGCCTAACACTGTGCCACTTTTTTTTTATATTGAATAGGCTTACGTTTGTGCACACTTAGCAAGTACCTGTTGACTCTGGTTTTGAAGACCCCCCATATTGTAAGTCATAGGAAACCATGACTTATAATATGGGGGGAATGAGTTCCAATCTCTTCTTCCATTCTCTTCTGGATAAAGGAGGTGGCCTCAAAGTGTTTCCTTTGTTATGCAAAATGTGAATGCATTTCTAAATAGCATACCTGTGCAGTATGAGTATATCCTTTTAATATTTGTAGTCTGTATTGTAAACTTGTTCTTTCTGCTATCATTTCATCATAATTTTCTATGTAAGCTTTTTCCACTGATATAAATGCATTCCTGTAAGAATTAATTATTAAAGTTATTCAGAGATGTAGGCAGTTTGTTAGTCTTGTAATATTTAAAATAACTGTTATGCTTGCTGTAACTATACTTTTAACAGTACTTCCATATACACTACATTTTTAATTACAGTATAAGTTATAAAAAGGACTTCAAATATTTTTCATATATAATAGAAATATATAAACCTTGTTAGTATTTTTAACAAGTTTTATATATTTCATTATACAAGTTTTATAACTATTATATAAAATTATTGCATGATATTTCCTATCCATACAGACAACTCCCATTATGTTTTCTTTCAACAATAATGACTAAATAATTAATATGACACAATAGTAATTAATGTTAAAATTGGCCACTCAACGCATAATATGTTCAATTATGGCAGAAAATGGAGTCTTGACATACCTTAGCTTCTCTCTTATTTCTTCATCAGTATTAGTACTGGATGGTGGTGCAAACAAAATTTCAGCAGCCATTCTTTGCATAATAAACCTTGCTGCATCCAAACCATTGTGAGGTTCAAATACACCATATAGACAACTGTAACAAAATAATAATAGTTTGTTTTATATGTAGCTTAATTTAATGTTTCATTAGGGTTCTGCACCTCAAAAGGGAAAAACAGAACCCTTTATAGGATCATTTTGTTGTCCGTTATTTATCTTCAGATAGCTGGGACATATCAAGCTGTAACTATCTGAATTATAACAAATATTTAGGTCTATGATCACTTGAAGCACAGAGCAAAAGTTACAAACATTTATTTATTGATTTGGATGCATTTTATATGAAATTTGCAGCGTAATCAATACTTGTGGGGTGCCTCAGATCTTCAGTTTTGGTATTTGGCACAAAGTAAAAACTTACAATACAAATAAAGAAAAAAAATAATAGGTATTTCATGGGAAAAAAATCATTATCAACTTATATTTGTAGTTCATTTTATACAAAATGAATGAATGCATATACCTGGAAATTAAAGTTGTCATTTTTTTATGTTCTACAGCATATTTATCATTAACCATCCTGAAATAGGTACGGAAGCCAGTGTGTGTTAAATAAATGTAATTTGCACAAATATCTGTGTCCATTAAATTAAAAAAGTAAAATAAGACATTCTCTTATTTGTATATGAATGATGTTTATAATAATATAGTAAAATGTTATTCATAATTTTTTATACTGTATTAGCATATCTCTTGACTACTTAGTATAAATAGTAATGTTATACTTACGAGTTATCTTCAGTGTGGCAATAAAAGCAAAAATAGTCATCGTTAGTATTAGCATTTCCTTCTGCTGGAGAAAAGTATGATGCTACACAAGTATTCCGACATTTGGGCAAATCGTCCGTCCACGGTCTTGCGATCATTTTTACGTATTACAAGATTAGAAATTTCTTAAATAAAAATAAGTAATAAAGTGAATAAAAAATTACTACTGCTATAATAAAAAAATAACAGAGATAAATTAGGATTTTTTTAAACTATTCAATGTCAATTGTCAAATTTGCTTACAATGATGTTTACATATTAATACAGATAAAAAATCCATGGGAAATAAACGAAAAAATAAGTATTAGACCAAACCATGTGCTACCTCCATCTGAATCATAAAAGCTCGATTTAGGTTTTAAAAGTTAAATTTTTTCACGCATTCTTCTTATTAAAGGAAACAGCGATAAAAAAATTACTTTATCATATATTTTATATTTCCTGCATCGTAGTAATATAGGACACAATATTTCGTCTCAATTTGAAAATAAAATTATCATTTAAATGATTGAATATACAAATGTACCATTTAACATCTTATATTTCAATTCTCAAGGTAGCTAACGCAATATATCATAGTCTAGACTTATATTTAAATTGTAACAGATCGGTGCCTATACATGAAAGATGTATTAGTAACAATGTTATTGGTGGAATTTAATAACGTAAAAGAAACACAAACAATGATTTTCTTTATTTTGTCCTTTTGTCATACTTATCTCAGATACGGCAAAACCGATTTAATTGTAGGTTTCACTATTTTATTTTATCAAGCTTTCCCTTATTACTATTTGTTGTACACTAATCAGTCTATAATTTAAACAAATATACCATTATAAATAATGTCTTAATTAACTATTTTATTGAATTGGTTGAATCTTTACTTTTCAACTTTACGAAAGTAATGCAGATTAGTAAATTAATAATTACGGACGTTTAGATGGGCGAAGCTGTGAGCTGGTCGCTAGTTTTAATATGTATGTACACTGCACAGTAAAAGGATTTTATTTAATGTGACTATAAAATTACATTCGTTCCAAGCAAAACCACAAAAGATAACAAGATAACGTTTTGTAACACACACGTTATTTTTTATGTGGTTTGTAATTTTAAAAAATGCCTACATTTAATAAATCAGATTAAACTATATCTATATATTTTTCCGTTGTGGACAATTACTTATATGATAAAAATATATTTTTACGTATTGTCAAAAAAAAGGTTCTTATTATATAAATGTTTTAGTGTATTGTAGTTTCTCACGTTACAAAAAAAAAGGAAATATAAATGCTATGTAATATTTTTTTATATTGACAAGGCTCTTTAGGTTTTATAATGCATTTCCTGAACGATTAACATAATCGATTTCAATTCGACTATCGATAATGGTTGTCAAATGTTTAACTTTTTTAAAATTAATCTAATCACAACTAAATTTATTTCGAGATAATGATTTATGTAAAATATCTTATAAAAATAATCAATGATGCCTTTCTTTACTTCGAATAGTATCTATTAGTTATTTTTTTAGCGTGGTTGATCGAATCGAAAGTCCCTGATAAATTTATTTATCAGATATTGCATTATTATCATAATATTCTATTCTTATAAATGGAGGTTTATTTCCTTATTTATCAACCCCACGTGCCCTGTATAACTCAATATAACCTATTTAAGTTTAAAGTTATATCAAAAATGCTCTTCATGATTAGTCATAATATTATATCTTCATCATTTCCTTATGATTCAATTATCTGATAAAGTTACAAAATGTTTCATGCAATTGGATTTTAAAAATACCAATTGAATATCGTACTTTTGTTTAAGTCAATTTGAATTATCATGATTTATGAGTAAAAATAATTTAATTTATTATAAATTATATTCATTTTAAAGTATATTTTTTTTAATTAGGTTTTATTAGTTTGATGACCTCGTAAAGAAAAGATTTACCTCAACTCTATCAGGTACTTTAATAGAAAAACTACTAAATAAAAAAAAATGTAAAGGAAAGTAGTGAACTTGGTTATTTTAATATGGAAAGTTGATAAATATATTAATTACTTAGGGAAGATTAGTTTGTACTTGTAACTAGAACAAAATTGTATTTGTTTGTAAAATTGTATAAATTGTATTTTTTAAAAATGAATAGGTATCTTTTAAATGAAACAAATTATTCATTGACCAGTTTATGTAAATACACAAGTAACTTGATCTTTTACATTTTGCAATTTTTATGTTTTATTATACAATGTTAGCTCTAACCTAAAGAGCTGTCTGACTAAATTTAAATTTTAAACCTAGGTTCAAATGAGAAAGCAAATCCTTTAGACCAGATTGAATCAACAACTTTAGAAAAATTACTCTTTATAAAACATTAAAAGGTGTCTTAACACCATCTTTATTTATACATATAATTACTTTAACATGTGTCATGTGAAATCTTTAAAGTTCCTCTATAGCCAATATCTTAACAACAGTATTTATTTTCTATTTTGCTATAACATATAATGGATTCCATTTGCAGTATACAATTATATACTAATGTTAGTGCATGGCATTAAAAAAAGCAATGACGGGATGGCTGTATGAATTTCCAAAGTAACGAGTCATGGTGTCCCCTAGGCACCATCACCAACCGAACAGTCAGAACGCTTAGAAACACAAAAATACAAAAAAACGAAAAATTATTTGAGACACAGACACAGTCTCGATGCCTTTGGAAACCCACTATAGTATTTCACTTCATCAGGTGAGCAAAATTAAAAACTATACATCATGGGGGTCTATTTAATCAACTTTATTTTCCACGGCTTTGGTTTCTATTTCTGGTTTCTTTTCCTTCTCTTTTTCCTCAGTGGCTACCTCTTTAGCCTCTTGTTTCGAGGCCTCATCGAAGTTACCAACGAGGTTAGGTACTTCGTCGTCCTCGTCGATAGGTTTCGGCGGGGCCACGCTGGAGGCGAGCTTCTTTAACTGGTTTAATCCTTCAGGACCGAGCTGGCTGAGAATGCCAGGCAGCATTTCCGCGATTTGCTTGTTCTCACCATGGCCAGTGATAGCGAAAGTGTTCGCAGCGAGCGATGCCTGCGCCTTAGGGTTGTTAAAGTGTATCACAGTGCCGTCATCTTTGATCATGTTCACCTCTTCAATGCCAGGGATGGTATTTACTGATAACTTTTTGAGAGAGGACTGTAATTTCTTGTCATCTGTGGCAGCGGTCGCATGGACGACCTTCTTCTTGCGCCTTGGTGTTCCCTTGCCGCCTATGCGGACTTGTGACTGCAGTTTTTTCAGCTTTTCGGTGTTCATTCTGGTATTTAACACGCGCTACCTGTCAATAGAAACACGACGCACTGTTTAGTATTGTTTATGTATTGTATTCAACTGCTAACACACTGGTATTCCATGTAACTTGATCGTACGCACGTGTTTTGAACACCGGTTAGTTACAAAGGGAAAATGGTGGACTTGCGACAAGTTATTTCTGATTTTTGACATGAGCATGTTGGTAGCTCTGCGGAAAATTCGTTTCATTTTACGTTAACTCTTCATTTGGAAAAAATTGTAATAGAAACAAGATTTTTTTACAATATCATAAATTTTATATAAAATAAAACATTTTTTAAATGACTTACATTTGATAAATTTAACAAAAAAATATTAATTGATTGTGATTAATATTTAGAATATCAATTAAATTTAAGTGTAACACATAGCTTACTTAATAATTAATAAATTTATTAAAATAATAAAAAATCATAATAATATAAATTTAGTAGTGACAATGAATGATTTTCATACCTCTTGCTAAAATAAAAGGTAGCTAATAGATGGCGTTGAAAGGGATGAAAGTTACTATTGTTCTTATTTTCATAGATGGCGCTGAGAGTAGCGAAATAATCTAATAATAATGCATTTATATTTTCTTCAGTCGTGTTTATTTTTTAAAATTTTAATTCATTTACCCACTTACAATTTGAAAAATATATTTAATGAAAATATAAGAAAATGTATTAATTTAAGACATATGTAAAAAAAAATTGAATATTTGAAACACATACATTGAATACTGGGTTTACTTTTATTTTAGCAAACAAAGCTGCCGCTAAATCAACAATCAGTAAGCAATATACCTAAGATTTTTTTTTTCAAATTCAAACTATAATTTTGTAAACATTAATTATAATATAAATTACGAGAGGCGGTAGTGGTGCATTGATACACCGGCTGATTGTCTGGCGAAAAGGGGGGAACGGATTGTTTTAATAGAGAGCAGAGCGTCTTAAGAATAGTTTCCCATGTTCCCTTTGCCTACCCTGCTATGTGCGGGATAAAACGTTAAACTAAAAAAAAAGTGGATGTAGAATTAAGGTTGCCTTGGCGCACACCGTCCGTAAACGCGATGATTGTGGATTTGACTCTTACTCAGAGAAATTAATGACTTTCATCTTCTTCCTTTTTTAAGGATTTTTTAACTAAGCGTAAATACTAGGTACCATCTGCCTACCCTACTATATGGGAAAATTATCTGTTTAATACAAATGTAAAATAAATAAATTATAACACTAGTTCCAACGCAAATAGAAATCGCATGTACGAACGCCATTAAATTAACATATCAACGATTTATCAGTTAACCCGGTGGAAATGTAGTAATTTGACCATTTTATTATGTTAAAAAGAAATATACTAAATATATTAATCTTACCTACTTAGTAATATATTTATTTTATAATTGAGTTAATAAATTTAAATGTTGCACAAGTAGAATTCATTGGCGTATCTAGAGATATTTATTTGGGGGTGGGCTTGACTTGAGTATCGAAAAGATCTTCTTGTGTAAATGTATTTTTTAAATTTTTTAGTTAATAATGTTATACTTGTAATATATATAGTTAGTAATGTTTTAAGTGAAACCATATTAAAACCTTATCGTGTTTTCTCCATTCTACGTGACATTGGCGAAATAAACTGTGTTCAACTGGTACGCCTAAAAGCCATAAAATAAGAAACAAAACAGCATACCAACTTTTTAAATACGCGTTTACCACTTGCTCTTTTATATGAATATATCTTTTATATAAATATATCTTTTATATTATGTATTGATTCTAGTTATCTGTTGTATTGGTAATAAAATATTACTCACATATAAATACTTATATAGGTATCAAGCTATATAGAAATATTACAGTACAGTAGAATACAGATTTCCATCTTTTGTGCAAAAATAGAAAGCAATACCACGTATTGGTAATACAATAAAGCAATTTTGAAATTCCCCATTCCGTCTATTATCAGTGCTAAGCTTTAATATTTGAATAACCAGCAAAAAAAATTATGCTACCGAAATGTTCGGTTATTCTATAAACATTATTTTTTTTACTATTATAATAAAATATACCTACACATCACATACAAAATTATATTTAAATATAGATTTAAAACCACTCAGTTATTAAATATAAACGCATTACCGTTATATACGATAATGTTTACAGCATTACTAAATGCACTCCGAAATGGCGGGAAATAAAGCTGTCATCGATTCCTCTCCGCGCCGTCAAATCGATTTTGACAGTTATTAATATGCGCGAGTCGATAGTAGATAGAATCGATACCATCGCTAAAATGTTTCGAGTTCGCCATCACTTAGTATTCGTGATGACAGATGGACAGTTGTGGAAGAAAGTGGATTAATTTATATATTAGCAATGGATATTTTTTCTTTTTAAAAAGAAGAAAAGAAAGAAAGAAAATAATCTCGTCGTCGTCTTTTAATTTGAAAATGAGGACACGGACACGCACATTACTAGAGCTTATTCAATTTAAGTAAATAGCATAATATTAGTAAAAGAATTGATTAAGGTAGATAATATAATATGAACATCTTTTGAAAATGTTTAAAATGATAGTTTTCCGAAAACATACCACACATTCATCATCTCAGGAAGTTTTTGGCATTTTTTTTCTGAAAATCATAATTTCGCGGAACGTTTACTTGTTCTCACAACTGTACACCAGTGACTAATAAACTAATGCATTTATATTTAGGACGCGTTATTGGTTTTTTATTATACTTCAGTTATCTTGTTTTATTCAATAAACACACTTGAGTGGCCATCGCGTACAGAGGTGTAAAGCTAAGAGAAAATAAATATCTTCACATTACCACAGTGTATAAATCATAACTCATAAACAAGGAAAGAGTGTTCATTGTTAGTCATTTTGTTTATTACAAACTTTATTGATATTATAAGTCGTAGAATGAATGTACTTTAAATAAAGTAATTTGATGGGAACGATTTCTTTATTTATTATTTGGATTTCAACAATAATATTGTTGTATTTTAAGAAATGTTTGTGATACAAGGTAGGTACCTTGTAAAAGATGGAGGAACAAGTTTAATTTTTAATTTTTTATCTAGAACTATGGATATTACTTACGATATTAAGACAATTTAAGTAATTGGGCGTTTTATACATTATTTCATATTTTAACTACTAATCTCTCTCTCTATATATTGTCAATATAACAAAAAAAAAATGAAGGCCCTAGCAAAAGATGTCTTTGTAATGAATGATATAAAAAACCGTTATAATATCCACTAATTTAAGTTAATAACAAAAATATAATCTACATGCCAAACGCCTATTTATTCTACCCTATTCTTTTATGAAAAATCTTTTGTAAAATTATATTAGTAAATTTTAGTATACATAAATAAAATTATCTAAAAATTTCATTTAATGTATAATAAATAATTAAGTACAGGAAATGTCATTAATATTAACTACAATAATAATTATAAAAAAATACAAATTAGGCGTATGTAAACACAGAATTCACATATTTCAAGAAATAAATCTCATTCAATTTATATTAAAAAAAAAAACAAACGTGGTCTATGACAATCGTCGAATCTTTTTTTACGTTTCCCGCCCAATTAATCAGCGACATCTTGTATGCGTGTGTCGTTAAAACAATTAAGCTTTATCGTCGTCATTCTGTCGCTTTAGAATGGAAAAAATGGATTTTAGAATTAAACAATTTACTTAAAACTAGCCTTTATTAATAGATTGTTGATGTGTATATTTTTAAACTGTATGGGAAGTGGCTTTTTTTGGGTTTTATTTTCATTATGTGTTGATGTGGTTATTAAATTATGTTGTCACTCATGTTCGCGTTCTTCTTTGAAAAACTATTTAGTCAATGTAAATATATGAGTTTATTTTGCAGTTATGTAACTCAAAACTTTTTTGTTATTTTCAGTCTCTGAAATATTTTTATACAATTATGAATTAATTACCTACCTCAATTAAAATTACATACATGATATATTTTTGTTATTGTTATTTTTGTTATTGTTATTTACTCTTCGTCTAAATGATTTCTTTATCTATTTAATAAGTCGTAATCATAGCTTTGTTATTTTGCTTGATGCAAACAATAAACATATTTTACAGAGTACCTCTAGGACTAGCGATATTATATTTCTACCGACCTGATAAAGGTATTTACGTAAAATAAATATGAAGTCATATTGTTAAATTTATTAAAATTTTCTTCACATATATGTATAATATTCAACGCAATAAGCAATACACGCTAATATCTTAATCTGTTAAAGGAAATCGTTAGAGCCATAATTTTGACACACGACCGTTTAATCTTTTAAGGCGCAAAAACCGTTACACGTGACAAATTGTTTTTAATCTGTATTTTTTGTGTTAGGGATTTGTTTATGACTTAATTATGTTAGCTTCACACATTTGGGCCAAGAAGTCAGAAGATTTCTTTTTTCTTTATATTAAAATGTGTATTTTAAATTAAATAAAGTAAAATTAAACTT
The DNA here is from genome assembly GCA_036379175.1 of Heliconius cydno galanthus. Taxonomy (NCBI): domain Eukaryota; kingdom Metazoa; phylum Arthropoda; class Insecta; order Lepidoptera; family Nymphalidae; genus Heliconius; species Heliconius cydno. The sequence goes on along the minus strand of JAKRZM010000643.1, from coordinate 423,925 downwards.
TATGCCAGTCGTGGTTTAGGGGCATAAAAGTATGATTGTAAACGAAGTGAAGCAACTGAAGTTAGTCTCACATTTTTCAATATAAATATGCAAGTAGTAATAAATTAATTTAATAATTATTAAAAATAGATTAAACAGATTAATACCCTATAACATTATCTTAAGATCTCTACTTTTATATAAAATCTTTCTAAATTTATTTGAACTAACGACCTTTTCTCAAGTTAAGCCTTCATAGAATCGCATATTATCAGAAACACTCATTAATTATCTAAACAAGTCGGATTAAGGGACTTAAACGACCACCCAAAACTGACAGATGTCACTGCGGCATATCTAAAGGTTTTTTTTAAATTGCTTACATCTGTGTTAAACGGTATTCAGCTTTTATGCCAAAATAATAACATTTAATTAATTAACTCCCTCAGCCTACTTAAAAAGTGAGGTGTAGGTTACGTTCTATATTTACATAGAATAATTAATTCCTTTGCCTCAGAAAATCCATAAAAAAAACGACGATATAAAAAGAAACTTCCAATATGCAATTATAGAAACATGCATATAAATAATAGGTACAAAAACTGACAAAAAGTTTAAAAATAACTGTATAATAGTTAAATAACGATCAAAGGGACAGCAACAACGTCAGCGAATTGAAATCCTAAAAAATCCAAAATAGAAAATCCAATTGTAGTTTCCGTGTGATAGAATAAAGGAATACATTCAATCTGCCATCGAAACCAGAGCTCGGGTACAATTTGCTAAAACAATACACCAAACCTTTTTTTCGTATATTGAAATAGGTACTTGCCCTTTTATATATTTTAATTTTACGTTCAATAGTTTTTATTGTTTGTTTACGCTGTTTCGATTGAAGCTTTTGTGTGTTTTTGAAGTTGTAGCATAAATTTAAAAAACATGAGAAAGTAGGCTTGATATAAAATTGGTAAAAAATTGAGAGTAAAATAAATCAAATCAGCTTCACGCTGTATCCCGCACACAGCAGAGTAGGCAGAGTAACCTAGTGTTAAAACACTCCGTTCTCCATTTTCTGAATTCTAGAGGCATTGCGTGTTGAATGGCGGAACACCTTGTGTAAGTGAAGTAATACTTAAATTCGAAAAATCATATAATAAATGATTGGCTTAGTTTCAAAATCAATTGTCAATGTTTTTTTTATTGCATAGAATTTATGTCATATAATTAAAATTGTGTATGTATGTACACTCTATTCCGCATATATAATGGTAGGCAGAGGTAATCTACTATTAAGACACCATATTCCCCAGACACTGCTAGTTTTTGAGACATGAGTGGCGATACTCAAAGCAGCTCTTTGTCTTGTTACCAGAGCGGGAAAATGAAAATAATTCATTTTCCCGAATGGGAATCGAACCTACTGTGTCACGATGGAATCATAACATATGAATTACATATAAAAGGTATAGGTATAAAAGATTATATATATATACAAAACGATTTATATATTTTATTTGTAGTTACATAGAAATTGGTTGAATTTTTTTTTCAACACATCTCACAGAATGACGCCTCTGGGAGCGATTGCGAGCTCAAATATCGGATATTGTTTCCGAACGGATTACACTACGCCCGAGGTTTGTTTAGTTTATTTATTACTTTTTATGTTTTTTTCCTTACGCTATATACTTATAGATTATATATAGATAGAGATATAGATTCCATTAAGACACTTCCGTTCCCCATTTTCCATCGAATTATCGAGGAATTACGTGTTGAGTGTCGTAACTCAACGCCGATTCTATTTTAATTTGAAATACTGTAATGTAATATATTATTTTTTACTTTAGAAAAGTACCTAATTTAGAAAAGTTGCCTTTGTAAGGCAAAGGAGTAGGCTAAAAGAAATTAGTCTAGAGTCCTCATTGATGAACAATCACGGTTTATTTTTTTTCCTATAGAAATATCTTAAAAGAAATATTGTATAAGTTTTTCTAACAGTTGTGAAACAGTACAATTTATGTGATGTTTTAAACAAGGCCCCTGCCATTTGAAAACATACGTAATGATTCCTCGGGGAAAGCTTGGTGGACAAATTGTAATAGGATATTGAAGCCTATTTAAAATATTATTTATTTCTTTTTTAAGCTGTACGCTCTATCCCCCATATAATAGGGCAGGTTTTGCGCTCAATTCCGAGACATTGTGTGTTGAGTGGCGGAACTTAACGCTGCGTTTTCACTCGCCAAAGCGTAGAAATGACTCTGTCTCCGGGTTTTAGTAGTAGAATCTTATGTTACAAACCTTTGTATCAGACACATATAAATAGGTGGGGTATAGCGCAGTGCCTTTTCTATCTAGATCCCAGAAAGAAAAAACACTTTTTTTAATATTTTAGTGATATTCACGCGAAAGGGAATTAAATCTATGAAATGTTTTCAATAAAATTGAACAAATACATTGTTTATTTTTAATTTATTTTGTATTTACATTATTGTAGGATAGTAAGGACATGTTTAAGTGTAGGCGATACTTGTGGGTTGATTCTATTAGGGAGAATGCTTATATATATTTTAGAATTATAAGTTTTATGTATGATAAAAAAGGTAAGCTTAAATTCGCGTTCTGCTAGTTTTGTTTTTAGTCTTAATTTTTTAGCTTTACGCTATATTAGTACGCAGAAGCTGTTCTCATTAGGTTACTTCCGTTCCCATTAAGATACTTCCGTTTGAGAAAGGATTTTCAGTCGCATTCTGGAGCATTGCGTGTTGAGTAGCGAAACTCAATGCCGCGCTTGTTACAATATCGAATAATTAAAAAATATACCAGTGCGGAAAAATGTAAATATTAAATATTTCACTTCTTCGAGTCGGAATCGAACCAGATACCACAACCACAAACTGCCGCGTTTACAATTGCACGCTGGTCTGCGCCACGACTGGCCTCTATATACAGTGATTTTTCTTTTATTTTTAAACCAGATTATTACTGAAAAACGATCATAAATTTAATAGGTACATATGTATATGTACTTCATAGACACAAATTTTATATAACATTTTTATCGTCTGTGGTTTTTATCGTTTTCTCTAGTCCATTTTAGTTTTACGGGCGGCCATATTGAATAGAATTGGCGGGAATACGCTTCGTATTGCTCCCGAGTCTCGAGTGTTTACAATTGTTTTCAATTTCTAGTTTATAAAAGAAAATTAAATGTAAATAACACTCAATGTTACATGGTGCATTCTCTGTTTTATTGTTTAAAACTTTATATTATTTTTTTCGTAAGTTAATAGTGGGCTTGGGAAGTTCGAATTATTTTGAAACTTAAAATCAATCATGTATAAAGTTGTTACCAAAGACAAAAGGGGCGTAGGGTTCCACCACTTAAAACGCAATCTTTAGAAAATTTGGGGGTGGGACAACGGATGTCTTCACACTAGGTTCCCTCTGCCTACTCTGAATTGTGTGGGATGCATTTTGTATATTTGTTCGAGAAGAAATTAAGAAACAAAAAAATATATTTACTTTTAAAAAAAAGAGTTCAAAGTGCAACAAATCTGTACGAAATCTATCGCTTAGTTCTTAGGATTTATTATGTCGCGGCGAAATTGCTTGCGCCAATAAATTGCGATTGGGTGTATCGTATTACATGTTGAGTTGGTTTTCGGTTGTTCGGTGTGGTTGTATGTGTTATATCCTTTGCTGTGTAAATACGATTTTTAGTTGGAAATGTATATTTTATGTTTATATAGTCTGTGGTACATATTTTTTGATTATTAAATGGGTTAGTTGAGTTGTGCCACTCAACACGCTAAGTGAGGAACCTGCGGACTTCTATTTATTACTAGGTTCCCAAATTCCTCCGTTTGCGTGAACTGATATGTCTATTCGTTGTAAGATGATAAAACCCAATTTCAAACAAGCTTATTGTCCAGTGGGAACTGGACGAGGCGGTTGCGGTGCGTTGGTGTATTTTTGTTCATTCTTTTTTTTACATTAACTAAAAACTAATATTTTAAGTTCTCACTTAAGCTACGATAAAGTCATACTATATCAACTCATAATACAAAAAGCTGCAATCTTTATCTTATAACAAAAGGTGCAATCCGTATCTGATTTATAGTTAAGTTTAATTGCGTGGACTTAAAGAACTACTTAAAAAAGCAATGTGGAAGATCCAGTTTTCTTCGTTCACGTAGAAATTTCGAGAAATCCTCTCAGTGCTCCCCTACATTTCATAACCTCTACGTCAAAATTCAATTTTCTAAGTCCAGCATACACGCCATCTAACTTTTTCAAGTCCAGTTACGTCTGTGCGTTGTCAGTCAGTCAGTATCGGAAGCGTTTTATATATATTATAGACTAGCGGACGCGCGCAGCTTCGCTTGCTTATTTGCATCCTTAGAAGTGAATTAAAATAAACCACGAAACATGTATTCAATGAAATATTTTTAAGAGTCTAAATTTCAAATTTTATAAAAATCGGTGGTGATTTACAGATTTTTCCATACAAACTTTCACCCCTTATTGGCACCCTTAGGGGGTAAATTCTAAAAAACCGTGAGACACGTGTTCAATTAAATATTTTTAAGAGTCTGAATTTACAATTTTATACAAATTCGGAGCTGATTTAATTTTATTTCCATACAAACTTTCAACCCCTATTTCACCCCTTTAGGGTTAAAATTTTTCAAAATCCCTTCTTAGTGGATGTCCAGATTACAAAAGTAAACACCTGTCCAAATTTCACGTTTCTACCATCAGCGAAAGCGGCTGTGCGCGCGTCTTACCTCAGTCAGTGAGGACAAGTCCTTTTATATATATAGATAATAAATATATGCTAGTAAGTATATAAGACATATAGGTAGCAAGCTATAAATTCACTTAAAAGTTCTAATTCTTAGAGTGTTAGCAGCATCGAATCCAAATCCCCGCAGCACGTGACTAGATCAGTAAACGAGCCATTACTGCGAATAATCTGGTGTACGGCGTGTTTAAAAATATATTAACAAATAATAGTTTAAATATTTTAAAATAAATCACCTTCTCGCTGTATGCCGCACACAACAGGGTAGGCAGAGGGAACCTAGTGTTACCTAAAATTGTAATGATAACTCAACATATTTCAATGAAAAATAATAGTAAAAGGTTTATTATTTATGCTTTTTGTTCTTTGTCCTTAATGTGACCTTCAGCTGAGATCATTTTTTATTAAATTTATTTTCCTAATACACACACTACAATAAAATATAATATCGTCATAAAAAAATGATCGTTAAAACACTCTTAACAACAATATAATACCAATATAGTTTTCCATTTATTTCTAAAACTAATATATTATATTAGTAATATGCAATAATTAACTATAAACAGAACCCCTGTATAACATATCCGTGTGTAAAACAACTTAACACCACTACAAGCTTTCGACCAATCAAAAATCTCCGTTCTATGTATGCGTGCAAATAAGGAGGGGACTTTGAACGGGCAATTAAACTTTAACGTAGTCATTATGATCTGATGGTTATAGTTAACTAGATAATAACCGTGGTTTTACTCGCTTTTTTAAAGATGGCCGCTTTGTTTTTGTGAAATGGTTGTTTGGACTTGGCCTAGTCTCGTATACAATTTGGTTGTGTGAACAAAATACTGAAATAAATTGCAGCATTAAAAACTTGCCTACATTAGATACAAAATGGTTTTACTATTTAAATAATCAGAGGAGTTATCAGGATTAAGAGAAGCAATGGCAGTCAAAAATGCCTTTCAGTATTAATTACGCAAAGTTAGTATTACGCAAAGTTAGTAATCTTGTTTGTTTGAGGCCAGTCGTCGTGCAGTGGCAAAAGCTTTCTACTGTAAATGAGACAAACGTGGGTTCGATTTCCTCTCAGGGAAATGAAATATTTACTGTTTTCATTCATTCATTGATTCGACAAATTGCACCTAATTTCACATCACGTTTTCCGTTACAATGTTTTGTGAGAAAAATAGATGAGTAAATAAATAATTATCTACAGTGTACTTATTTGCTGCCTGTAGGTATATTTGAATGAATACTATTTCACTATAATCTAGTACATTCGACATTTATACCTAAAATTTTCGTTAAGAATTAAGCTTCTTATTATTTCAAATTCAAAATGAGTTATTTTTAGAGAAATTTTTACAGAGTAGATATGGAGAAAAAAAATCCACGAAAAGCTTAAAAAAATCTGTTTTCAGTTATTTTTTCTCTAAGCGCAACAGATTATCTATTTACAACAGATAAAATATATTTAAACAACAACACAAATTAACAGATTATATTATATTAAACAATATAAACTGTCACACAAGTTTAAATTAAGTAATTCACAATAACAATCCTCCATCATGCCACAAAGATAATATCATAGAAAATTGCGCTATGTAAATTTCTCAAGCCTTATCTCAGGGAAAATCAATAGAGCCTTCCTCCAGAGTGAGATAGATGTATGCCTTAATACTAATGTTAGAAAGAGATAGAGTCACCCCTTCCTATCTATATGAGGCTGGGAAATTAGATCAGATAAGTGCATATCAATTTTAAACTTTATTTTTATTATAAATAAGGTATTTTTTAGTATATCTTAATAATATTTGTTACATTTTCATTTTCTGTAACCTTTTAAATGAATTTCAACTCTACAGTTAAAATAAAAGGGTTATTTTTTAATTAATAATGGTTATATTACTTGTGTAATTGGTAGTGATTTTATAATAGTGATAAATGGCGTGTATGAGTTTAATTTTAGTTCATATAATGTTTTATTAGTAACAGTTAGGGTATAACGTTGGGTAATTAGCTTCGGTTTGACAGTTGATGTTACCAGGGTTGCTATATTTTTTTTAAATATTTTTAATTTATTTTTTTGTTACAAGAAAATACAGATAATATAATGATGAGGTTATAAATCACTTCGTTTTTTACTCTTCAGTACTATTGGAGACGAAGAATAATAATTAACCAATCTTAGTTTTTTTCTCATTTAGAAAATTTACACGTAGTACGTACGTATATATATAATATGTTCATATTCAATAATAACAGTAATAAACAATATTAAAACTGAAAATAGAACAACTGAACTGTACAACTAAGAACGGAATAAATAGAAACGGAGTATGAAACAGCAAAAAAGTTAATAAGCTTAGGTATGATAAAAATAATGTATAGTGCGGTGAGTTACGTTTTCTTCGTTTTCTGAATTCTAGACTTTACACTACTTACAGAATTCCATAGGAATGAATTATTTACATTTCCTCCCTGTTTCGGTAACCAGACAAAATGCGGCGTTGAGTTTCGACACTCAAAACATAAAGTTATAAAGTTTCAAATGGGCCGTGCGTTTGGAATGGAGCCTCACTAGGCATTAGGTCCATCTATCCACCCTGCTAGACGCGAGGGTGCGTGAAACTAAAGAATAATAAAACATATATAAGTAATTATATGTGAAAGATACAACCTTCTTTAGTATATATGTTTATAATAAGGTTATAAATAAAACAAGTTATCTACAATCGCGGAATATGCGCATTCAATCAAAATAACGCAATGTTACAAATTCACAAGTCGTTAAATCAAGAAGCGAACCAACGAGATTCTATAATAGAGTGGAATGTACTGATTTGTAATTTGTTTTATAACGTTAGAGAAAGAAAGTAAGTATACGCTAATAAAAGCTTTTCTCGACTGCTATTAAAGTAACAGTGGTACAGTCTCTGAATGTAATCGCGTTGGTTGTGGGTTCGATACTCATTCCGGCGATTAAAATGTTTTAATATACCCTCTTTATTAAGATATAAACGTTTAGCGTTGAGTTCCGCCATTTGATATGTACAAATCGAAAATAACAAAAAAAATATCTCTTCTCATGAGGTTTAGCTGCCTCATTTACACAATGGCGTTGACAGTATCGTCCAAGTTCAGAAAAATAACAGCTTCACGCTCTTTCTCGTATATCATGGTAGGCAGAGAGAACCTATTGTTAAGACACTTCGTTCGCCACTTTCCGTCATTTTTTTTAAAATGTTGCGTGTTGAGTGGGGAATCTCAACACCACGCTTCTACCACCAAAAATGGAACCCTCTACGGCCTCGACTCAGAAAATGAAGCTAATTTGCTTATATAATAGTCGTAGTATAATAATTCTAGATATATAATATGTGTGCATTAAAATTTACATAATCCAACACCATGACTGAACTTTGAAGAGGAAAGCTTAGGTGAAGGTCGGGCTTATTCAAAGTAAAGCTTTTAACACTTATTTAATATATTTACATAATTGTTTAGATTCTTTTATAGTTATATGTAACATATCACATAAAGAGGTGTGTTGGACGGAGAAACCTCACAACGTGCTTTGTATTTTTAGTGTCGTTAAATATCATTGCAAGGAAAATTCACAATTATTATTGGTAAAATTAGCGTAAAGTTTAAAACTAAAATAATAAAAATCACCCTTTTCTACAAACCTAAGTATTACAAGTATTACAAGAATGAGATCGGAGCTATAAACCATCTACATACCTAAAGTTGAGTGGTTTATTAGTAGCCTTTACTATCCAGGCTCTATCATCTGACCAGTTCAATGATACCCTATAACTGTATTGTCACCTAAGCTACGCAAAACTGCATGTGGGCTAAATTCAGTGTATTTGTATGTTTAGGAGTATCCTTTTAAAACGTATTCTTTAAGAAAATATTTAGAAAACTACCTTTGAAACTTCTATGTTACGAGTAGTTATATTTCATGCGCAAGCGCAGATATTTCCTAGCCGTATGTTTCCACGACGAGTTCCCGCCACCGTACCTCGATATCGATGATTTGACTCGCAAATATCGTTTGTAGCGACTAGCGGCCCAACACTAACTTATCGCGATAAATATCGATGAAAAACGGCTTATATTTGGTTAAAGCTTTAAGAGGGTTGTTCATTGCTTTCTTTTACTTTACTAGGAAAATAAATAATATAATGCTTAATATTTTCATGTCTTGAGTTTCGCTAACTAGTAAGTACTAAGTACGGTAGAGACCCAATAGAGAATCAATTTAGTGTTATTGATTTTAAAAGTTTACAGCTTCACACTGAATTTTAGAGAACTTAACCAGGTGGTTGGTGGTCTCGACGTCGTCGTTTTTAGGAGAGTAAAGGACTTTAGCTTTGAACAGATCTGTTCATATGAAAGTTTATTTTTTTAATTTTTCAGGGTCCCGGCCCCCTCTTTCCTCCCTACTCCTCCACCCATGCCACTAGTATATTTCTAATCCAATGTAAAAGTTCCTTAACATTAATACATACAAGCTCAAAGATGGACAGAATCGCGACACGTCCGCGTGATTGACGCGACGCGAAACACAAAAGACAAGGCTGAAGCCCCAAACGCAAACAAAAGGCTGTTCTTGTTTTAGTTTATAACTGTACAAAGCTAAATAAATGCTTGTCGAAGGAATGTTTTACGAAAAAGAGAGTGGGGTGTCTTTTTTTATCACACGTGTTTTGGATGTTGTAGGTGAAAGCTTCGTGATGCATTCGCTCTTCATTATATGGGTGAATGACTGTAGGTTCATAACCTTGCGTGCCTCTCTGGAGTGATTATATTGAATTGTTTTGATTACCCCGCTCTGGTAGATCTCCAGAATAGTAGGCCTCCAGAATTCGACAGATGGGGAACTTAATGTCTTAACACTTGGTTCCCTCTGCCTACCCTGCTGTGAGCGGGATACAGCGGGAAGCTGAATTTTCTTGATAATATTTTTTTAGCTACTTTAGAGGGAACCTAGTGTTTAGATACTCCGTTCACACACTACAAAATTTACGAGACATGACGTGTCGAGTGGTGAAACTCAACGCCGCACTTTTGCGCATTTAAATTCAAAATCGTTTAATCATATCCCCCATACACTAATTGACACCATAAAATTTGACTTTTACTTATAAAAAGTCATAAAACATTTATTTCAACACCCCACTCAACCGAACTGGCCCCTAGAGATGTTATGCAATTTACTCAATGGGGGACTACCCTACCATTAGTTATGGTGAATCTTTGTACCAAATTGACGGAACAGCTATTGTGATTTGCCTCACATATCGTGGTTTAATCGTAGGGGAATTCTTGAATAATATATATCTAGATTATGTTATTATAATATACTAGCTATGCCTCGGATTTTGTCTGCGTGGGAAAGTAAAAAGTCTCTAAAATTAGGCGGTGGATGGGGAACGGAGAGTTTTAACACTAGATTTCCTCTGCCTGTCCTGCTATATGCGAGATACAGCGTGTAAAAAAATCTTTCGTTACGAGAGCATTTTATTACATTTTCTAAATTTAACACCTTTTTCTACAACGAGACGAGGTACAATTTTTCCCCCAAAACGCAACTTTAGCGTTAAACATTTTAATTAAGTCAGCCCCGTTATACAGTGACAACATAATACGCCGTCGGTCCGTCTGTCCCAGCAAAAACTACACAACTGATGCACTGTTTGTCACCGACGCGGAATTCGAACCCGTGGAATCCGCGCTTGCATTGAATGAACATTTTTAAGTAACAATGTCAAATAAAACGTCCAAATCTGTTTTACTTGAGTTGAGAGTTAGAAAGTGTCGGTAATTGGTTGGAGATGTTGTTATTTATATTCAAGAAAATAGGTATGTTTAAAATGAGGCTGGAAAAGTTAATTTTACTTGTCTGTTCTAGCAAGACCGAGTGTGGTGCTTAGTTCCGCACGTAACTTCTGAAATTCGTGTGGAAAGCGGTAAGTGGAAGTGTCTTGTCACTTAAGATTCTCTCTGCCCTTCCTACCATTTGCGGTATAAAACGGAAAGCTAAAAAGAGTCTTATATGCGTGTAAAATTTGGTGCTTGGAAAAAGTACCTATAATTAATATTTAATAAGAAAATTTAATACATTTTTGACTCTCTCACGATAAGGTCATTAAAGCAGCAGCCTGGTGGCTAATACGTGGGTTCGATCCCCACTCGAGGAAATATTAATTTAAATTTATATTTAAGGGGGCTTCCATATAACCGGCATGTTTTTTTGTAATTTTTAAAGAAAATGGTGCAATCTTTTGTGCGTAATTCCGACTCGCACTTAGCCCGTTTATGTCAATTGGCCTTTTAAAAATCCTTAAAATAGCATATTTAAAGAATAAATATTATAATTCTGACTTTATATCACTTGGTTCCTTCTACCTCGCAAGACGCGGGAGATGCGTGAAGATAAAAAAACAGCCACAAACGTGAAGAATCCGTGTATTTATTTAATAAATGACATTATAAATTAAACATAGGATCTAAATTATTTAAGAATCACTAAAAAAACGTATCAAAAACTCTCGCGCTCGGACACTGTCATAGAGTAAAATAATAAATATAAATACATACATATGAACAAATATTATTTTTAATAAATGAAATTATTTTTTTAAACAAATAGTGCAAATTGTTTTGTTATAAGAGATTTTTTTTTTTTT
>JAKRZM010000643.1:258013-412256 GCA_036379175.1 Heliconius cydno galanthus | reverse complement strand
TCGAATAATATGTCGCCGACGTCCTCGTCACTGTGAGGTGCATCGGAGAGTCGCGCGTTACCTCCAATGGTGCCTCTCGGCGCGCTGCTGCACCCGAGCCACCAATGAGCGGTCGAACGTGGGAAAGCGGGGTTGTCTGTGTCCACCTGCAAAATATTTTAAATATTATTATAATAAAAAGATAAAGAATAAGAAATCACAAAATCAATTATGTATCACAGTATCCATCTTTTCAACAAAGGAAACACTCACGCTGAAAGTTCTATCATTAAAACGCCAATACGATCCTCCTTTAAAGAAGTAGGTATATCCATTAGTGTATTGTATAGCAGCGTTTATATTATCAGGAATGCCCTCCCAGTTAGAAAGAGGTTTGGGGTATGTGGCCTTAACTGGAGGGCGCTGCGCGGGGTCGAACCTCCAGAACTTGGATCCCTTGTAGAAGTAAATTTTGCCGTTACCAGACCAAACTAAGGCTGCGTCTATATTATCGGGAATTCCGGTGAATCCTGAAAGTACAAAATATTCATATTTTATTCATGTTTTAAATTGTGTGATTGTTCTCGTAAAATATGAAACCACAATATTGCCATTGTAAATTTATACCACTGATACATTTTTAAGCAAACGTTTATAAATAATATATATATATATATATAGATGCCAGATATTTCCTTGAAATATACTGAAAGAGCATAAAAAGCTATAATGTTCCAAGTGAAATATTGATAATTATCATTAACAAACCAAAAAATAAAAATATATATACAGGGTGGAAGAGGCAGCGCTCCTTTTACTGAAACTGCATGAAGGGTAAAATATTTCAAACCCAGAGTTAAAAAAATTAATCAAGGTACCTCAACCGTTTGGACGTAGGATTTTTTTTTTCATTTCACGATTTTTATCCATACCTGTATTTTGTGTGCGTCGCACATACCTGTGCGATGTTGCCGCTTTGACAGGTAAGTGTGTGCGTGTTATCTTATACTTTACAAATTCTGTTTTATTTTAAAACGACAATTTTATTATTTATTTTGTTTGAAAAAATATTTTTTTCATTTTTGGGAATTTTTTTTTTTCCGAATTATATTAGGCTTTTATAGAGTAGTTAAAACTGTGGTTTCATTTAAAGTGGTGCTGACAATTCCACCCTGTATATGTATAATATATATTTACCTACTATTAGAACTAGCATTTAATAATATAAAGTAATAATATAAATCATAATAATATAAAGCTACAAGTTTCCTTGATTAGACGCGTTATTCTGAGGAAATATTGTTCCGAATTAAAAAAGATATTTTTGTCTGTTTGTATGGGCTATCCATTTATTGAGGAATTATAGTTGTCAGAGATATCTCGGGAACTCAAGAATGCTATGTGGTATTGAACTATTAGTTTTTTTTAGCTTTTCGCACAAAGCAGAATAAGCAGACCTAGTTTCAAAGATTCGGTGTGTTTTAACACAAGCAAAACACCATTGAGTGTTGAGAGGCGGAACAGAACGCCGAAAATATGAAATATTTGTGTCGTGATGTGTCTATCTAATGCTCTATGCCCCCATAAATCGATTGATAGCTGAGACGTTATTTGAAACAATTCGCGGTATAATTTTACAAATGTTCTGCGGCCATTACGCGCAGTTTCACAAGTTTTTCTCAACGCCCCGTGTATTGTGAAGCGGTGTTGTCTTTCATCTTGGGGTATGGTGTTTGATTCCCGCGTAAAGCGTTTTTCTTGTTTATATATAAATCATTAAAAATGTATATATATTTATTGGAATAAAAGTCATAGATATAGATAGGTTAGGTTATATTCAAGGCATTATAGGATTTACATTTTGAATTACATGAGTCTTATCAATTACATCCAATGATATCAAATATTAAATAAGATTGTCGTTATCAATAATATAATTACATACATTATATACATTTAATCTAATTTCGACAAATTTAAAGGCACTCTAATCCTAAAGTTCTCTTTTATTCATTCTAATTATCCATAAATAATGTCGTAGATGGTTCGATTCCTACTCGGGGGCGCAGGTATTTAATATTTTAAATTCCTCGCTGCTGGTTAAAAGAAAAAGTCCGGTGTAGAGCTCCACCACTCGACACGTAATGATATCGAAATTAGGCATAAAATAATAAGAATAATATTAAATAATTATTTGTTATTTCCCCTTAGTTATTTTTGTTATGTCTATAAATCAACAGCTCGCTTCTCGCTATAACTTGAGGCAAACTCTATCATATGTATTTATTTATGAGATCTCTGGTTCGATGTCGCTTCGAACGCTTTTTTATCGCCCTCGTATAATGAGAGCTAGTCTACAGATTTGTACAGATGCCTTAGAGTTGTACCTAATGTACCTACGCTACGGTCGACGAGTATTGGCCGCCTTGAAGTTATGTTTTTTGAAGTTTTGAATTATTTTCACTCAGTAAAAGAATAATTATGAGAAGAACAGTCGTCATTTTTCGGCCTAATAATCTGCGCAGCCGTCTTAAGTTTACTTCAGGGCCACGACTCATCGATCGTACTATATAACCTAGTATAGCTAATGTACCTACACTCAGGGCACCATTATCCAGCTACTATACGTACAAATTCGCTGTAATACTTGTTTGTATTATTTTATAGTTTACTAGCGGACGCGCGCAGCTTCGCTTGCGTATTTAGGATAGAATTCTAATAACCCATGAAACATGTGTTCAATGAAATATTTTTAAGAGTCTAAATTTCAAATTTTATAAAAATCGGTGGCGATTTAAAGATTTTTCCATACAAACTTTCAACCCCTTTTTTGTACCCTTAGGGGGTGAATTCTAGAAAACCATGAAACACATATTCAATTAAATATTTTTAAGAGTCTAAATATCAAATTTTATAAAGATCGGTGGGGATTTAAGATTTTTTTCATACAAACTTTCAACCCCTTATTTGCACCCTTAGGGAAAGAATTCTTAAAAACAATGAAACACGTGTTCAATTAAATACGTTTAAAAATCTAAATTTAAAATTTTATAAAAATCGGTGCCGATTTAAATTTTTTTCCATACAAACTTTGAACCCCTATTTCACCCCTTTAGGGTTAAAATTTTTCAAAATCCCTTCTTAGTGGATGTCCAGATTACGAAAGTAAACATCTGTGCAAGTTTCACGTTCATACCATCAGCGGTTACGGCTGTGCGTGCGTCTTACCTCAGTCAGTGAGGACAAGTCCTTTTATATATATAGATTATAGTTTTTTTATTTTATTTATGTATACAGTTTTACGCCTTTTTCTGAATAGCCGGGTAGGAAGAGGGGACCTAGTGTTAAGTTACACCGTTGTTCACTTCCCGCCCAATGTTCAAGACATTAAAATAATTCGTTTCCTCGAGAAGAAATCGAAACCGTCCCTTTTACAGTCAAACACTGCGAGACGGCGGCCTCTGCAAATAATAAAATATTGTGTGCAAAATTGTTTTTTTTAACTTCACGCTGTACCCCACATATCAGGGTAACCAGAGGTTCCTTATTCGTTGCGCTTTATTTTATTACCAATGCGAGAGGAAATAAAAAAAAATACTGAATCACTCGTTCTTCTTCTTCCTGGCATTAATCCCGGCTATTACCAGGGTCTGCCTTCCTACTCAACCTACTCCATTTTGCACGATCTTTTGCGCAAAAAAAATACTGAATCACTCCATCCAATATGAATTGAACCTACAACCCCTGTCTCCAGTCACACGCCGTGCCACACAGACAGTCTATGACATAATAAATTGTAAAATATTATCAGATCTTTATCACGGTAGTATTACTTGGAAAATGAATATGTTGTTAATGATAACACAAGGAGGAGGTGATTATGGTAAATCTATGGGGCTTATTGGACATTCCTCCAAATATAATTGATTACAGCCAATAACTTAGTTCTCACTTGCCTGTATTAGGATGGTGCCCCGAAATCTAAATTGATCGCACGCTGTGAGTGGTTCAAGTGTGGGGGTGTAGCGATTTGATTGAGTAAACATTGGTTGGGGGTTGGATTCTCTTTAGATAAATTGCGGTGTTAAGTTTCGTGCCTTTTTTATCTATATGCCGTATATAGCAGGGTAGAGGGGGATCTATTGTTAAGGCACTTCGTTTCGCATATTCCGCTGAATTTTTGAGACATTGTATTGAGTTGAGTGACGAGCAGCGTATTGTTTTGTTATCAGAGGATGGAGATGAAAATACTAAATAATTCATTATATCGATTGGGAATTGAACTTACAACCGTTACACTCAAGTCAAGTAAAGAACTGAGCAACGTGGTGCGAACATCTTTCTGACTTTGGGAGAAGCGTGAAGAGAGCAAAACTTTTCAGCTTCACGCTGTATCCCGCACATAGCAGGGTAGGCTGAGGGAACCTAGAATTAGGACCATTTTCCATCCTTCCGAATTTTAACCATTGTGCGTTGAGTGGCGGAACTCAACGCCACGCTGTCTACCAGAGATGTACAATTAAAATAACTTTTGCGCTTACAGCCTCAGTCTGTCATCATGACAGCCTCTTATTTCCTACAATATTAAATACTAAAATTTAATATTACATATTTTTCTTGGACCAGCGAAAAAAAAGGTTGAAATCTCACCTGTAGACGCGCATAGTTATCTATACACATTAATCGTGTTTCGACGATCCGGAACAAATAGACATACTAACAAACCGTTTTTAATACCCTCTTTTATTTTTTATGTGCATCGGGAATTTAAGCTCTAATGGTTCAGTGATGATTGAGAAGATTTGGTACCACAATACAGTTTTTATGTTCTTTTTATAATTTATTTTTTTATTAAATTGAGTAAAATAAAGAATTTAAATATACAGTAAATAAAAGATTTTTTTAAAGTTTTATTCCGTATATCATTTTAACGTAGCGGAAGTTTTACCCGTGTCTCTTTTACTTGGACGATAGGAATCTACAGCTAAGCGTTTACTAAAATATTTTATATTGAATTTATTAAACTTTCTGTTACAATTAAATGTTAATTTGCAAAAGCTTTAATATGTGATGATCTGATGACGAAGCCAGGACTTGAATAGTGAAAATCTTCAGAGGTTACTTGTAAACCACTTAAACTTACGCCTATATATTTATTTAAACTATATCGTTTTATTAAAACCTTATAACCTTACAGTAACAAGATAAGCAACAAACGTTCAGAAATCCAAAATCCATGACAAACAATCATAAACACTACCGAGAAATGAACGAAAAAGGGCCCAACTATTAAAATTACCTAAATAATAGGCAATTAATCTTACAAACCACAAAAGTTGTTGGGATTTACGACAGCCGTCAAAATAAATATAAGTTCCAACACTGGAGTAAGAAAAAAAATTAAATTATGTAGAAATTTGAACTCTATGGCAATAGAAATAGAGACGACTACTTCGTTATCTTGATTGTGTATCAGAATGACCAAATTTAGATGTTCAACAAAACCCCTAGTGGAAGAATAAAATGAGTTTTTTATTAATTGGGTATCGAATGTTCTTGTTATAAGAATTAGGATACTAGTGGAGGCGTGGGGTTTTGTTTATTACTTTTGGATCATCAGCTGCTCAATTTGGTTAATATTTATATTTATTTAACTTAATTTGGTTAACTAAGGCATATATTGAGGCCAGGCACAGGCACATAGGCACAGGCGTGACTGTCAATGCGACGGTTATGCGTTTTAAAACTGACCTAAATCGAACAATGTAGGAATTATCAGACATAGGTAAAAAACATATACTCAATTGCAGCTTCTCAAAAAGAGTTTTTATATTGTATCAGGTTTTTTCAAAAGCAGTAATGTTGAGTTAGGCCATTTTATTGTAAGGCGTATGTAAGGAATTAATATTATAGCACATTCCACGGATGATTTCAATGTTACGTGAGGTGACCGTGTCGCGATGGGATATTGTGGGTTCGATTCCCGTAATTCGAAATGAATTATTGTCAATTCTTCGATCTGGCAACGAAACGTTCAGTTCCGTCAATTAATCTCGAATTAAGGCGGAAAGAGGAAAAGAGAGCATCTCAACGCGGGTATCTTTGTTTTCCCTTCAATGAAAAGTGGAGAAAGGAGTGAATTAACATTAGGATTTCTTTGCCTATTCTGTTAAACGAGTAAGGAGAACGAATAAAAAAATTAATGAGGTCGTCGTGGTGCAATGGGATTGCGTCTGACAGAAAACGTGATATTTGTGGGTTCGATTCTCCTTCGAAGGTATAATTATATTTATTTTCCCTATTAGGTAGATGAAAATTATGCATTGCGTGGAAAACGAAGTGTCTTGACACTAGATTCCCTCTACATACCCTGCCATATACGGAATATACTGTAAAGCTAAAAAAGAATACAAACCACTACAGTTATTCTTCGTCATTTTAAATACAATATTTTTAATCTTGTCCACGATAAAATGAATTAATGACTATATTATTTAAAACGATAAGCATTTTTGTGAGCAAATTAGTAGAGATTTTATTGCTTTAGTCGCTCATTTACTTGTTTTTACACATTATGTGTGATAAATGAGGATGATAGTATAGAGGTCAGCCGTAGGGGCACAAGTGTGCGACTGCAAGCGCGACAGATTGTGGGTTCGATTTCCATTCGAGGAAAAGAAATATTATAAATATTTTAATTTTCTCCTTCTGGTAACGAAATAAAGTACGGCATTCAGTTTTGCCAAACAACACGCAATGGCTCCAGAATTTGGTGTGTGAGAAGCGGAATGTGGGAGAAGGAGTGTTTTATCACTAGGATTTCTCAAAATTCCTAAGGGAACAAGGGAAAATGGGATTTCCTAATTAACATCTTAAAGTATACGCAAACAAACCCGGGTGACTTGTATAAAAGTAAGTATATATATGCAAAAATCGGAGAAAATGTTCTTATTTTATAATTCATTTACATTGTTTATACATTTCAAATAAACAAACGATAAATTTTAATTACAATATAAACATACGAGTAAAGTTAAGAGTAACGACTAGTGTACGTAATCTTCGCACGTAAGAAATAATCAACCACTTCGGTATTTTATTAAGGATAAGCTTACAGTGAATATTATTATTTTATATACACTTTATGAGGCTCAGCGGCGATGTTTGACTGTAAAAGCAATGGATGTGGGTTTGATTCTCACTCGAGGTAGTGCATTATTTGCATTACCTCGCTCTAGTATGGAAATAAAGGGCAAAAAGTGGGAAATGGAGTGTCTTAACACTAGATTCCCTCTGCCCCTATTCTGTTAACTGTAGGATACAGAGAGAAGATGAAAATATTTTATAGGGCATTACACCGCAGCGGGGTTGTGATCACCAATTAACAAGCAATATCTCGAAAGGCGCTTTTCAGCAGAACTGCTTCCTGTAGGACATTTCTATATAACTTTTGAAAATTGGGCGTAATTAGGTACCGGAGTGTCTTAACACTAGTTTCTCTCCCATTACTCTGCTAATAGCGTATAAGCGTGGAAACACCTCTCATATTTAAAATCGGTTAATAATTTATTTCAGTGTACAGCGCACATCGCGATGTTATCTCCGTTCCGAGAAGGACATGTGTCGACCAATAAACTAATTGGTTGTGGAATGCTCGCGCACCACCTCGCCGCTTTGTCTCTTTTTATTTTATTTAAGTTTAGTTTCAATTTATTTTGTACTTTGTCTTTTTCTGGATTTGCTTGGGTTTGAGGGGTATTTTTTTCTATTATATTAAGGTATTTTTTAAGGAAAACCCAGAAAAGACTTATTGGTAAACTACGTCGTCTATAAAGTGTCTTGTAAGATACTTTTGCGCAACCTGCTATGACAGAGGCAGTGGGAACCTTGTGTTAACACTTGAGACCCTCAGTTCCCCACTTTTCGGAATTCAACGCCGGCTTTGTCAAGTTGGGTATAATAGAAATATACACCTTTTTGGTTTTATTCTAATTACAATTTTTTTGAATACTAAAATGTTTTCATTCTTTTACATTATTTTGAAAATTAAAATGTTCATTAATAAATTATTTATTTTTAAAATATTTACTATTTTAAATTTTCTTTGTGTTATTATTTGTAACTAAATGTTTTACTATTATGGTTTTATATTCTAAGATAATATAGATTTTATGTTTTGAATTCCGCCATTAACACCCAAAATCTGGAAAATTGGGCGCAGCGTGAGGAACGTGCCTGTCTGAGGTGAGTGTCTTAACAATAGGTTCCCTCTGCCTACCCTGCTACATGCGGGATAGGACGTGAAGTTGCAAAACCAATTTTATAACATACAAACAGTAACTCATCATCACTTCACATATATATTTAGGCGTAGGTACAAATCTTTATTTTTTATTTCCCAAAAGCCCGAGCGTAACGAGATTCGATCGGAACGACTCAATTAATTTGTGTATATATTATTTTAATTAGCGTTAAGTTATTAATGTGTAATAGATGAAATAACTTAATTATTCAATGTCACGACAATTTTTTTTAATATAGTATTGTATTTTTTCATGTATTTACGTTTTAACTAGTAATGTGTCACTCTGTGACGGCTAGAGGCGTTTCAAGTAAATGTGATGGTTGTGAGTTCGAATCCTATTCCAGGGTAAGTATGCCTTATATATTTATGAATTATTAAGAAACTAAAAAAAATCATTATTGAGAAAGCGTGGCGTTGAACTCCGCCGCTCAATAAAACGGAAGTGTCCTAATGGGAACGGAGTTAATAATTTACATTCCACTCTACCTTTAGTCAATTAATAAGAGCAATTAGGATGTATTAAATAAAACTAAATCATTTCCATTTCATTGACCATACAAACAAAGTCGCAGGTATATGCTAGTATGTAGCAGTAGTAGTATAATCATAATTTACCATAATCTCTAAATAGAGACATTTTTTCTAACTATTAGGTAACTTAAACCCAAAATTGTTAATAAAAACTGCCTTGACAATAAAATAGATGTTAAGATAAGGCAACAGGTGAGACCGGGGGGTGATTGATTGTGATGAAAACATTTTGTTTAGGACCTCCGAACATACTTATATACCCTTTGGAACTAGTTATATGAAGTTATCGTGAGACCGCCTTGGACTGTCGATGGTCGTGGGTTTGATTAGTGGGTATTAATAATTTAATTTCAATTGCTCTAGTGATATGTCTCAAATGGTTGAGGGTAGAGTGTATTGACACTAGCTTCTTTCTGTCTACATAATGTTAGGTACTAATACCAAAATATTTATACTAATATAAATATTGTTTGTAATTATTATGTATTAAAAGTAGTTTTTTATACTTAAAAATCCAAAAAAGAATCTCAAATCCGTTATAATATTTAAAAGTTAACATGTAATTTTATTTTTAATCTGTATATTAGTATTATATTACACAGATAAAAAATCTAATTAAATTGTCACTTTCACCTAAAAAAAACAGATAATAAAACCATCTTAACAATAAATTATGCTTAATTATCTGTTTTCATGGTCATAAAAGTTGTGCCTCAATCTTAATAGCGCTATAATATGAGGTCAAAATGACAAATTAAATATATCTCAGCGTTATCTCGCGTAAGTTTTATATAATAATTCCTTCTTTGGACTTTTGTGTAATAAAAAAACTGCTTAAGCCTAAAAACCCATAAAAAATTTTATCTTAGTCAACACAACAGTTAATGATGCTTAAAGAATTTTGCTAATGAACATGGACGCTGGGACCGAAGAGTTAACCAGTCCAGCCATGCCTACATTGTGCTATTTTGGTATACTTCTTATCGTCCAATTTGTATGGAATTGGCACACGACTAGGTTTTGCATTTCTAAGTTAATACAATATTTTTATGGCATGAACTTGATGTCCGCCCCAGGATATCAATGGTCTCCATTTATGACACCAGGTTCCGTACCTCCTCTCGCAGGTTCCTCGATAAATGGACAAGCACTATAGATATAAAGTTTACAAGAAGGACATCTATATGGTCTGTATGGTCGCTTTCAGTGACATTATTTCTCAATTGCGCCATATTTTTTAGCTTCAAGCTGTATTTCGTATAGTATGGCTGGCAGAGGGTTAAGACACTTCGTTCCTCACAAACTTTCCAATTTCTGATATATGGAAATGAGAGGTGGAAAACAACGCCGCGCTTTGTTATGTCACCACAACGATGATATATATTTCCCGTATTGAGAATTAAGCCCACTACCATCACGTTTGCAGTCAGACCCTGAGCTGCTGTTCATCATGGATGGCCGCCAAAATGACGTCATTTTTTTACTATTACACAACATTTGACTCGTAGAAAATCGCAACAGCATGAGTCATTTAACAGGTCCCATGAATCACATTTAGATAATGATCATTAAACATAATGATTTAATGATTAACGACAGCGATCGCGCTCGTAATGATTGCTAATGATCCGGTTGTTTTTGAAACTTACGTGGCCGTTTTAGGTTACCTGATGGTTTGGGGTTCCTCTCCATTTCTGTAGTTGTTTTGTAAATAAATAAATAATATGTAAATAAAAATAGTTTTTAAAAAACGTACAGCTTAGTTGGTCAGAGTGCTTGGATGGTTTCCGGAGCGGGTTCGAATCTCGCTACGTTCGAATTTTAATGTTTTCTAAGAAATATTTTTCTTTTCCAAATGTGGATATGTAAATAATCTAGTTATTGCTTAAAACGATGGCTTTAAAAGACAATTTTTTAAATATTGATTAATAATTTAATTATATACCTTACCTATTTCATATACCTTTTTTAGCTAGAGATTCTTAAGTTATTCAAAGGAAATTCTATATTTATACAGAACCAAAATCAGTAAACACAATATCAAAATATCTCACATAAAGCCAAGAATGACTTCGCTTATTTGAGCTAAACTGTTTTTGACGTTGATGATTTATTGTACGACAATATTATATGGTAGCCGATCCTTTGAGCCTTATCTTATCTCGGGAAGAATGTATACTTCATGGATGTTTTCTAGTGCATCTGATGAGACTAGCATCACGGTGTATCTGTGTGAGCCTAGTGTTGAGACACTCCTTTCTCCACGCAACGCCCAATTTTCGGGATATTGCATGTTGAGGTACCAGAAATTAATGTCGCACTTTGTCTTGTTTCTAGAGCGAGGATATGTAAATGGAAGTTATTCATTCCGAGTAGTGGAAATTTAAGCTGGTTGTAGCGATGCGTGTCGTGTTTATAGTTAGTCGATCTGCCGCTGTCCTACGACGGCCTCAATATTAGTTAATTATATTAAAACTGCTCCTATTAAATACTGTTTGAACGGTGTAGTTCCCGCACATTGTAGGGTAGGCAGAGGAAACCTGGGAACTGTGTTCCCATCAAGATACTTTTGTTCCCCACTTTCCCTTGAATTTTCGAGGTATTGCGTGTTGAGTGGAGTAACTTAACGCCGCGCTTTATCTCGTTACCGAAGCGAGGAAGTGTAAATATAAAGTATTTCCCTCATCCGAGTGGGAATCTAAACCACAACGCATAATTGCCACAGCGCCACGACCTTTATATTATTTCTTATATAATTTCAACATAAATATATTAAATTAATAAACAACCATTAACCAAGCATATCCACGTGTACACATTAGTATTTATGTTTCTATTAACATTTCACTCGCTGTCAGTGTCGGGTCGGCGTAAGTTAATTACGCTGTGATTGACTCCCTTCAAGTGAACAGACGGACAGAATTTATATACATATTTTGATTTTGTTTTGTTTTATATTATGGGAAATTGTTTGATGGGGATAAAGCTGAGGCTGTAGTGGTGCCATGGGACAAGGTCTGACTGTAAATATGATTATTATTGGTTATCACGTCTTGGGTAAAAGGAATTATATTTTCGCTTAAGTAGTGCGGCGTTGAATTTCGCTAACCGGCATAGTTTATCTCCAATTCGAACTGAAAAATACAAATAGGTAAATAAAAAAACTAAATCATTTTTAAAGTAATCGTTCAAAATAACATTGTTTTATATTCAAAACCTCCTAATCAACCACAGATAACCCAACACCAACCAAACCACAGATAAAACGAAAAAAATACACCAAATAATATAACCATTTATAACTAATCAACAGATTAAAAAATAAAAAAGTCGATCATAACTCATCGTCGAGCGTTAAATAAACACTCTGGGCAGTGACTTTTAATATCTTTATCCATTTTAAAATATCAAATTATAATATTAAGCATTCTAAGGAGAGATTCATTTATTTCTTTCGTACAATGGACCCCTGGTGTGTGGAGGACCTCTCTGTTAGCTTGAGATGTGTTAAACAGATTGTGTTAGGGCTACATGGTTGCTTTCTTATAATAAAATATTATGTATCTTTTTAGTTTCACGCTTTATCCCGTATATAGTGTTGAGACACTCCGATCTCTAGTTTCGGTCCAATTTTCGGGACATTGTGATGGGTGGCGGTATTGTACGACGTGATTTGTTTACTAGAGCGGGGAAATTAAAAAGGAAATTAAATATTCTAAAATTAAATAAATTAAATTTCTCCGGAAGCTTCATTTTATTTTTTTAATTTTGATTAAGGCTACTTATATTTTTGGTTAGGGTAGGCTAGAAATAGGAAGAAGTCACTACGTTTTCCATTTTCTTCTCTATATATTACATGGTGCTTTACTTTGATGTTCTCAACAGACACTGCTCCCCTCCGTTCAATTTTCGAGACATTACATGTTCAGTGGTGGATATCACTTCTTTGCATATCTTGCGAAATGCGAATCTACGTCCTCCGAAACGACAGCCACTGTGTCACAGGAGTAAAGTTAACAAAGACATCAAATACCTTTAACATATTGTCCCACCTTTATACGTTTAATTTTAATAAATAAAGTCATTCATACGATGATCGCGATTTCTCGCAGTGTCCGGCCTTTTGTATGCAAACAAACAAACTAAGTAACCTTTATTACTATTATATTAATAATCAAATTCCTCTAAATTAATAGCAAAGCAAGATTTGTCCTTTTGACTCAGTAGTTTTGTGTGTTGATGTCTTATTTTGTTAGTAGTAAGGTTGTTTTCTGTTCGATTTTGTAACGAAACTTGTATTGTTTCCTTGAAATATTTAAGTGTATTTGATAGTGTAACTAAATGAAGGTACATATTTATTGTTTGCACTTTTAAGCGATAAAATGATTTGGTTGGACATTTTGTTTTAGTATCGGTTTTTGTTTGGTGGAAAGGTTAATTGTCGGTAAGATTTTGAGATAGGAGCTTACTTTATTTGGTTGTAAAGACATATACCTACATATTTAATAAGTTAGCAGCTACGCCACGAAGACCTCAAATTTGATTAGTTTATATACATTTATGCTAATATATATCAAAACTATTAAACACACAACTGCTTCTCCTCTTTAATTGGTTAAGTAGAGCCTACATCAAGTAGGGTCCCAGAGGCCAAGTACCCAAATACAATGCGCTCATAACTTTTTCATCACTCAATAGAAAAATTCTGACAGTTAAAAAACGCTACCGTAACAACATCATTAGCAGCGGGTAATATAGCTAACTACTCAGCTTATATCGTATTATGTGGAGGGGGGTGTCCATGCGTTCGTAGTTTTTCAAAATTTAGTAGTTATTTCGTGTTTTTTTTTAAATCTTGCTTTTTTATGCAAAGCTGGTAATATGGAGAGATTTTTTATTACAGCACTCCATTCTTTGCTTTTTGTCTAAATTCGAGATTGACGGAGCTTTCGTCACCCAACTCACAATATATCAAATTTGGAAACGGATTGGAAATTCAATACAAGAAAATAATTCGTGGCTATGAGTCAAACTCACAATCATTGTGTTTTGGAGATAGACACTATCTTACTGTACCACGATTTGTTTCTTTAAGCTTATTTTCGTGACTAAAATATATACAAAATATATTGAAATGTTTCAAATATTATTTAAATTCACATCCCATTTCATCAGATAAGTACCAATTAGTTACTCACTACTAAATTTAACTTCCAATTATCCTAAAATTACCAAAATATATGGTCACAACACTTAAACTGCTTGAATAAACATCGTTAACAGTGATAGATATGGGTAGTTATGAAAATAAACCAAAAGTTCTCCACTTAACGAGTTGCCATACTAACAAACCAAACATGATATACAGTTTTTGCATACAACATTATACATTGAACGTTTCCTCGAGAAATTTATGGAATTTTTGTATTGAAAACGGCAATGGAAGCTAAAATTTAGATCTTGTAAGAGGTTTTTTAGGATGAAACTGACTTGGGTAAAGGCAAGAGATGTCCCGCTGTGACGTAAAATTTCTCAGTTCCCTGTCAGAGGGCATGCTGGTGTCTCTCTCGCGCTAACAAACAGTTTAGTGCTGTGATTGTTATCGTATTAAGAGTTATTAGAACTGGCAATTTTGTATGAGATTTATTTTGTTCTTTTCTTTTATAATCAATTTATTTTGTTTCAGCTGTCCCGGTGTACGCTTGTTATCAAATACTGTAAATAAAATTTCGTCCATCTCTCTGTTTCTGATAGAATTGAATTTTTTATTTAAGCATTGAATTGTGAAATAATATGTTAATAATGATTGGGTTACTACTATAATTAAATAGAATATGGTCAAATCTAATGGTAGGTGCGCTATTCAGAAAAAGAACAAAATTGAACAATTCCCAAGAAGCGCGAGTTCGAAGCCTGTCTTTGTTACTACAATTTTTTATACGTTTTATAAAAAAGATCCTCCCTAAATGTAGAATAACACTATAAAAATGTAAAAAATCATTTCTAAAGCATCTAGGCTCTATGGCATTATGATCATTGCCTCGCGTGTGAAGAGCTCGAATTAATTACGTTCGCGCCGCATCGAATAATTTACATACTATTAATACATATTACGATTAATCGACCACAACCACTATATTTCAGGATTGACCACTATTTCACTGAATTATTTGTATATTTATTTTATCTGACACTGGGAGTGAATTATTTCATTTAATATGTTATGCGCATTTAGAATTGTTAATATGTTGAAGTATGTAGATAGCTTTAAGCTTGCATTTTTTAAAACGGTGTACACACTAGTATTATAGCGCTATTACCCAATAACCCAATTAACTGGGGTGGGGGTAGTGTGTGAATATAAGCGCGATGGTTGTGGGTTCATTTTCCAATCAAAGAAATGAATTATTTTCATTTTCTCACTTTAACAACAAGTCATAGCAGTTGATCTCCGCCATTTAGTATGTTATGCCTCAAAATGGACGGAAAGTGGAGAACGAAGGGTCTTGAGCTCCGCCATTTAGTATGTTATGCCTCAAAATGGACGGAAAGTGAAGAACGACGGGTCTTGAGCTCCGCCATTTAGTATGTTATGCCTCAAAATGGACGGAAAGTGGAGAACAAAGGGTCTTGTTACATTTTTTAAATTTGATATATTTCTGCGCTTACAATTTACTATGTTGTAAATTTTCGCTACCCTCACTCACATCTCACAGACAAATACTAAGTACGTAAAATTTTGGTGTGGAACAAAACTTAGAAAATATTAAGAAATTTCTGAAAAATTACAAACAGATGAGCCAAATTATTAGTGTAGGTTTTAAGCTTTAACCAATAATTATCATGAAGTTAAAGTAATGATGAGTTCAAAGACTTTATAAATTAAGGGTTCTAAATATTTTTATTTAAATTCACGCTGTATGTCAGCCAGAAAATATTTTTTCTCTGAGCGGAAATCGAACTCACTTCACTTCACTTCACTCAGTGGAATTGAAACTAATGTGTCAGCGGTGTCGCTTTTTAAAATAGATGAATATAAGCCATATGTAACCATATGTATATTCAAAATTTATTACAAAAGATTTTAAAGAACACATAGGCGCGAAAAGCACTTATATTAAAAAAAAAACAAAAATTTTGAACTTGTAACTAAATGTTTATACCACCACTACACCACAGAGACGTTGTTAAGGAGATTTTGAAAAAATACAAACAGACCAACCAAATTATTAGTGTAGATAGGTTTAAACCAACAATTAGCGTGCAGCTAAAGTGATGACCCGCAATTATTTAGTGGGCATAAATTACTAAGGGAAATTAACCACGCCCCTCTCGTTCAGTGTAGGGATGGGAAAAGTCGATAAAATATGTTTTTTTTATAGTTTGTTTTTTTTTTTTTTCTTTAGAGGTTGCGTGTTAAAGAGCGGAACCGCCTAGGTTTCCTATCATTTGTGGAGAAGAAAAAAAATACTGCGAGTAGAATTATCAAGGATACATTCGGATACTTCTTTATTACGTCATAAATATATTTTTTATATAATAAAGAGCACTCTAACAATGATATACAATGTAACTCTTCTTTTTCTCCATTATACAGTTTTACAACTTAGTAGGTGTCGAATTAAATCCGAATTATGTTTAATTTTAACTAAAAACAATATATACACTGTAATAATTTTCTACATACAACAGACATTTACTTGAATACCACATTTTATTACAAATTATGAATAATTCAAATTATAATTTAACTATATTCTTTGCAGCTGCTTCGCTTCTAATGTAAAAGACATTTAAATGACACTATCAATAGTGAAATCGTGTTTTGACCAAGTGGTACACACACATAACGACAACTAGAACATTGATTTGTTATTTACTTCTTTTACAAATTTAAATGACATTGCTGACGTTATCATGGTGATGTCAGAAAATGTTTAACTATAAAATATATTTGTAGTAGTATATTTTAAAACGGGGTATATGTAAATATAAAAAAGTGTTTTCTTTTTAGACAAAGCGTTTTGATTCCCATTTAACACACAATATACCATGTAAAATATCTTTATATTATACTTTGACATTGTTTTAATATTAATTTTTTTTGCTCCTTCCGGTAATGATCCTAAATTATATTTGTAATTATAATTACAATATCGATATTTTAAACATCCTTATTTCGGTAACGAGGCAGCATCTGATGCTTTCGAGTGATTAAACGTTATTATATTAAGTAAATTCAATAATGGTTTCGCGCTAGCTTAATGTTTGCTGATTCAAAATCGATCCAATCCAACAAAATATAAACCTTATTACTTCGACATATGGTTTAAATTACAACTCTCAATATTATATGGAATTTTGGTATATACAAAACGTATTATGCACTTTAATTGTGCCTTATTAAGAAGGTATAAAGTTCATTATTGTGTCATTTATATGTTAAAGAACATTTCGCGTGTTGTAATTTCACGAAATATTGGCAGCGATCGCAAATTATCGACGTAAAGGGTAATTGTTAAGAACCATCGCATTTATAATGTGTTTCGAGATGAAATAATGAGGTAGACTTTAATGACAGACGAATTTATTAAAACAGCAATGTTTTAGCGATATTACAAACTTACAGACAGATAGATGTGTGTTTTATATACATACTAGTAGTTTTACATGGCTTTTATATGGTTTTTTTAAAAAGCTTTACTACACATGATGGCTGTAGGTTCTAATACCATTTAGGGATATATTTTTAATAATAGCTTGACACTACTTAACTTAGTTAGATAAAGCACGACCTAGGATTAAATAAATAAAATTTTGCCTAAGCAAACTAATAGTGTAGAATGTAGTAACTTATTAAAAAAAATCTTCTCTTTGTAGAACAAGAAAATTTTGTAACGAAAATAATAACCAACATTTCACTACACGTACTTTTTTCTCAACCAAACTAAACAAAATTTATTATGATAGCTCTCAACTAACATTTTTTTATTTATAGATAAAATCAACGAGTAATCGATTATAAAATCGATATCATTAAATCAATAAAGTCACTAGAACTGAACCGGCTACACGTATCTAACAAATGATGTCGCGTGTCACAACCACTTAGTTATTAAGGTCTCTCCCGTATAATAAAGCAAATGAAATTTAAACACGGCCATTAATAGCCCAGGCTTGAGGCAACGAGCGTATTATTTATAATATTAATAACATCTAATTATATGTTTAAAAGAAATATTTTATACGTAATGACGTGATATAAATCTCGTTCGGTAAGGTTGTGGGTGTATGTCGATGAATTTGTTTCGATTTATCGATAGTATTAAGCGTAATTTAGTTTGTGTTGGAGTTTATTTTTTGAGAAAAAAATGAATTTGTAACGTATTTTTTGATGAAAATTTATATATGATATATTAATATATATTGTAAATATGCAATATTATAAGAAAGTTTAATCAATTTAATTACAATAGTCTAATTAACTTTGTTAATCGATTTGTAAATTAAAATCGATTATACACAAATAATTGTAAAAACAATCAAACAAATCGATATTGCAAAAGTAAATATAACCGAAACACTAACATTACAAGAGATAAATTTCATTATTTCGCATTCAATAAAGCATCACGGCGACGCCCACACCATCGGCCAATCAATACACAAAACGTGAACGGGATTCGAAGCGAAACTTAAAACAAATAGTTCCAAGAAACCTCAGCTTTCATAACTTTGGCAAATTGACACCTTGTTTAACCCAACGCAATTCTCCACCATTTTGTGGCGTCTGTAAGTGGGCTATTATAAAAATACAAGTTTATTTATATCGATAAATCAACCGATTGTGCACCTTGCATCACTAACTTAAGGCACTTCTTGTATGAAGACTTAAGGTTGTAGTGTTGCGCCGAGAGTATCGAAGTATCTTATCGATGGTTTTACAATATTTTTTTGTTCATTTTTCTCATCACGAACATCAATGGAAATTTGTTCCTTCAATTACGCTTTGGTTTATTTTGTGTTGAAACTGTTTAATGATGTTCGTGTGTTTATTGTTCACTTTTATTAGTCTTTATTGTATTAATTCTAGTTCGTGTTATATATACAGGGTATAAATCGATTATTTGAAGGGATTTTTATGGCATACCATTGTAATGTGCCTGGAGTTTTACGTGAAGTAAGGTTATAATTAAAATTATTGTTTTATAACAACAATTAGTTTTCTCGATGACCAAGCAGCAACTTCTTCTTTTTCTTCTTCTTCTTTTGCTGTTATGAAAGTAGTTTGAATATAACCATTACTCTGATTCATTAACCCTCAATCGAATTCACAGCCCATAGCGTTGCAATAGACACTGTGCCACCACGCTGAAACGGTCTTAATTCAATATACCTACCATTATTATAAAATTACCTTCTAGTTCTAACTACGTAGATCTAAGATAAGTAGATATCTCTAGGACATAATTATAGAAAATTACTGCTAATATCTGTGTTTTGTACTGCATTTCGATTTTAAAGTATAGCCTTATATCGACACATTCTTATTAAATACTTACTATATTGGAAATAATATGTTATTCTTTCGTAGTGATGACAGAAAAGGCGTATTTTAAATTGACATTTTGCTTAAACGTGAAGTGTTTTGTTTGGTTTCTTTAAATTTTTGCATTTATTTAACAAGAACTAAGACAAAGATAAGGGGCGGTGTTGAGTTCCCCCACTGACAACGCAATATCTCGGGAATTGTGCGGTGCTTGTATGTGGTTCGCGGTACCTACTATACATTTAGAATAAAACAAATGTTATTTAAATGTTCGAGTAATTTACAGAAAAGCCGTATCTTTTTTTATTTAGCGTCATGCTGTATCCCGCACATAGCAGTGTAGGCAGAGGAACTGGGAACCTAGTGTTAAGACACTCCGCTCTCATTAAGACATTTTCCTCAACTCGAACTCAAACCTGCGTTACCAAAGCGAGGGAATGAAAATATTAAAAGATATATGCATATATTCCCATACTACTTAACAAGTTATTTGGCTACCTCTTAGAGCTTCCTGCCTTTATACGTGTCTAATGGTGTTTTTTTAATAAATATTTAAACAACAAAGACCGCTCGAAATGCCTACGTCTTATCATAATATTGATGACAAACCGATTACTATTGAAAAAAGTATTTATACAGTCTGTAGAGGTTGTCGGGTCTCATTGGAACAATGTCACGATACCTTTAAGCGTGATGGTTGTGGGATCGATTTCCACTCGGGAGAATCTCCGATAGACAAACCGCGTAGTTGAGTTCCGCCAATCAAGACGGAATCTTAACTTTGAGTTTTTTCCCTACCCTTTTGTATGCGGGGGATACGTGAAGCTTAAAACAAAAAAAAACAAACAAAATAAGGTTGAAAATAAACAATCATAGGCTAGTGAAAATATATGTTTTACACAAATAAGTATGAAATTATTATTTGAAAATGCTTTCTATTCCAATTACATAAGATTTAAATAACTTTGGCACAGTGTGTGTGTGTGTTTGTGTACAAATTGGATCGTACTTCAGAGCATGAATTGTGGAGTTAATAGGCGTGGCCTTTTTACAGGGTTGGTACGAATTATTTATTAGTTTTTATTTTATTAAGTTAACCCTCGAGACGGAATCGAATCCACAACCATCGCGTTTTCTGCCGGACGCTGTATCATGACAGCCTATTTTAATTACCTCGCACGGGTAACAAGACAAAGCGCGGCGTTGTGTTCCGTCACTACTAGTAGATGCTGGTATATGTCTCTTATAAGAAGCATATATGGAGGAGGATGCTCTTGGCAATTTCTGTAACTTGTCCAAGGTATTTGATTGCGATCATCTCTCAACAGTGGGGTATGATGATGGGAATGACAAGAAATCTCATCAACATGAAGCTACTTATTAATATTTTATTAAGGAAGCTAATGTCCATTGTAGGGAAGTAGGTAAATGCCTATTATTTTACTCGATGGTTATGGCTTCAAATTCGATTGAAATTAAGATAATTATTTTAAAAATCTTTCTTTATTTATAATTAGCAGAGGTACTTTCATAATGTCATAGTTTAATATTTAAATTTTACGTAGCGGGATTTGAACCCTAACCCACTTAGGAGGAAATAATTTAAGATACCAAACAATAAAATAATCCAGTACAGCAGCCCTACTCTCTCCTTAGGGCCATCAATATAACAATTTACCAGGTACATTTCAACAGCTATAAATTAAAGCAACGACTCTCAACCACTGAGCCTAAGGGTTACATTACGCTCTTACAGTCGTATTAGCGTGTATTTACTTTAATAGCTCACTCTGTAAATACTGTAGCGGTCTAAATATACCAACTACGTACTAAGTGGACGTGAATAATTGTATGGGATATGAAGTAAATATCTTATAAGATATCTAAACAAGATGGAAGATATTAAATGTGACATTAAAATTTGTACAGACGTTGTTTGGGAAATTTAAAACCAAGCTTTGTCTTGCCAGATCTGTGAAATGAAAATAATGTATTCTTCCGGTTAGAGATAGAACCCACAACCAAAAACCAATGCAATGACAGGAATTCTTACTAACACAGAGACAATGGCCTCACGTACCTATCCATACCTATATTATAAATTCGAAAGTAACTCTGTCTGTCTGTCTGTCTGTCTGTCTTTTACGCAATCAGGGCCAAACCGCTAATTTAATTGTGATAAAATACTCATATAGAGATACTTGAGGGTCTCGGGATGAACATAGGATACTTTTTTTCTCATATTTGTAATATTTTCGATATATACCAATATATTAAAATATTTATTAATTTGACATGCAATTTATTCCGGCATGTTAATAACAACCGTCGCATTGCTAAGCAACGATTTGCAAAGTTTGTTGTTATAAAACGCATCTCTCTATTGAACACTGAAAATAATATCATTTAATATTTAATAAATATTCGTATAGTTCAAGCGGGCGTAGCCGCGTTTGGGTCCACTAGTTCATATATAAATAATTATTGGATAAAGTCCACAATAAAGTGATAAATGACAAAATTCTTATTAATCCACACAAAATGCGCAAAGATAATATAAAATGGTATTACAAATACAGCATATAAAGAGTCCTAACATAGTATAAGCTGTATCCGTTCCAAGAACCACGTAATTTGTTGATATTGAGCTAAATCATGGGCTTTAACACCAAATTGGGGCCATAAAATAATGATCTAATGAAACGCCTCAAGGGAACTTTTTATTAAAAGGAAGTAATCATCTAACAAAGATGGCTGTACTTGTTTAGTATTCTCTAATAGGTATTTAGGTCATTTCAAGAATCTGGGAGAATATAGAGCATACTTTTTCTATTTTAACGTATAAGTAACATTTTCTTGAATGGATGTCAATGTAAATTTCAAATAAAATAGTTTTTGGCAGCTTCACGCTGTGTTAAGGCTCTCCGTTGCCCACTTTCCGCCGAATCCTTGACGGCGTCATGGCGCAAGGACACAAGTGCGAGCCTGTAAACGCGACTGAGGGTTCGATTCCCATTGGGGGAATTAAATATTTCACATTTTCATTTCCCGTTCTGGTAATCGGCGAGGCTTTTTGGTCGTAATATACCTCTTTTTTTCGTGCTGCCAAAATAGTTTTGCTTAGGTTAGGATAGTAATATAACGAAATATGTTAATAATATTTTATTATGATAAGTATTAATTGTTTAAGTACATCAGTAATAATATAATATATATATTATTCCGGAGCAATGTATATATATTCCCGGAATGAGAATCGAAGTTACAATCACCATATATAGTCTCTTTCCAATTAGGCCACGATGGCCACCAAATACCACTCAAATTAATTACATACTCACACACACCCATATAACACATGTACAATGTACAAACACACACACATAATAGGTACAAACACATACAAACACACATCAAGATCATTAAAAACCCTTTCAAGAAATCGGTTAACAATAATTTATGAAATGTTAAAACATCGAAACGCTAACAGACCGTAAGTATGGAGGCGTTTCATTATAATTTATGTGTTTTAATTACTTATCAGACGCCCCCGGACGTGGCGATGTGTTTGTTTCTTATGGTATACACTCTACTCTACCTTCACTTGTTATATTGATAATTCTATTGTTATACCTATATTAGAGAGGATATTATAAAGGTTAATTAATGAGATTTTAAAGAAAGTTCTCTTTTTTTCTTCATACTTCAATAACAAACGGAAATTATAGGAACACGCTGTTGTTCAGCTTGGTCATAGAACTCACAATGATCGAGTTTACAGTCCGTCGCTGACTCACTGCGCTACGACGACCTCAAGTTTTACTGTCAGTTTTTTTCTTACGACAATAACAGCTTTACGCTTCTTCCTACATAGCAGAGAAAGCAGATGAAAAACCGAAAAATATTTTCTGAGATAGCTGAAAATATTAAAAGTAGAATACGTAATATACCACTATTTTGCCCTCACTATATTTTAAACGTTGGCCGTTTCAATTTGTGTTTGAACGTTTGTTTGAAACTCACGTTTAAGGTAACATTCACTAATTGGATGCGTCGAGATTGTAATGCGATTTATTAAGTGATGAAACACTCTGTCATTTATAA
Organism: Heliconius cydno galanthus; assembly: GCA_036379175.1. Classification (NCBI taxonomy): domain Eukaryota; kingdom Metazoa; phylum Arthropoda; class Insecta; order Lepidoptera; family Nymphalidae; genus Heliconius; species Heliconius cydno. The sequence continues at coordinate 388,788 of JAKRZM010000643.1, read as the reverse complement.
TAAGATAAATATTTTCCCGTATTTCTATTATTTTATGTGATTTTCAATATTGAGACTATAAGAGAAAATCACATAGTGATGTGCCACTAAAATATAAAAAAAATAAAATAAAATTGGAGGCACTGTGGAGCAATGGAACAATATTTCACTGTGGGTTCGATTCCCACCCGGGAAATGACTATTTTTATTTTCATTACCGCTCTCTGAATAACAAGACATAGCACAACGTTAAGATACACCAAGCAACACACAATGTCCCGTAAATCGGGTGGCGCGTGGAGAACAATAGGTTCCCTCAGCCTACCCTATTATGTACGGGACGTACCTTAGAAGCTATTTAATTTAATTTAATCAATTAAATAACAAAATTAAACAATCCCATCTCGTACATACGATTTGATAAGTTCAGTGGCCAACGCGAATATCATTAATTTTCCGCGCCGTCTCACCGCATCACGGCCTGGGTCGAATGCGAATATTATTTTAACACAAATATATTTTTAACATTAACTACCTATTGCATCTGGTTTTTATTGAATTTATGATTTTTGTGAACTACTTGTTATTTTTATTTAAAAGGTGCCTTGAAGCATTGCGCGTAGAATGGCGGAATTCAACGCCGTGCCTTCCTTTATTACCAGAGTCCAAGTCCAGTATTAAATTAGTTCTTACTAGGTAAAAACACTTTCCTTAACCTAATGTACCTATGTCAAAACACCTGTGTTGAAAGATCAAAAATATATTTAGGTTCTTCTGCAATTTGACGACTTGATTTAGCAATTTTCAAGATTAGCGTGGTGTTGAACACCGCCACTCAACACGCAATGTCAAGAAAATATCATGAAATTTGGCCGATAGTGGGTAAAAGGTGTTTTAACACTAGGCTGCCTACCTTGCTATATGCGGGATACAGCGTGAAACTAAAAAAGTATAAATAACATTATACGCCACTTGCATTCAGTGTTCAGTCAGGCATCGAACCCCGATTCAATTTGTAAGTTTCGGCGCAATTACGCGCGCACACGCACCGCTGGCTCCACGCGTTCAGAAACAATAACTGTCACTTATGAAATTGATTAGTATTAACATTAATATGTTCACCGAATATGGTGAAATTGGGTTTATATTAATTATTTTTAAGTTATTATTCTATGACAGCACGGTAGGTCGAAAAAAAATTGAGTTGAGGCACTACGTTCTCCTTCTATAGTCCAAATTGTACATATTACTTGTTAAATGTTGAAACTTAACGCCATGCTTTGCTTATTGAAAATCGAATCCACAACCAACGCCAGATACCATTACTATGCCACGACGGTCTCAGCCCTCAACATAAATACATAAATCATTAAGAACTTCAACCCAGAACTGCAACCAAATTAGTTACTTTGCCAATTTTCCCCAAGAATAAGCATCGAGATTGATTTGCAACGAAGTTTAATTCACTCCTTAATTTACCAATTAACTAACTGTCCGTTTAAATTTCACGTTTTACATACATAATTTACGTATATAATATATTATGGTGAGTGACGAGCGTTTGTGCTGTAACCGCGGGAGCTTGGTTCAGGTTGTTAGTTAAATATATTAGTCTGTTTCTCTTAAGGTTAAATATCTTTTTTTTTTCAGTTTCATACTGCATCCCGCATGTAATAGGTTAGGCAAATGGAACCTAGTGTTAAGATACTCCGTTTTCCAAGCACCGGTCAATGTTCGATATTACGTGCGGAATTCAACGCCGCCATTTATCTTATTAAAAGAGCGACGTATAGCAATTATTCTAAATTACATTCTTCGTATGGAAATCGAACCTGTAACGGCCAAATACTGTGCATTATAATTTCTAATTAGAGGATAATCTAATCGGAAATGATATTGGATGAAATATATCAGTTAGCTCTCGAGGAAATTAAATATTTAATATTTTTATTTCGGTAACGAGACAAAGCGCGGCGTTGAGTTCCTCCACTCAACACGCTGTCTCGATAATTCGGAGGATATTGTGGATTCAGAACGAAGTGTCTTAGAAACAGGTTCTCAGGTGCCCCCTGTACAGATAAAGCTGAAAAAAACAATGTTTCTGGAAATAAAATTTAGAAATATCCCCAAGCTTAACAATCTAGCTATAAAATCTAAAGTTCTCTTTACTGGAAAACTTAACCACACCTACCATTAGCGTTTTAAGTAGACGAACATGTAAAATCTTAAATCAATACACTTCTTAGTTTACTACTTAGTAAATATTAAACGTCGAAAAGTAATAATTATTAAACAAAAATCTGCGCTACTGGGAGTTAACAGATGGCAAAAAGTAAATTTTAATATACGAAATGCGAAATTTCTTAGTGAGCTGTCTCATAAATCGGTGCGGTGGAGAATTATGAACGAATTCCACGTCATGTGTTCCTTTACAAAGTTTAAAAGCGTTTAAAGTAAAAGCATAAGCAATTGGGACAAAATAAAACACAAAACAAAATGTCTAAATAAGTAGCAAGAGGAGATTTAAGTAATATATCACTACATTCTACCCACTAATTAAGTAATAATTAAGGCACACCTAACAACAGTCAAAAACACGACAATTTAAGCCAAATATCTGAAAAAATACCATTCAACGCAATGTCTTGAAAATTGTGCAAAAAGTGAGGACAGAGTATTTTAACATTAGATTCCCTCCGTCTTCCCTTCTATATGCGGGATGCGGCGTGAAACTAAAAAAAAAGCTAAAAAAAAATCGTCACAAACCAACCTTTTTCAAGCTTTACAAAAATCCAAGTGTAATTTAAAAGTGAAATGTCCCCACAGACTGACGTACGCTGGCTGACATTGACAGATGTCACGTTGAAAACAATCAAGCGAAAAAAAAAGTTACGAGGCAAAGAACAAAGATTTCACGCAAAACGTGTAATAAAATGCCTGTGACATACCGCGCATACCGCCCAACCCAATTAAGATCTTCGAAGATTGTTGGCTAAAGTTTTTTTTATGTGTTTTTGTTACATCTTTTTAACACCTTCGATGGGAATAGTTTAATGCTGACGACATTTTTTATAAATCGGTTTCACGCTTTCTCCCCCATAGCAGGGTAGTGTGAAAACACTCTGTTTCTCGTTTTAAAGATATTGTCCGTTGAATTCAATGCCCCGCTTTGTCTTGTTGCCGAAATCGAGAAAATAAGAATAATTGATTGCTCATTTTAACTCATTGGGAATAGAACTCGTCTCATAACCGTCTCGCTCACAGTCAAACACTTTTTCGCTGCGCCGCGACGGTTTTAATTTAATTTTTTAGTAAGAATTGAAAATTGGTTCTGTTTTTTTGCTTATTATTTAGATAAAAAAAATCGTATCGCACGCAAAAAACGTCGTGTCGTTTGTTCTAAACAAGCCCAGATTCTTTCGGAGATTGTTACAGTTTGTTGGAATGGAAAATAACGAGTGTATCTCATTAGTAATGCTCAATCTTTCGGATAAAACCTGATTGATTTCGGACCGAATGCATTTTATCTAAACAATTATCTTTTAATGTCTATTTGGGGTGTTTAGCTTATAATAATATAAATTCTAATTAATTTAACAAGTTCATTTATTTTTGGTATATTTTACGAGTAAAAGGTATTTTTGATTAAAAATGTGTTTTTAAGGCCGCAGACCGCAGCGGCTAAGTAAAGTACGTGACTGTAAGCTCAATGGTTGTGGGTGAGAATCCCATTTAGGAGCGCTATTTTCATTTCCTCGTTCTGGCGTTATCAGTTCCACTCCGGGCGAATGAATTATTTAAAGTTTCTCGCTCTCGTAAGCAGACTAAACACAGCAGTGAGTTTCGCCACTCAACCCTCTGCCTATCATGTAAAATGAGGATTACAGAGTAAAGCTAAAAAAAGGAAATAAGTCAAAATTAGTTATTGTTAGAATTTACCTTTTTTATTATATATATTTTTAAGGAGTCCACTTAACTACAGAAGAATTATACGACATTGTAACATATCTAATAAGCTTCTGACCTACAGGAATAACAAGCTGCTAGTAAAACAATTATGACGCTATAAAACCCCATCATAAATGTTCATTCTTTTATATCTAAATATGACCTTCATTAAGGCGTAGTTTTGAGATGTGTTTGAATGTAAGGGCTATAGGTTCAAATTTTATTTGGATATTTTTTTACTTGTCATATAGATGTTCCCCATTCTAGTTAGCTTCTCGGTTCTATTCTTTGCCCTTGTACCACGAGTTACCTCTAGATTTTCTTTAACTGTGTTATTTTTTTATAAAAAATATGAATATAACCATTTATTATTATTTCAATGAATTATTTTCATTTCTCCGCTCTGGTAAAGCATTTTGTTGAGTCTCGTCACTTAACTTTATTTCACAATTATATATCTAGTCACCATCACGAAAATACATCAGATCGAACCAATTGCTATAGCAATTAGATTTAAAAAAATTGTGTACAATCAAAAATAAAAAAAAATGCACGGGTTCGATCCCACGACCCATCACTTAAAAACTAAGCAGCTTCACATTTGTCGATCAATTTTATATAAAAAATACTTTAGAAAAGATATCTTACTAGAGTTGTTTACTCTGATAAGCAATAATGATCTACCAATAGCTGTTGTTTGTAGGCCTCGGTGCTATAATCTATGTGTGTGATACATACAGTAATTTTAATATTAAGGAAAATTTAAATAAATATATACCTATTATTTAAAAAAGACAGTGTCAAGACTCTCCGTTGCTTATTCCGCCTTTCCGCCCAACTTATGAGACATTGCGTGTTTAGTGGAAGAATTCAATACCGCGATTTTTCTACTAAATTGAGAAAATGAAAATATAACATTTCCCCGTGTGGAAATCGAACCTACAACCATTGCGTTAAAGTCAGACGCTGTCTCACTGAGGCACAACGGCCTTAATAAAATCAAAAAAATTGATTATCACGGAAAATAACCGTGGAAATTCATTTTAAATAATAATTGTTCTTTGTAATTATTACTATTTAAGTAAGATGTTTGGTTTATAGGTTTAGACTTTAATACTGGATTCGGTAATGGTTACCTAAAGATAGTATTTTTAGTTCGGATATCCGATAGTTTCGGTTTTGGTTACGGAGTTCCATAACATTCCAGGTTCCAATAAATCAAAGGGGAACCTGATACAGCTGTGTGTATCTTTACGGCTAGAAAACGATCGCGGTCATTTCATTAGCGATCGTGAGCAGATATAATGCGTGCCGTTCACTCATACGCGTAGTGGGCTGTAGACTTTTAGATAAAACTTTTGTATTTGAAATAGATTTTTTTTTTGGTGTAATTTTTCAAATTATAGCAGGTTTGAGTCCCAGTGAATATTATTTATATTACTTGCAAATGCTCATTTTTTCTTTTAATCATGCATTTTTATAAATTGTTCAGATAAAATATAATGAATAATATTTATTATTCGTATTTTTTTTTTTGAAAATGGGAACGTCCTTTTTTTGAAGTTGGTTGAAAAGAAATGTAACGATTGAGGAATCTTATTTCGGACCAAAAGTTTTAACAATATTTTTCCTCGTAACTATTACAGTAAGAGTAGGTATTACAAATACGTTGGCCATTTATGCTCTTCACCGTCGGTCCTGCCTCTACCTAAGCAAATTTTATTATATTTTTTAAATTTTATTCTACTACAATTGTCTATATAACAAAAGATTCATCTCACATTTAACCACCCACTGTACACAAAACACACTCGCCTCTAAAACATAAATAAATAATTACAAAATTATATTGAATGATCCTTAATCATCCGCTAATCACGGGCTCGGCTGCAACGTGGGTAATAATATAATGATGTGTGAGCGAGACGTATAGAGGATGCTCCTCTCTTCTCTCAGTTGCTTTATATTATGGGTTTTGCATTAGTGCTTCACGCTTTTGTTGTGCTTCACGCTGTATCCCGCATATAGGTACCCAAACACTAAGTTTCAGGGTGACAGGGAGGGTCAGAAAAACATGGGTAATGATATAATTGTGTGGGCGGGAGATTGTTAAAAATTGTTGCTTTATCATTTATCCCTTAATAAGTCTAAAAAATGAGAATAATTTATATAAAGATAATCTTTATTAGAATCGAACCTACAACCATCGTTTACAATTCCAATCTCAATGTTACCAATTAAAGCATTTCTTTACAAAATGTATGTAGATCTCATCAATTATTACATATTTATTACACATTTGTTAAATCTAATCACGGATGGGCGAGTGTTAATTTATCGTTTACGTACATATGTATGTATGAGAGTAGGGCCTGTGGCCTGTGGTACGGTCGATATGGGCTATGCTGCGCACGCGCACCGTGAGTTACTGATGTGACATTATAGAGAGATATGCGGTTTTGGAATTTTAAAGGGCTGAGGCGTTATTGGGAGAGGTGATAGCGATTGTCGAAATTAGTATTGTCAGGAATCGAACTTGTTATTGGTCAAGAACCGTGATTGTACAGTTATGGGGTGTCTTAATGTTGGACGCGATGGTTAGAAGCATCCTCCGCCTTCCGCATCCAGTCGAGCAGCAACCTTCTTCAGGTCGTCGGTCCAGCGAGCTGGTGGCGCTGCTGGCGCTGGCGTATACTGTGATAAAATATAGCATATTAATTTACCCTGCTATATAAATTTAGTCGTCACCTGCAATTTTGTCTACATTTGCGTTAAGACGTAAAATGGACAATCTCGATTTTTTCTAGTTCTATTTTAAGTTTCCAAGTCCATTAAATTCGTCTGCACGTTGTCTATCACTCAGTAATGAAAGAGTTCTTTAATATTATTAGATTATCTATAGGTTATTCGCTTTCGCCTATACTTTAAATCAAAATACGTTCGTTCCCTAAATGCCTAATAGGCGTCCCTATCCATATTCCTGTTGCATTCCATAGAAGATATACTACGCTGTTAATATATGTGTAATTTGTTGTTAACAATTTATTATTTTTATTGTTTTTCATATAAATCGCGGAGCTAAAATGGGAATCGAACCTATAACTAACATTTGAAGTTAAATTTTCTGAACTTTTTTGTATTGCTCACCCGAGAAGAAAATAATAAAAATAAGAGAAATTGAGAGGCAACGACTCGTCGACCATACCCTTCAATATTTAGCTTAGCCTAAGTTAACTAATATAGCGTTATCTAAAGCTCATCTCAACGGTATTTGAACTCGCAACTATCAACTAGAGACTGTCGTAGTGCAGTGGCAGAAACGTGTGACTGTAAACGCAACGGTTGCGAGTTCGATTGCCACTCAGGGAAATGAATTATTAATTTATTAATATTTATATTTAATCGTTCTAGTAAAAGAACAAGGCGCCGCGTTACGTTCCGCCATTAAGCAACTACCTAATGCCTCGAAAATTCGGCACAAAGAGGGGAACGGAGTGTCTAACACTAGTTCCCTCTGCCTACCCTGCTATATGCGGGATACAGGACTATCAACTATTTTAAAATCACATCTATTACCTACAACAAGCAGTAAATTTAAAAGTGCTTTCCTTTCAATATGCTAAGAACGTAGCCAGTACAGCTAGGACAGATGAGTATTGAAAACAAGTGTAAATAACCGTCTGCAGTGGAAAAGCCCGGGGCCTTGTGTTTTCCATTTCATCGTGGGAATGAATGTAAATGAGTTGGAAAATATCTGACGTGTTTATTGTTTTCATTTCTCCGTTCTGATAGAGAAAGTGCATAGAATTCTATCACTCAATACGAAGTGGCTGAAAAATAGGGTAGGTACGCTAGTTTTTCTCTGTCTATTCTTCTATATCTACGGGTAAAGTTAGGTTTCCCTTTGGAAGAGGCTCAAAACTTACTAAGTAAGTAAGGCTCTAACATAAGCGTGTGCCTGTTGTGGCTTCGATTCCCACTCTTCAACCTATTATAGCAAGGTAGGTAGAGGGAACCTAGTGCCAAAGCACACTATTCTCCATAATTGCGTTGAGTGAACATAGGTGCATAGATGCATTTAGAGAAGACAATATCAGTCCAGTTCAAAACTTATTTTAAAGTTTCACTCATTAAACTTTCATATGAAACAAAATTAAAATTCAATACTTATTTACAATAAATTCGTTGGACGATCCATCTATCTATCGAACGGTCGAGTTTACACATTATATGCATTCTAAATGCATTCGTATGTATGTATGTCTGTCATTCATGAATTCATAGTGCATACACGCGCAATGGTCGCAGGAAACACAATCATCGCTGAGTCTATTAAAATATTACATTATAGTACGGAGGGAATTCTTAATTTTATTAACCGTTGTGTACACTGGCTTCTTTTTAACCGACTTCGTAAAAAGGTGTTGTCAATTTAGTATATGTTCTGTCTGTTTGCAAGTGCGTTACACGATTACTTTGGCACAAGATGGATTTTAGCGATTTTTTTTGTACGGATAGATCGTGTTTCAGAGATATTCAAATAGTTAAAAAGCATGAGAATCCAAAATATCATGTATGTAGAAGTTGATGATAGCGATTAGGCGACAGAGGTGGGGAACGGAGTGTCTAAACACAAGATTCCCTTTGCCTACCCTACTTTGTGCGGGATACAGCGTGAAGCTGCAACAGAAGTACATATTATATAGCGTTTGGCTATCCGTTCTCTCTGACTACTCCCAGATAAACTAAACACAAACTAAAAAAAAAAATATTCCTCTCATTGAGTTATCTGCCTATATCTTGCATAATTAAAAAAAATTCAAGCATTAAAAAAATATTAAACACAACCTAAACTAAATTTAAAATGTAAAAAAAAATCCATCACAAACAAAAAAAAAGAACAACCACCCAAAACGAAGGACATTAAACAATGTAAACACATTTATTGGCCATTACAGGATTCCATAGTAAAATATAAATTTTATAAGAAAAATAAATATTAATGCAATACAAAGTAAGTTTCATAAGAACTATCCGTGTGGTCGGCGAGCGCGTATGCGTCGCGTCGACGCGTAGTTAAAGTAACTAATACACGGAGCGCTGCTTGAATGTTAATAGTTTGGCCCTATTTTCAATTCTATTCTCTTCAAGTTATGGAGAAATTTCACCTATTACGATGGTAGTGAATGGAAGCCCTGGAAGCTTCACGCAATATCCATAGGGGTAGGTAGAGGGAACTTATTGTTAAGACTTTTACCCGCTTTTCGCCGAATTTTCCAGACATTATGCGTTGAGTGATGGGAATTCAACGCCTCGGTTCGTCTACTGGAGCAGATAACTCAAAATATATTAAACAACCATCCCCTCCATTCGGAGGATCTAACAAACAACCGTTGTATTAGAAATTATTTATCATAATTGCATAATCGTCATTTATTTGCTTATTTGATTAAAAAAAAAAAGATTTGCAGATTTACTAATATGAATATATATAGAGTAAAAAACATTATCAAAATATAATAAAAGAGAGAGAGAGAGTAGAGTGAGAGTAGAGATCTTCTCACGAAATTCACCATGAAAACAAAATTAAATGCATAACCTCCCAACGTGATAAAAACACATAAAATAGTTGATTTGACTCATCAAAATAGGTGACTAAAACTTAATCAAACAACCTATGGCCACACAAGGTCACTAATTGAAATGCATCTACAAAAGATCTCCATTACTTAACGATTCGATCGTATCACATAGAGAATAATAGGTTTTATTATCCACCTATTTAATACTGGTGCCGCGTATTGATTGAATATAGATAATATCTGAAATAAACTTCTAATTTCTAGTCATGTGTGAACAGTAAAATACGTCCTCGTTCCAAAACGACTTCCGCGAAATCTCCCATAATCATAATAAGCGTAAATTCTTTAATAATACCCACAATAAGATCCAAAATAGCGTGAAATTACCAAAAAAAAGAAGCAACGTGAAACAGAAAAATTAATTTTATATTAGCGTGAAAAGGGATTGACACATCGAATATATCGTTTTCCAATTCATTTTGCTTGTTAAAAATTAATTATGAAATTAATTTTAGACCTTCACCACACGACCTTAGACTCGAAAGTGAATTAAAAAGTTATTATGGCGCCAAATATGAGACCGGGACAGCGCTATGCAAGTGAAAGAGATGGGTAGTTTTTTTTTCTTTTTTTTTAGGCGAAAGCGCAACTGCTAACTTCCAAGAAGGTGTAAAGTGGCTTTTATTTATTTTATTGTATTGTTAATAATCTAAGGGGAATTATTAAACGCTTATTTGGAACTAAATAGAATATAATGGCCGTTCATTGTTGGCTCGATGTCTATATCGCTTTGACGTTTCGAAATGTCAAATTTTGAATGAATTCAATAAATGACAGCTATTGATTTTTTTTATTTGTATTTTAATTTGTACGAAGTATAAAATTTGTAGTTGCTCAAGGGCGAAGACAGTTTTTGTGTTTGTGAACTTTTCGATACATTGGTTTCCCTTTTGTGTGGAGACCATTGGAATAATTAATAGACTCTTGACATTTATATGTGTTTTTTTTTTAAAAAAAAGTCAGCTTCACTGCTTCTTGAAGTGCGTTTTTGTGACAATTCAAATTAAAAAATCTAAAATGGAGAACCATTTTATATTTTTCGCTTCTTAGGATTAGAAAGTGATAAATTATTTAGTTCTTATCGAGCCTAGAATGAAATGATAATATTTATATCAAATGAGGACTGAGGACATTGCGGCGCAGTGGAACGCGTTGATTGTGGGTTCGATAATCATTATTGGGGATGAATTTATTTTGATATTCTAATTGTAACAAGTTTTGAGTTGCACCACTCAACAAGCAACATCTTGAAAATGGGCAGAAATCAGAGAACAGCGTATCTTAACATATGTACATACTGTGTGAAATTGCAAAAACTTATTATCAAAGAACACCTTCATTATTTGACAAACTCAAAATTCTGTTTAAAATAAATTTTGAACTTACATACCTACCATATCATCTTTAAACTACCACTATACCATGAGAACATTTTTAAACAATATAAATAGTTATTTCAACCATAAAGCAATAAGACACAAGGGATTGTTAAAACTAATGGGCTATCCAATAAATTAGTTTAATCGGTAGGGTGTTGGACAATTACTTTTGATTTTGTATTAAGTGGAACCAACTTGGGAACGGTTGTATTTATAATGTAGATGTTTCTAAGGTCTGTTTAAATAAAACGCGGTTAAGTTACGTAATCCGATATGATCCGATATGTTGTGTCCATAATTGTTTAGAAGAAAATAATTTGTTTTACGTTTAAACTATAGTTATCAATTTTTGAAGAATTTTGTACTTTAAGTGTAGGTAGAGTTTGAAAAGGAATCTCTACTCTACGTTACTACTGCTTAGACACTCCGTTCCCCTTAAGACCCTTCCGTTCCCCAATTTTCGCCAAATTCTGGGGGCATTACGTTGAGTGGCGGAATTCAACTATGCGCTTGGCCTTGGTACCAGATATAAAAATATAAAATATTTCATTCCCCTAATTGGGAATTGATCCTACATCCGTCGCGGTTACAGTCGCACACTTGTGACCCAGTATGGCGTCTCTACATTATGTTAACACTGATATTTGTAAGAGTCTATTGTCCACATCCCAGTGGAACACCGCATGACTGTACTCGCGATGGTTGTGAGTTCCTCCACTTAGGGAAATGAATTATAACCTCTTTCCACACTGACAAGACAAATCGGTGCCTTGATTTATATAGAAAGATGATATGATTTATATATAGTTTATATTGGACTTATGCTATAATCGGGATGTAGCGTAAATATAAGAAAAAAAAGCACAATATAAATTATCAAAAGTGACGAAACTGATGTGCGCACTAAAAAAAATCTTTCAGAAAGTAGTGTCCAATACAAATTCACAAATAAAATTCTATTTAAAATAACATTTAAAATATCAATATAAGTAACATTATATTTGGGAACCGTTCAGTCCATTATAGATATATTACAAAGTCAATCAATCCCGCATCTGCAGGGTGTTATTATGTAGGCAGTATTGGCTGGGGATGGCGCTAGACCCCCTGTTGACTCGGGTGCTATGGGATTTTGATGGGACGTACTCTACTGAAGTTCTCTATCTATTGTAATATTTGACTTCGTTTAGTGAATAATATAATAATAAAAGCTATTATGGTACAGCGGCGCAGGGTCTGACTTGCGTGGTGATTTTGAGTTTGATTTCAAATAAGAGAAATTAGTTATATTCATTTTCTCGTTCTAGTATTTAGACGAATAACCGTATATAGTGCACTGTTTACCCTGTTAAGCAAAACAAGTGTGAAGCTGTTGTTTTTATTTACTCTATATCTACTTTTAGATATTTTTCTATGCTGTTTATTAATATTTGTCTGCTTTAAATAATAAAATATCACATAAAATTTACATTTTAACCAAAAAAAATCTTTTAAATTTTTACAATCCATCCCTGTCACGTCCAAATCTACAGAATCCTCAAACGGATCCCAAACAGATATTCTGCTAATTATTAACAGTAGAGGTATACTCGTACATATAATAGCCTATGGCCACTTAATTTATAGTTTTGGGTTTTAAAATATCGCCTTTTAATGGCCGGTCGTTGGCCACAAATGGTGCTTGTTTTATTTATAATTTAGTTTAAAATGTTTAACTCATAGATAATAGGTGCTTAGCGGTTGTATTGTTTGTGTTGAACCACTTATTGTTTATTGTTAGAGAATAGTATTAATTAGTTATGGTTATTGTTGTTAGCTTCACACTGTATCCCTCAGGTAGGCAGAGGGAACCTGGAACGCAGAATTTGACACTTTGATGCCGCGTTATGTCTTGTTTCTAGAATCTAGAGCAAGAAAAGGAAACCAAATTATTTCCTCGAGTGGGAATCGAACTCTCAACCGATGCGTTTACTTTACAGTCACTAAGCTTCTTCCTATTCGTATTTATGTATGTTAATAGGTCTCGTATCAAGGACATTGATTAAGAATAAGGACAGTTAATGCTCCACGTTCTGGTTTTCCCGGAATGGAGGTCAAAACAATAATCATCGGGCCATACAGTATGCAGGATACAGCGTAAAGCCTTAAAAAACGGGAAACTTATACATTTGTTTGTAAATATTAGGTATCATGTTACATGAAGAAGTAGAAATAGAAATATGTTTTTTTTACTATTGTAGAGATCGCAACGGACGCAACGGTTGTTGGTTCGATTCCCACTCGGGGAAATTAAATAGTTTTACGGCGTTGAGTTGAGCGAAACGAAAGTAACGAAATAGCTGCAATGTTATGAGCTTTAACTACATGATTATCATTTTAACTTATTTTTTGCTTCTCGCTGTATCCCCGTCCAATTTTGAGACCTAGCGTGTTAAATGGTGGGACTTTTCCCTCCCAATTTTCAGATTTTACGTCACGCCTTTATTTTTCTTGTTGCCAGTGCCAAGAAATAAAAATAATTCGTATCCTTTGTGGTAATCGAACCCAAAAACACCTGAAAGCTATAAAAGTATAATTTCTTTCAATCCGGAATGAACTCACGACATCCTATAAGCTAAGCCATCACTCATAAAACCCAAGCAACCACCAAAATATAATATATCATATCAACCATAAGGGCAACAGAAGTCACGAACGAATCCGTAGGCGTTTTCTAGTCCAATAAATTGAATTTAACATACGAGTGCTTTACATAGATTTTATTATACATTATTCCTAACGAAAATCTTCAAAAATATAACTTATTTATCGAAAAATAGGGTATATTTTCGCATAAACGTGGATAGTTTAAAAAAGATAAGTATCAAAACGCCTTTTAAAATGAAGACATCAAAATACGTTATTTAAATAAAGTAACTTGATACCACAGTGTGTACGTGGCCTAAGTCCCGAGATCAAGTCAGATTTGGGTGTTATATGGCGAGGATGCTGCAAGATTTATTATAATGTAAGTAATTGTTTAGTGTAAAGTGTATGTGTGTTTGTATGCATATTGTATGGGAACAAATTATATGTTTTGGGGTGTTAGTTACTTTGGAGGCCGTCGAAGTGGAGCGGTACAGCGTCTGGCAGTAAGGTGCAGGCTTAATTCCTATTCGGGGGAATTAATGAAAATAATTGTAATGTATTTTCATATAGGTATTTACCTGAGGCTAGTCCTGGCTCAGGGGCACAAGCACACGACTGCAAAAATGAAATGTTGTGGATTTGATTTTCACTTGAAGAAATGAAATAGATATTTAATATTTTGAAAATATTACATATAACAACACGTATCACCTCCAGTATTCGGAAAGTGGAAAAGTTATTGAGAACGGAGTGTATTAATATTAGATTGAAAGGTTCCCTTTATACCTATCCTGCTATGTGCGGGATACAGCGTGAAGCTAAGCAAAAAATTACTTAAATCCTAGTATTTGTTCACCAAATTTAAGATTAATTAAACACATTGCATGCCTCATGCCTTTTCAATGCCCCATTTCATATTCTTTCTCTATTTTAGACTATTAAACAAAAGTAGCTTACGTTGTATACGGCATATAGCAGAATAGGTAGAGGAAACCTTGAACCTTGAACGTAGTGTCTTGTCACTTTCTTCTTTGAACACTTCTTTGAAGACTGCTTTTTTTTCATTCCAATTTTCGAAATTACATGTTGAGTACTGATTACTTCGTGTAGGAATTGATTTACAACCATCCCGTTGAGTCTAATATATTTTATTCATATCCTACTAGCTCCCAAGTAATAAAATGCTTAAATTACTTTCGGAAATTGAAATTTACTGTATTTTGATTTTGAACACAAATCTATTGATGGACAGTACACAAGTAATTGATTTCGTAGCAAAATTACTCATAAATAATACGAGAGGAAGATGTTCTTAAATTTCTTATTTAGAAAAATTTTTGTTTGGTCAGCGCAGACTTGCGACAGTTAAATAATGTTTATAAAAACTCGTTGCTTGATGATTTTAGCGCAAGATTTTAGGTTAAAAGATTTCACTGGTGTGGTATCCTGCACATAGCAGGGTAGGCAAACGGAACCTAGTGTTAAGACAACTCTTTTCCTATTAAGGCACTTCTGTTCCCCACTTCCAGCCGAATTCTGAAGGCATTGCATATTGAGTGACTTTGAGTATTGAATGGCGAATTTCTGCACGGTGTCTTGTGTCACCAGAGCGAGGAAATGAAAATAATCCTTCATTCAATTGAGAATCGAACCTATAACCACCATACATTTTTCTCTTTAAAATATCGACCAAGTCCTGAGTCTACACAGCCCACGCTCGAAGTAAGGTAGCCGTTACTATACAATGGTGTAACATAAAACAGCACGAGCTCATCCTATCCAAACATCAAATTTATTCTAATTTTCATACAAATGTCACATTCAAATGAAAACGTAGCTATAAGCTGCAGCCTGTAAGGCAGCTTGAATAGATTATTATTACTTGTATTTTTACTTTATGGTCAGCCACACCGTGGTTAATAGATTTGGGAGAAATGGTTATGGTTACTACTGTTTTTAGTTTTGTAGAGTTTTTTTTTATATGGGAAAAATATTTTTGAAAAGCAATCAGGTCGTTAGGTATGCATATGAGTATATTATATGTAGTTTACGGTTTGAAGGCATATAGTGTTAAAACATTCTGTTTTCGGAAAAAAAAAATTTGCTCCTAGTGGGTGTCGAACCCACAACCCTTCGTTTTTATAGTCAAATGGTGTGCCTCTGCGCTACGACGGCCATTACTTTATTGTTAGGTACTGTTCTTTTAATAACATTTATTTTTGGAATTAAATGTTAAGTGGGGAAAGGAAGCGTCATGGGTACAGATTGTAATAACACTAGGTAACTAGGTTCCCTCTGCCTAACCTGCTATGTGCAGGATGTAACATGTTAAGCTAAAAAAAAATATTATTTTGTCCAAATTTTATAACAAAATAAGTTTAAAACGATAGTAACTACAGAAGCATAACTATGTTCTAATCATTTACGACCGCCTTACAAGCGTCGTTAAATTATTTATATCAAATTGAAATAATAATAAATAAAAAATTAAATAAAAATAGTAAAGAAAAAATGAACATAAAAAATAATAAATTAATTTATTATTAAATAACTATATAATAATGTAATAAACACATCTATCTACAAATAATATGTCAAACGAAGCGACCAATTCATCCATTCTTGTTAAATTTCACGCACAATTAAAATGTAATACAAAAAGTATATAATAGAAATTTGTTAGTCACGCTGTCTGTTTAACACCTGGTGATAATAAATAACGTGTAACGACGGGTGACATAGGTTAGTTCAGTAAATGTTGGACAGATGGTTAGTTTTTTTTATTTTAATTTCACCTTTTCAATGTCTTAAATTCTGGTGGACAGAGAGAAAAGTTTAGTTGTCACAAGTTTCTCTTTAAATACCCATTTACCCCTATTTCGTAGAGTAAACTAGTGATACAAACCATCACAATGCATCGGTACAGCATCTGACTGTAAGCGCTACGGTTGCATGTTCGATTCCTACTCGGAGGAACGAACTTTTATTACTTTACTTTGTTAATGTGATAAAGCGTGGCGTTAAGTTCACATAACGAGTGAAATGTCTCAAATGTCGAGCAAAAAATAGGGAACGTAGTGTTTTTACTCTCTCTCTCTCTCTCTCTCTCTCTGTATAACTTGCTATTCGACTAAATTCTTTTAAATCGGATTTTAGTGCAGAATTATATAACAAGCTACATATCAATTAAGCTAACAACAACAAAAAATATATTAACCTATTTCAAAGAAATTAGCCACGTTCCTGAAACAAACTACTTAAAAGCCACGTGTTAATTTTAAAATAAAATTACCCCAACCAGAAATAGAACTTGGGACCTACCATTAAGATATATAATCCCTAGGAACAGTATTTTTAAGCGAAATAACAATCTTTAGTTACGGTGTAAAAGAAATCGGCATCCACAAACAAAATACTTGAAAGCCGTCAAATTAGTTAAAATCAATTCTATACGGATTGAAAACAAATATTTGTTTAAATACTCACTATTGTATCGTATGACATACAGACTGTCAATTGATTTTTGTTGTATAGAATTATATATATTACTAACTTTTACCTGCGACTTTGCTCCTGTTATTAAAAATGGCTTAGACTAGTAACTCTGACCGTATAAAAGCCTATAGAAATGCTATAAAAAAGTCTATAGGAAGGCTAGGTTTCAATTCGAACGAATAGTTCATGTTATTAGCGGGTTTAATCAAATAAACCTATCACCTTTATAATATTAGTAAGGATAATAAGTAAGTTAGTTATTTACAGTCGAAGCCGCCATAGAGTGGGATGGAGTAATCGTGATGGTAGTGGGTTCAATCTCCATCAGAGGATATTATTTATTTTCATTTTCCCGCTCTGGTAAGATTTTATTTTCACATACGCAATGGTCCAAAATTCGTGAAAAGTAGTGAACGGTGTATTAACACTAGGTTCCCTCTATATACACTACTAAGCGAGAAAAAGCGTGAAGCTGCAAAAAAAATGACTTAACACTAGTCCACAAAAAAAAAAAAAACCGGCATATTCAAGCCAAATAAAATTAACACACCCCATTGAGTACCATTGCAGCTTGCCGCATCTTTTCATAGATTAACAAAAGACATGAAGTGACTCCCAATTATTCGCCACTATTCTTGCCTTCACTAACAAAGTGATTCAAATTGATATTTCGTCTATACTATTGTTAGAGCACAATCAGAATGGGGCCAGCATCGGTTACAGTGTTTAGTTATACTTATTAAGTTTTTATATATGTATGTAATAGTGATCTATTGTCGGTTAAAATGTTGTTATTTTAGTATTAGTTTCAGTATATTAGTATTTGTAAGAGTGTGGTACAGTGGGATAGCATCTGAGTGAAAAAGAGACAGTTGTGAGTTCGATATTATGTTATTTTTATTTCTTCGGTCAGGTAAGTCCTAATGCGGCGTTGAGGTCTGTTCTCTTGGAAACCCGACGTTTCGAACACTTACAGTAGTTCGTGGTCACATGTAGAGTCTCACTTAACTCTCTGCTCTCTCACTCAATGCTACTCACTCAAAGAAAGGAGAGCAGAATAATATTTCACTACGTGTTCTATACCACACACGATGATAACAACTACTCAAAAATAAAATTTCCAACAAGTTATCTAACAATCGGTTAAGAACAACAAACCTAGTCTAGACTTTCACAAAAACGGTATACACTCATCATTAAAGAATACTAAGAAATATTCAGCTTAAAGTTCAAACGGGACCTGTTCTTGTAATTTTCCAAAGAAATAACCATTTAGCTACGTGTTTAGTTATTTTCCCTCGTGAATAGACAGTATTATTATAAAATACATACATTTGGAACGCTAATAGAAGAAAAGTGGTTATACGCGCTGTATTTGGACGAAAAATATTGTAAATTCAATATAAATCTTATATTTAAGCGCATAAAGTGGTTTTTTGAATGGTTTTGTGTTCAATTTTGAGGTTATATTTCTCTTATCTGATAAGAGATAAGGCGAAGTCGGTGTAATTCTTTGTATGGTGAGATTGACGTTTGACCTAGTCAGTAGCTTTGTCTAAAACAACGATGCTAGTTTAGATAAGTCATATGGAATTGTTTTAACGACACTTGTTTACCCATTGTTTCGGTAAAAATGCTATAATAGTATGGTGGAAAGTGCTCTTAGAGGCAGTAATATGGACATTTCTTTTTTAAATTGTATTATTCTCAAAGAGAGAGTACCTACGCAGATAGAGCAGGCAGAATTAAATTATTATGTAGACAACAGCAAAAGTTCTCCACTTTTTTCTTTTTGTCAAAGCGATGAAATAAAATTATATTATTCTCTTAACTGGAAATCGAACCCATAGATGTCTCGATTGCAGTCAGCAACTGACTAGAAGGTAATAGGTATATCACAAATTAAAATATTTCTTTAATTTGAATTTGAACCTACTACACGTTCGTATAGCCCTATTAAAATGTCAAATATACATATGACCAAATCTATATAGTTTCACAGAACTTTTAAATTTCCAAATAAAACAGTCTATTATTTATAAGAGAACTTTCTATGGAAATGTAAACAACTTCTGTATCATTTTATATTCATTTATTATTCTATTCGTGTACTTACAAATATTTCTGATGGTCTTGTTTAGAATTGACTGGTGTTTTTTTCTTTTGCTTAACTTTTTTTCCACATAACAAGACAGGCAGAGGGAACTTAGGGTAAGACATTTCCATCTAATTTTTGACATATTGCGTTTTAAGCGACGGAACTTAACACTGCGCTTTGTTTACTAGAGTCGGGAAAATAATAAAAACATATTTATAAAATTATATTTTTTATTATTATTATATAATAAGGGCTTGAACCCACGACCATTGAGTTTACAGTGAGATCTTTATCCAAATATATTTTTGCTACACCAGCTCAGTTCTGCTAAGCAGGGCGGGTAACAAACTCAACAGTCGTTCTACCTCTATGAAAGTTTATTATTTTACAATAAAAACTCGTAACACTACGTGCGGGATACAGAGTGAAGATAAAAAAACCTTCTTATATATACAATATAAGCTTAATGAAAAGCTATAACAAAATAAAAAAAAAATATGAAAATGAAACGACCAAAGCTCATTAATCCAATAATATTTTTTATAGATCCATTTCTTTCTAAACAATTAAATAGTGAACTCCAGAGGCTTGAACGTGAATGATTTTTATTACGTTTACATGGCTTCAGGTTTCAGAGAGATTCTAGTGACAAGTCACTCTGTACTTTTCTTTATGGCTATACTAATATTATAAAGCTGAAGCATTTGTTCAGGATGTGTAGTGTGGTATATATATTATATCACATTTGTTCCTCATCTTCTACCTATGTAATTCGAAACATTGCGACCAGAATGGATACCTACATACAAATAATTTAAATATAACTATTACCCCAAGTGGGGTTCGTACCCACCTCCGTTATCTTTACAATCCGACGATGAACCACTGCTCCTCAATGGCCTCAGTAGCACCACTCGATTATTTAAACAATAAAAGATTTTAGCCCGAATTGTTGTTTTCTACGAAATAAAGTAGCATTCAATTGGGCCTTGTACTGTGTTATCCTTTGAATTGGTTGGTTAGTCCTGTCATACACTTAGAAATAGATATATTATAGCTTACTCATATTGAATTTTATATTTAAAGTTTTGAAATTTATTTTACCATTTTTTAAACTGGTCTTCATGCGTTAGGCAAAGAAAAATATTTTATAAACCTAGCGAACCTACCTTGGAACTCGCGTTTCTTTTTAGTCGGTAGGTACATTCAAATTTTGTATGTCTAGACTAGTTATTAACATATTTATTAGGAATTTAAAGAAAAATCGTATGCAGAACCCAATAAAAAGTCTATTCGTAAAGTATTGCCAAACCGTATTGTTTATTAGATGACGAATCTGACATCCAAATTTTCATGACGACAATAAAAAGAAACGAATTTAAAGTCAAATTATAGAGAGTGTTCTTTTATAATCCTTTTTTTGAATATTAGCATATTGTACTTATTAAAAATATTACTTATTAAATCGTCATTATCAACCCAAAACGAGAAATGACATCCAAAAATATATTTTTCTGGACAACAAGATTTATCATTGGCATGCTATGCGCAAGAGTTTATCGCTCGCTACTAAATTGAAGTACGTGATGTGAATAGAAGGAAAATTAAATGTACTAGACTAGAGTGTATATATTGACAGGTTACTATGAAATGTATAATAAAGCTACCGGAGTTCGTGTAATGATAAAAAATAGATTTTTAGGAAAAACTCTATTTGTGTGGTCCTAATAAAGGATTTAGTTTCTTTTTCGTTTCTGTTTCAAGAAAACATTTCCATTAATAGCTTCACGCTCTATTCGTCATATAGCAGGGTAGACAGAGGGAACCTAGTGGTAAAGTCCTGTTTCCTAATTTCGTATTGAGTGACGTATAACTCAACGCTGAAATTTGTCTTGTTACCAATTCAAACTTTAACCGTAACATTTACAGAAAGACATTGTACCGCTGCGCCATGACGAGAAATTTTAGAGAAATGTATCAATTTCTCGTAATCGTGTTGGGAAGTATTATTCCATTTAATTCCGTTAAAACATATATATTAAAGTAGTAATAATACATAACTTTAAAGTAGCAGAAATTAGTAAAAATCTTCCTACAGAGGCGCTAGCAACAAAAATGTTGTAAAAAGCATATAAGGATGAGGTAGTAGCGACAAGAACGTTTCCATCTCTTTGCAAATAACACGCAATGACCTCAATCTTCTAACTTAAAAATATGGCAGATACCTAACAAGCGCTGTCGTGGCGCAGTAACTTTTCTCGCTCTGTTAACAAGATAAGCGCGACGTTGAGATCCGCCATTCAACAAAAAAAAACGCAACGCAAAAAAACATAAAACTAATCGAGATAATTTCTTAAAAGTATAAAAATATACGAAACTAAGAGCATTTGAATTCCATGTAGCATTTTTTTTTGTATTATCGTGTTGTAAAATAGTAGTTTTAAATTATTGCCGTATTAAGCAATTGCCGTCGCCGGCTCCTCTCAGCAGAACTTTGCGCCTACCTAATTGGGGGGGGGGGGGAAGTAGGAAAGTAGGAACGGAATATTAGGTACCCTGTCTACCTGCTCTATATGCGGGGAAAAGCTTGAAGCTGACTTATGATATTATTTCTTAGAAACTTTAGAATTAAAATCTACATATAAATAGCAATAACTTTAACCAATCCCCTCCATTTCATCAGAAAAAAATATACCTACACGCAACTACCTATTGTTTTTACTTACTATAAAAAAAATCAATGAATTTTAGTCTTTAAAGTCATACAAATAAAAAAAATGTATGGCTCATACAATAAGCCAATCATAAACACATCCTGTGTACTTCGCGTTTAAATTGTTAAATTAAAAATCGACATTATTACTTTACATTCAATACATTCTGTATGTACGACTTAGAAATTATATTGTTCTTCGAACTTAGGTATGTAAAGCTTGTTTATAGCTTCCTTTAAGCTGTGCTTAAAATTAAAGTGCCTATGACATCATGGAGGAGGTGGTTTGGAAGATTTTGATGTGTAATTCGTTGGAATTACGAGATATTATTTAATTTATTGTGAAGAACAGAATTGTGAGTTCGATTCTCAAAAAAATCCGAAAAAACCCGAACTTTATTTCTATTTAGAAATAAAAAATAAATTCGGCAAATAACTTGTAAATAAGACATTTATTAGTAAAACGGCGGGACGCCATTATTACAATAAATAAAATAGAATATAAATGGTTTAAGTATTCAAAGAACTATGCAGGCGCGGACTGAAGACATATTTTCTAGGAAAAAAACATTTATTTGACCTCAGACTGAGTTAATTTAGGGTATTATTTCACAATTATGCTTATTTTTTCTTTCACGCTTTTTCCCGCAATGCATAATTACCACAATGTGTTGGAAACCTAGTGTTAGACAAATTTCAAATGGATCTCAACTGCTGCTACAACTTATGCTTACTAAAGCTGAGAAATGAAAAAATAATTAATTCCTCCGAGTGGGTATCGAACCCACAGTCATCGTGTTTACAGGCCGGCACTGTGCAACGACGGCGTCAAATATTACTATTAATATTAGAATATAAAATTAATTCAATCGCTACCGGTAGATATAATTTGAATTAGTTTTATGTGTTTCATACAACTACAGTAGGCTAATGTAGACCCCATAGTGTGATATTATGTAGAAGTGACATACCGGATTCGAACTGCCACCTGCAGTGTTACTAAATTATATTTAAATGAAAAATCGTCGCTATCATTGAAAATTTATGGATTGAGAAGTGAAAAGTTATTTTTCATTTATTTAATTTTGTAGAGGTAAAACTCGAAATACCTATAGAAAAAATAATCATTTTTATTATAAGAAAAATCGTCGTGTAAATTCTTGGGAGACGCCTATAGTCTAGCTGTGCCTATATAAAAGACTGGACTAATATCTAGTAATGTAATGTATGAAGAGGTTGATGACAGTGGACGAGGCGAAAGAGGTATGTAAGACCGTAGCATTTGGCGCCCCGTTCTCTCAGACTACCCCTCTAGGGATACAGCGTGAAGTTAAGTTAAGTACTAATAAGATTTTTATTTGCTTGTGAATATAGTTCAGATATTTCATTAGGTTTTTTTAACGTAGGTATGAAAATAATAAAAAATCGTTAAAAATTGTATAAAATCATAATCGCTTCAATATATTTAAATAACATGTTTATTTTAGACGTATTTGCTAATTTCCTTGTGTTATTTACATAAAAAAGTTAAAAGACGCCATTATATTAGTTCTAAGGCCATTTAAATTACCATAATGTGATAGAAAAAATTATAACTCATAGTAGTCGATTGGTTTTTGGGTTAAATACAAAAATTGTTATGGGTTCTAATTTAGACTCTGTCTATCGTGTCTAAAAGGTTCCATTTGCTGATCTGCGTAAATATGTTGGGAGACGTGGAGTGAAAATTAGTTCCATGATTTGTACGTCCTTAGAAATCTGGTATATCCGATACTTGATGTGAGCCAGGCAGTCAGATGGTGAGAAAAACGGCTAAAGGAATCTGATTACGAAATATGGCTAAACTACTTCTCTAGACAATGTCCGTTAAACAGACGAGAGAACATTATGTAAAAAGAACTTAAATAGAAAGATGCAGTTAGGTCGAAGAGGCTAGCGTGAAGTTAGATGGCTACGCAGACTTGATTTTAGATATCTTTATTATTTTTTACCCGAGTAAGTACGCAAATATGCAAAAGTTCAGAAATCCCAACTTCACAGCGGCCACGACTCGTCGACCGCAGTATACCGATTGCATTTGTAAAATCTCGAACTCACAACCTACGCTCTAAAAAGACAATTTAACACTAATATTAAACACATAAAAGTGTAAAACTTGCATAAACAACCAACATTTTATGACAAAAATTTAAATAAACGATACAAAATTTTGTATTTAAATTGATTTATGGTAAAAATTCGTCGTGCAAATGTTTTGTTTTGTAATATTATACTGATACTGGTATCTATTTATTTATTTTAATTTTAATTTTAGCTTTATTTTTCGAGAAAAGAGGTAAATCTTTCCGTTCCTCAATAATAACTTCAAAAATAACTGATTTTAAATAGTAAATAGGTATATAAATAAAATATTTTTCAGTTTCACACTGTATCCCGCACAAAGCAGGGCAGGCAGAGGGAAGTTAGTGTTAAAACACTCCGCTCTATTAAGTGGCGGCACTTTCGCGTTTACAGTTCCACACTTGTGCCGCCGGGCCACAACCACCTCGTACTATACAGATCATATTATATATTGATTTTAGTACACCTATAATTTTTCTCTCAAGTTCTTTGAATCCACTCCCACCATGTTTGACAACTGAGCCATACTGGTGTCATATATCGCGCTAAAGCCACAATTTGCTGTTGATTCATAGGAATGAAGATTTTATGGTTGTAAAATGACATGGAAATGATAATAAATAAACGCGCCTTATCAAATGACATCGGTAACTTGGATATAGTAATAGTGGATATGGCATATCTTATTTACACAATTATAAGCTACTAAATAAGCAATATCGGCGGAAAGTGGAGAACGGTAGGGTTTTAATGGGGACGGAGTACCTTAACATTAATTTCCTAGGTTCAGTCTGCCTACTCTGCTATGTGCAGGATACACGGTGATGCTATGAAAGGAACTTAAAAAAAATATTATAAAACTCTTTCTTTCCCCCCTTTTTTCCCCGCCGAATTCTGAGGCGTTGCTTGTTAAAATGGAAATATTAAATATTTCATATCCATGTGTGGGAATCAAACCCACAACCGTCGTGTTTACAGGCACACTTATGTCCCACCGGGCTTATACGGACTCCGGCATTTTAAATATATGAAAATATTTACATAGTATCAAAAAATCTGAAATTTATCACATGTTAGACCATGCAGCTCCATAAAATTTGCTTCCTTCATTATTTAACTTTCTTAGTTCTCTATCAGAATTCGAAATATTAGTGGCGTAAATTATCGCCGAGTCTCAATAATTTAAATTCTTAAGACAATTATTGAGTTGATAAGCATGCCAGTCAGATAGGCCCAACTTTTCTTATCAGGTAATTCTCGAGGTTCTCCTGTCTGTCACATGTGGGATTCCAACCTAAAATAAATGATTTAATAACATGGAATCTTTAAATCTTAAATTGTAGTATAACTATCTATAGGAATCTACTTATTCACACATCCCTATTGCCCAAGATTGTTGAACAATAGCAGTTTGCGCCTACGCACTTACTTAAAATCTAGAAAACGACCGAAAATCAACCAAAATACTTTGAAATAAAGTTCATTTTCCATATTGAACATATCACGTGATTTACTATAATCGATTTAAAGTGATAAATGGTCGCCCAAAGACACTTATTTACAAAATCGGATAAATCGTAACATTTATATTATAATACGATACAAATGCTAATAAAATGCAATTTTAAATTTAAACATCGATTAAATGAGGAATAAAATTCGATTTTACAAGATTTGTGTTGGATTTCAATAGGTTTTTATTGGTTATAAAGCGTTAATCGATGTCATCTTGGTGTTGAGTGTTGTTTGAGTGGGCGCGATGGTTGTGGGTTTGTTTCTCCACTCTATTGCGTTGGCCGTAGAATTGGGGGAACCCCACCCCAAAATAGGCATGAATTCACTCCAGAATTTTTAGGCACAACATAATTAATTGAATTAAAAAAAAAACCTATACAAGAAAACATCTACTAAAGGTAATATCCATTTTTTACAGAATTATATTTTCTCATTTAAAAGTGGCAAATTTAAAACATAATAATAAAAATTCTTCACGTTGACGCTAATTTAGTGTTGGTAAAATAATTTATGTAATGTATTTTTTACACTACAAGTAATTTTTTTTCTTAGGTATTTGATTGAAAATAATCGTTACAACATTTGTATTTCATTTCATACAACCAAACATAAGTTTGCTAACTTCTATAAGTTGTACTTTATAACGTACAATCTTGAAATTGGTATGGAAGCATTGGAGATCGAGCTCTACTCGCACTTAACCGGTTTTTTTAACTTTAAAATAAAGGAATCGAATCCATTATTTAATAGAAATATGTCAATTGGACCGCAATGGCTTTTCTTATATAATTTTCTTATTATTACAATTCTCCAGCATAGCCGACAGAAACATATTTAAACAGCCCAAGTTCGGTAACTTTCTATGGACAAACGTGAAAATGTGTTAATCTAAACCTTACCGCGAGTGCGAATCAAACCCACGACTACCACCACCACTTCCATTCCATACCTAATAATTTGCATTAGTACTTATTTATTACAATAAAATTATAAAGATAACATAATATTTATATACCTAATAAAGAATTACTTCCATACTGGGCGAGCTCGACAGACGGACAGACATTTATATTAAGAAGAATAACTTATCTCCCTTATCATAATCTAACAAAAGATCACAATAGAGTGTTACAGCATCATCAATATATTATGTTACACTGCCGTCGAATGGTTTTGATACTTTTTATGTATTTATTGATCATTTTAATATATTGGTTTTTTATAGCTTCACGCTGAATCCCGCTTATAGCAGACAGAAGAGAAACTAGTAATAAGACTTAGTCTAAGACAACATTTCCTGCGCTCCCCCCATATTTTAGGAC
The DNA here is from genome assembly GCA_036379175.1 of Heliconius cydno galanthus. Taxonomy (NCBI): domain Eukaryota; kingdom Metazoa; phylum Arthropoda; class Insecta; order Lepidoptera; family Nymphalidae; genus Heliconius; species Heliconius cydno. The sequence goes on along the minus strand of JAKRZM010000643.1, from coordinate 361,948 downwards.
ATTGCCTGTTGAGTGGAGGTACCTACTCACTGCGACGCTTGTTTGTCTTGTTATCAGAACGAGAAATTGAAAATAATACATTTCCCTGACGGGAATCGAATACCCAACCGTCGTTTACAGTCATTACGTACTATACCGCTACGCCACTACGGCCTATTTATATAATATAATAAAAAAAGATAAGTATCAAAACCAAATGCTAAGAAACAATCCAAGTTAGAAGGTGTGAGTTGTGAATTACATCGCAGCGGGAAGTTCCTCGAATGATGCGCCGATATCGCCAACGCACTGATGGATAGACTGTAGACTGTTAATCTACTTGGTAGTAGTGGTGTAGACATGGAAAGGTCCAAGTTCGATTTTCTTTTTCACTAGGTTCCCTCTGCCTACCTTCTTACACGTGGGGCACAACGTGAAGTTAATAAAAAAAATCTTCATACTGTTCTGGCTTAAGTATTGTTTTAACAGAAACCGGAGAACGGAGTAATCTTTCACAAAGTTAAATGATTTTATCAAATTAATTCGCTGATACAAAAAATAATAATAATAATACATTATTCCATCTTGGTAGGGAGAAACTGGAAACCTACTGTTAAGACACTTCATAAGTAACAGAGTTATGCTCAAAGCTCTCCGTATATGGAGGTCGTCTCAAATAATCAAGATAAATTTCTAAGAGCTTTTGGTTTACTACTAGGATAATACATTACCCTCCTTTACATAACAAAATAGGGTAAAAAACAGATTCATTATACTAAATAACATGTAGTGTTCAAACATACGGTTAACGTAGTGACTTAACTCTACTCGTAGTTTCTCTGTAAAGTTAAAAAAACGAGACAAATATTAAAAAAATAAAAAACATATCTATACATATATTAATTTCAAAGATTCTCAGAGGTAAGCAAGCGTGAAGTGAATCATAACTTATGTCAATACAGACAATCAATCAAATCTCCGGGTTCCGCATATCGTTTTGTTTAGGGGACTCCCCGTCGCGACGTGATTCACATTCACACCTCCATTTATTGTATTATAGATACGATTTAGTTTATTTTTATATTCTGTTTTAATCGATTTAATAGTAACATTTCGATACGTAGCGTAAGAATCGATTAATTTATTTGTCTATATTTATGGTATGTTTTAGTTATAATATAATATCGAATTTATAGAAACGCTATAAGCATAAGTCTAATCACAAGCGAGTTAGGGAAAAGTAGGAAACGCTAAAAAAAAAAATATTTTAAGACAATACGTTTTGTGTAGCGGAACTAAACGCCGCGTTTAGCCTTGCCAGGACATTTTCTCAATTGAGGATTGAGCCCACACGTTTACAGGCAGATATTAAAAAAAACTTGATCTTTACAAATTAGTATTAGTATGAGGCCGCCGTGGCGCAGCGGTACGAGGGTGTGACGACGACGATTGAGGGTTCGATCCCAACTCGGAAGAATAAATTATCATTTATTAATATCTTCGCTCTGGCACCAAGGCATAAGCCTGGCGTTGAGATCTGTCACTCAACATGCGATGCCTCGAAAAATTCGGCTCGAAAAATTCGAAAAAAAAAAATTCGAGTGTCTTAACATTAGGTTCCCTCTGCCTACCCTGCTATGTAAGGGATACAGGGTAACGCTAATATATTTATTTTTAACATATTAATAAATAATAGGCTAAGAACATAAGATTAGAAAAATACAACAAGAAGAAAAAGAGTTAGAAATAAAACATTAACAGATAGATAGATACATCACATAAAATTAATCGAACCCAGCACATGGTACCTCAAAGTGACACCCAACACCGCTATTACTATACTATAAATAAACATATTAGATAATAAATTAACCAAGGCTAGACATTAAAAAGAAACATATATTAAATAACGTGGTGTCGTTCCTGCTCGTCGTGTTTTGTTACTTACTTTTTTTTAGTAGTGTAGGCAGAGGAAACTTAACGCTAATACACTCCTTTCTCCGCGCATCGCCCAATTTTTTTATTATTGCGTATAGAGTGGCGGAACTCTACGCTGCGCTTTGTATTGATGCCAATGTAGAGCGAGTAAAAAAATAAAACAATTAAAAAATGAATTTCAATTTGCAGATATGCCTTGCAGTTCAGCGTCGAATCCCACCCGGGGATAATTTTCATTTACTTCTGGTCTGGTAACAAGACATTCAATGCCTATAAAATTGAACAGAAATTGGGGTAAGGAGTGTCGTATAACTAGGTTCCTTCAGCCTACCCTATTATATATCGAGATGCAATAAAACAAGAAAAAAAACAGTAGAACGTGTAAAAAACCAAACATTCCGTTGGAATGTCCGATCATGGATAACTCAATCTAACACTGTGCGCTATGTTAATGTGGGAACGATACTTTATACGTATTTACATTTTATTTAACTTTTCATTTTATTTGATACTTATTTTGGTTAGTCTGTCAAGAGGGCTATGGGTTCGATTCTCACCAAAAAAAAACAGCTTTCCTTGCAAATTACACCTGAAATTGTATGTATTTTTTACATTTTTAAAGTGTTATGCCACACTAAATATGGGAAAATACGTGAAAAGAAACATAGTTTTACAATTTGAACATAGCGGGGAATCGAATCCGTATCTCTTGGAAAACGCCCACTAAACCACACTTTCTGATTAAGCTACGTCGAAATTTGGACGTTTAAGATTTTATACATTTTGTATACAGAAGTCTCGAATTTAGAACGCACTTTTTATATTCTTAAAAGCTTATTAACAATGGTTTTTTTAGCATTACGTTTTTTTCACGTTTCTAGCTATTCCACACACAGCAGGGTATGTAGAAAGTACTTGGGAAAATAGTGTTAGGACACTTGACTTATAAGAAGACAAATAATATTCTTATAAAAAAAATACAAAGAAAATATAAGCTACCCTCAGTTCGACTACGCTATTAAACACTATAAAACCAAGCTATTCGATACTACTAATGAAACCCGATCGTTCTTTTAGATTTAAGGAAAAAAGTTGACATCTAAATAGAAACGATTGTAGGATAAGTATATTTAGGGAACTGAAACTACTTTAACTATTATTGTTTTGTGTTAACTAACATTATTTTTTTTGTAACTTCACGCACTTTGTATCACGCACTTAGCAGCGTAGCTAGAGTGAACCCTGGAATCTAGTGTTAAGACACTCCGTTCCAAGTGGCAGAACTCAACGCCGCGCTTAACTATTAATGTAATATACCTGCAATTTTTAAAGGTTTCAATTGGAATCCTAAGCCAATCACAATCTTTACTATGATAATTAGAAAAAGAGGAACTGAGTTTTTAACACTACTTTTTCTCTATCTTCCTTACTGAATTATTACATTGTAAAAATTCTATCCATTTATCCGTCCTCCTTCTTCTGCTGTCTGTCTTCTGTGTGTTCCGTCCGTCCGTCTGCGTGGTAAGAGAGGCTTGAAGAGATCTCACATTGACATTTGAGAACATAATATCCATGATACTGGAGGAAGGTCACGTAAAAAGCTAAAGCAGTCCCTGGGTATAAGGAGGTTGATGATAGTGGACGAGGCGAAACACCGTAACGTTTGGCGCTTTATTTAGCTAAAAAAACTATATATAAATATACGTACTTACTTAATATGATAGTACATACGTATATACAAAATAAAACAAGTAATATCTTATATCTTACCGATTGTCATACAAATAAAATGTATTTAAACATTGTCGATATCATATTTCTAAAATAAAAATATCCTATAGATACTAAGGCATTTACAATATGAAAACAACGTAATGATATCAAAGTACTATTATTTATTAATGTACATGTCAGTTTTGATATTAATAAAAATATATTTATTGAAGGTTAATATTATTTAAGTCCATAGTGATAGTGTGCATTCAAATCTACATAAATAAATACTTTTGTGGCTCTCCTGCTACAGTAGAACAGCTTCTGATGGTTACAAGTTCAATCTCCATTCGGGGAATTGATTATATTTAATTTCTAGCTAACCTGAGTTCGAGTCGTGTATAAGAAGAAGAGCTAAAGAGTTCTACTATACAGGTCCTGGGTCCATCATCAGGCCAGCTCGATGATACCAATTGTCACTTAAGCTACGTATAACTGCCAAGTTTATTGATAATAAAACATTTATAGATTTTTTGTACAAGCAAAAATACCTCTTATATTGGGGAAATCAAAAATTAAAACGGACAAAGCCACGCTCAGAAAGCTAATTTACCAGCTGATACATAAAAATTCTTATCTCGGATCATTACAGAAACAATTTACCTTATTTAAATGTATTTTCGATACAAGTTTCAATTTGTCTCGCGATTAATAATAAAAATAATTGTCCACAAGTCATGAGTTTTTATTGTTACGTTCACGCGCCGGGACGTTTATGTCTTATTTAAACTTTGTTTTACTTAATGTTGTGCCGTAATTGAAATTGGACTCGTTTAAAAATACGAATATACTTACATACTTATATGTCGAAAAATATATTGGGGCCCTCGTGGCGCAGTGATACAGCGTCTAATTGTAATAGCGCGGTTGTGGCTTCGAATCTCGCACAGAGAAATTAATGAATTATTTCTTGGGTCTGGTAACAAGATTGAGGCAGAGCGCGACGTTGAACTCCACAACTAAACACAAAATGTCTTGAAAATTGAGTGGAAAGTAGAGAACAGAATTGTTAGATATTTCTTTACCTCTGTTTACTCTGCTATAAGGGGTAGGTAGGTGGGTAGGTGAATCTTTTAATTTGTTTTTTTATAATGACACTGTAAGATAAAGTTGCTTAGAAATTATTAAGACAATTATGCACTGCTTCATTGTTTTTTTTCTCAGCTTCACACTTATCCCGCATATAGAAAAAAGGGAATGGGAAACTAAATGAGACTAATTCATTTCTCCGAGTGGATTAGAACACACAACCATCACGCTTACATTCAGATACTGTCCCATACTCATTTATTTAATGTAATATAGCAAAATATACTCGTCATTTAATGAGATAGAAGCCATCGTGACTCAGTGAAGCAATGTTTGATTGCTATAAACGATTGTGGGTCCGATTTCCGTTCAGGTAGATTATATTCAAGTTACATAATATCATTTTCTCTTTTTGAAAAGAAAAAAGTGGAGAACGGAGTGTATTAACACTAGGGTATCGCTGCGTACCCTGCTAATGCTAATATGTTATACCCATATATATTATATGCTATTCCGGGTACCTGTCGGTAATGGCAGGGACGTACAGACAGACAAATTTATAAGCCGCCGCTAACGAGATGTAAAGTGGGTCTACATGGAGATGGTTATAAATGATATTTATATTTATTATTTTTTTAGCTTCACAGTATTAATAAGCGAAGGGAACACGTTGCGTGTTGAATGACAGAGCTCAACGACGCATCGTTTTTAATGTCATTGTTTTTTTTTTGTGATATTTCTTGTAATACAGTTTCTGAATATTATGCAAGAAAAAGATTTTTTCATTAGTACCAGGTGAACATTAACTTTGTAGAACTATAAGAGGTGAGGTATAATTCTCAACATCTTCTTAAAAAAACTTTTTAAAATATATTTTTGAGAGAATAAAATAATATTTTATTAAAAAATATCACAAAATTGTCGAAAAATCCATAATTCCATAAAATTTTAGAGAGAAAGCACAAATTTAATTTCATGCATCGGGACCTTGCAATCAATTTAATTTTCTTACAAATATTTAGAATAATTTTTTAAGCTTTAATATTTCTTTTATAAAATAAAAAAAAAGATAAATAATATTGGTTTATTATTATCTTGACCTATTGAAGATTTAAGCAAAGAAAAAAATCAAAGTAATTTACAACTAAATAAATATTAAATATCACGACCATATTTTTTACTTTGAAGCGTATAACGAACTCAAATAAAACAAGTGTTTAAGACCAAACAAATAAACACACAGTATAATGTGCAGGTGTGAATGAACATTGGGCTGCCGGGTAAAGGATGGATGTATACGAATTTCTATAAGAGAGAAAGAGACAGAAGATGGCATTAAAACGAAACAATATATTAAAATCGATTTTTCTATTTCGATTATTGAAAAATATGTATCGATGTTACACTAAATGTATTTTGTATCAATATTTACTTAGTTTATTTATGTCTATTTTATTTTTTAACGTGATTTCTTCGTAGATCATTTAAGTAAAGTATCAGCATTTGAAAATATATTTACTAATTCTTTATATTCTTATAAGTTTTTGTAAATTATTGTTATTATTAGAGGTCTTTGTAGTTCTGCCATTCAACTTGCTGTCTCAAAAAAAAGGGAACGGAGTGTTCTCTACTTTCCGTCCCAAAGGAGGGACAGTTTAACCACGATGATCCTGAGAGTCCCTCTATCTGCCCTGCTATGTGGGAAAATACGTAAAGCAACTTCTTTTTTGTACAATAAAAACGATAAGAAATATTAAAAATTTAAACCATGGTACATTTTTTACTCTAAATATCAACATCCGGTCCATTTAACTTAAATTAGTATCAAAAATAACACGAAAGAAAAAATAAAATATATAACATCGAATGATCTTCGTTTCTCTTTTCCATATCTTTATTTTTAATCGAATCGAAATAAAAATTAATGAATTTGCCGTAAACCCCGATACGTAATGTCACAGGTTAATAAAGTAATAACCGACACGTATTCGTGTAAGGCTCTGTTGACAAGCGACAGTTTGATTTTTTAAAAAGATAAATTAGTGTTTGGATAAAGATCTAAATTGATACAGATTAAAATAATGGTTTTATAAAATATTAAATTGTATTGAATATATTTATTTATAAATTAATAAGATAGCTCTAAATACGCAAATTATCGAAGCTGTCCTACATTTTAAATAACGTACTTACTACTTACAGAAAAAAATGACTTAATTAATTTAATTTCCATCATTGTCATTCATTTCTTTTTTTTATTTTTAGTTAACTACATTCATGTATTTCAGTGGATTATCTAGATAACGTACTGTTTAGACTTTAGACTAAAGAAATAAAGAAATTCCTAGTCCTGGTCTTAGGTGGACCTTCATTTCTTTATTTAGTTAAATTACATATGACATACTCCTTATAGTATTTAGAAACCCAGGTATTAAAATTACACCAAATACTCAAAAAAACAAATACTTCAAAGAAAAAATAATCATAACATAAAAAGATGCAAACCTTCGCGTCGGTGTATAACAGCTTAATACAAGTCACTTTACGATTTTATTAAATTTTATCTCGACAAAGTTTATTATAAATATATTAAAAGCAAATGATCGTTTTAAAGTATTAACGACAACGACACCGCAATAACGTGACGTCAACAAGAGTGGTGCAAAGTTTCACTTAGGTTGGTCGATTTATATACATACTAGCGACCCTATTGCGGCTTCGCCCGCTTTTACTACTGGATTATTCATATAATGTATGTTTGCAAAGCACTTAAGATAATGTGAAAATTAATTAAACCCTAATGCAACCCGCATTTTCGTAGTTTCAATAAGGATTTTCCAATTGTTTTACACAGCAAGGATTTTTTAGTAGGTACCGTAATTTTAAATCTGTGCTACTAATCTTTTCAAGTACTTATTAAAATATATTTAAATTACTATTTTTAGATAGTTAAATGACATTAAATAATACATTCAACTCCAATTATCCAATACGTGCAAACGCATCTAACACTTCGTTGCTATAGAGACAGGCGGGTTTTTTTTCGAGCTTGTGGTTAATGCTGAAGAGGGTATTCTATCCCTGATGAAAAGCAAGTACTACGTGGCTGCCTGTGAGGAAAATTAAATAGAATGCATCGGCCGGGAATCGAACCATGGCCGCCCGCGTGGCAGGCGAGCATTCTACCACTGAACCACCGATGCGTGTAAGGCAGGCGGGCGCGGCGGACGCATGGCGAGTGGCGAGCCGTTTCGCAGCAAGGATTTTTTGATATTATAACAACTTCTAAAGTACTTATTAAAATGAAAAACGGTAAAAGACAGTTTTGATCTACATTAAATGGTCAACGTAACTAATGTACTTATTTATATACTGAGAGTAAGGGATAAGTGAAACTTGAGTAACATACAGCTGATGTGTCAACGGCGGGATGTGTCAACAATTAAATGCGTTTTTCTGTAAAACTATTTGCAATTTCGAAATATTGTAAAAAGCAAATTTTATCTTCGTTTAACGTAGAAAATAAATAAAGTATTTTAAAGGATAAGGATTAATACCATTATGGAAAAATATCCCTCACAATAAAAAATATATTAAAATTATTGTTTTTAGACAGAAAAATGATCACTACACGTTATTCTTAAAAGATACGAATATGCCATCGCGGACTTTTTTGTAGATCTTATTAAGAGGAACAATACTCCAGTACATTTTTTTCATGTAGTATTTACCATTAAAGCAGCGCATGCGCCAAAGTGTCTCAGCGGGTAGGACTTTATACACATTTATCGTATTTATGTTAATTTACATAAGAATGTACAAATAATAAACTGTATATAAACCTTCCCTGAGAAATACTCGACTTAATGGTGAAAACCGCATAAAAATCCGTTGGGTGGTTTAGAAGAAGAAGAGTTAGAAAGTTCAGACAGACACAAAAAGCGACTTTGTTTTATAAGATATAGGATATGAAACAATGTCTCGAATTTACATGGTGAATGGAGAACAGAGTGTTTAAATATAGGTTCTCTCTACCTACCCTGCTATATGCGGGATGGAAGAGTGAAGCTCTATTCTCGAAGTTAGACATCCAGGATGCCATGAATGGATGTCGTGATGCTGATAATAACAGCCAATGGACGAACCACTGAAGATGTTAAAGAAAACCCACACGAAACGAGAATTAATGAATGCCAGATCTCAACGCCGCTTTGTCTCGTTACCAGAGTAATGAAGATATTAAATATTTTATATTCTGGCGTAGTATCCCAACCTACAACCCGCCGCGCTTATAGTCGTACATTATGCCTCTGCTCCACGACTGGCCTCAAGATGAATGAAAGACTCGGCGTTGAGTTCCTCCACTCAACACATAGTGCGTGTTCTCGGAAATTGTTGAGTGCAAGCTACCGAATGCTAAGCCACCCTGGACTTAGCACTCGGTTCCCTTTTTGTACTCTGATATGCGGGAAAATGCGTGAAGCTGTAATCAATAGAAGACGCGTTAACTTTAATAAGCATAAAATATCTCTCGTCAGATTCAAATATGTAATGATCATTAAACATGATAAGCTTAATTCCGATGTTTGAGCTTTGAATTCACAAGATACGATTTGACATAACAAGACCAATTATAAAGGCAAACTTTATATTCATATAGGTATATGAATGTATACCATCGGGCTATGGTGATGCAGCGATACAGCGTCAGATAAAAGTGGCGGTTGTGGGTTCGATACCCACAGAGAGTGGGGAGATTGGGAACAGAGTGACCTAATAATACTAGGTCTAATACTAGGTCTCCTTTTCCTATACTTGTAGAGCTTGAGTTCAACTTCCATTAGAATGAATGAATTATTTTCATTCCGCAGCTCTCGTAGCAAAATAAAGTGCGGTGTTCAATTCCAACAATCACCATAATGTCTCAAAATTCGGCAATGCATAGAGAACGGAGTGTCTTAACACTAGGTGCTCTCCGCTCTGTCTCTTACCCTACCAAATGCGAGATACAGTGCGAAGATAAAAATAAATATTAAACCGTCATTAGTTAAAAATATAATTTGGTCACTGACTTCATATGCAATTATCCATCCATATTTGAGATGATATCTTTATTTTATATTAATGAATACCTTTTTTCACACTATAGGTTTGTATAAATAATTGGAATTAAATGTTTGGGTCAATTACATTTTTTATTTGAGTCAAGAAACGAAAATATATCAAGTGTAAACATTCCAGCAGGAATCGAACCCACTATAATCTAGTATAGGTGGCCAATCTGAGTCATATTGGTGTCAGAATAAATTAATAATAATAAGTATATAGTGTTTTATGTTTTAAAATAAATTATTTGTACTTTCCAAAAAATAAATAAATAATTAAGTTAAAAAATACATAGGTACTTATGAATTTTGTGATGTGACATCCAAATATTTTTTATATCATATATATAATAAAAAAAAAACATAGTATTTGGTTTAATTTTTTTTTTATTTGACAAAGTTTTTTTTTCGACTTCTTACAACAAAATCCACTTTTCAAGTAGCGTTTTTATTAATAAATTTTGTAATTTAAAAATGTCAATTGTGTACTTTTATATATTTTTTTTAAATGTTAAACATAACATTTTCTTAGCTCCACGCTGTATGCACTGCCTACCCTGCTATGTGCGGATGCAGAGGGAACCTGGGAACCTGAATTTACAAAATGTCAATTTTAACAAAAGTAACAAAAGGTTAGTAAGTAAATTGGAGCATAGCCTCTATAGCCTCTCATAGTAAGAGGATTTATCCATATTCCTACAGGATTTTTAAAAGTGAAATTTTCAATTTTACCTTTTGAAGTCTACGCGCACAAAGTTTAAAGAGAGAAATCCTTGACGTGACGTTTTGACTCTACTTTTTATCAAAAAAATATGTTTTATCATTAAACATTGAACGAGTGGAAATTCTATCTGTATCGATTATTGATTTAAAAATGCTTAAAAAGAATCATATTACTTTATTACAAGAAATAAATATTATAAAATATATAATATATATTTTATAAAATTGAAAAGACTTCTATATTTACTTATATTTTTTAAATTTTAATGTCAACAATATTTTCTAAATTGATTCTGGTGTAGAGTGACTTGGTCATTTCAAGTATTCATTTTGCTTACGTACAGTAGTTCACAAATTTGAATATACACCATTAGGATTTCTTTATTTTATTTCTTTATTTATAAATTATTTGAAGCTACCTTTTTTTATATTTTTAGGTTTCACAAAATGTTGAAGTGAAAATCGATATATTTTTATAACTATAATTTGCAGCATTGTAACGTACAATCTTTTAGTTTTTGCTTCACCACTTGCAACACTGACTTCTTTCTTTTTGAATTAAAAAAAATCCTGCTACTATTTGACACGTACCTAAATATTATAAAAAAATATAGAATCTGCTTAACGCTGTATCCCTCATAGAGCAGAGTAGGTAGAGGGAACAATGTTAATACACTCTCGTTTCCAACTCTCCGCCGAATTTTTCGAAACATTTCGTGTTATATGGCGGAACCCAGCAACATTCCCTCGAGTGGGGATCGATCCTTGTGCCCCTGCACCTACAACAGACAATAAAAAAATATTGCTTAATAAGTTACTAAATGGAATGATAGTCAAAAAACTAGTTTTAGAACTGTAGATTTACCTACTACGGATAATGAAATATACTACGGATTTACATTTACATAATATATATCTATATTTTTTGATCCTAATAAAAATGCGCACACGTCTCGCACCTGGTAAAGACGATTAAAATTTATTATTTAGTTATGTCGTTCCTGGTGGCATATAGTGAACATTTTCTTTGAAAATTACAACTTTAATATGTTCATAGTCGATATCGTACCAACGCTCAATATCGATATCCAACAATTTTGCATAAAAAATCGATTCTCTTAATTTGTTTGTTTACAATCTATGGTACATAAATGTCAAAGATTATTAAATAATATTCAATATTATTTAAAATATTTAAAAATCCTAATTTTCAAGAACAAGGGTCATATTTGGTATTGAGGTCGTTGCGAAATACTTAACGGCGTGCTGGTGGTGACAATTATGGATTCAAATTTAATTCGGGGGAAACGCTTAAGTATTTTGTTAGGTACATAAAAGACATTATGAAGTTCTGCTTCCCAACAGCATGTCTAAATTGGCTGAATTTAAGAATAAAATGGAAAACTTCAAGAAACATCATCGTCCAATTCGTTACATATTCTTACTAGTACCTAATATTAAAAATGTGGAACTTTGTAAGCATGGATTCTTGTTCCACTTTCACGCAACAACTATTGAAAAGGAATATGTGAGACTTTATTTTAATATACTTTATATATAACAATAATAATAGGCTATAATTTATGTAAAGATTTTGTATAATTTGTCTATGATATAACAATAAGTTTAAGCGTGAGAAGCCGCGCGTAGGTGGCTAGTTTTATACCTACGCAAGTCTCATTTTTTAATACGTTCATTAGTTCCTTATTACGTTCATTAATTTTTGCGTGAAGGTTAAACAAATATCGATCGACACAAACTTTCAGATTTATAATATTATTTCAGTAGTAGGATAAACCAAAAAGTATTAAAAAAACCATACACTGTACAAAATTTAATAATAATTACATACTTTAAAATAATGAATTAACAAAAAATCACCCTTAAAATAAACATAGCGCGCCATTAATCGCAAATTTGGCTGAGTTTACAAAATATCACCATCTCGCTCTAATGTATTGTAAAAAGACTACAATGTATATTTTTATCTCTCTCTCGCATTAAGTTACAATCAATTGCCATGCGCAAACAGACGCCTATGATATATCCAATTAAGTGGCGTTTCTGCAGAAGGATGTAAATGAGTTTTTTTTATCAAATTTCGTTTTAGTTTAAATTTAAATAAAACACTATTTATTATAACATAATCATTCACCGAGGTCGATCAATTGTGAGTTCGATTTCCACTTGAGGAAATTAAATATTTAATATTTTCAATTTCTCGCACTGGTAATGAGGCGAAGGGCGTCACCGCTTAACACGCAATGCCTTCAAAATTCGGCGGAGAGTGAGGAATAAAAAAATATATAATTTGATCAGTGTCTTAACACTACCGGCTCTCGGGTACCCTTTACCTACCCTGCTTTGTGGAGGATACAATAGGCAACTAAAAATTCATTAAAGAGGCTGACGTTTGTGGGGGTCGATTTCCAATGAGAGGAAATTATTATTTCAATTTCCTCGCTGTGATAACAAAACAAAGCACGACGTAGAGGTGAATCAGGAAAATTAGGGTCACTCCGTGTTTTAGGATCTCTCAATCTACCCTACTTTGACGGAAATAACGTGAAGCTGCTAACTTATGCTCTTTATGTAATTCAATCAAGCTTTGTTTTTGCAACATGTTTTAATGTCAAAATTAGAAGATTCTAAGCTATACTTACGTGTAAGTGGAAAGAATATCTGTTACAATTCGAAGAAAACCAAAATAATATCTATTAATATATTAATATACAAATTAATAAATATATTTATTTTCAGATTTTGGAATTAGCAGAGAGACTGATTTTAATATAGCCACATGAACTATTTAAATAACAAATTCTCACATTTCCCTACCATCCAATGTTTTACACGAGCACCGTGTCTCAGGTAACGTGAAGAAATTTACCGAGTATTAAATCTCTGAACAAACAAGTTGTTCGCGCTTACACACACATGCAAATACGTATGTATGTATGTACGTACACACATGTAAAGGATACAGATAATATACGTGTGCAATTTGAATGGCACAGATGGCATATTTTTAATACAAATAAGGTTTCAAGGGTTATTTGTATTGAGAACTTTTTTTAATGTTCTTATTAGGTTGTTTAAATGGTTAACTAGCTATAGCTATAGCTATAGTTGTAACGAAAAGAGATTTCTTTAGCTTAACACTAAATACCGCACATGGCAGTAGTCAGAGGGAACCTGGTAATCTTGTTCGTTCCATAAAGACACTTCCATTAATCACTTTCCGCCGAATTCTGAAGGCATTACGGGTTGAGTAGCGCAACTCAACGCCGCGATTTGTCATAAAAAAAAGAGATGTATTTTTGTATGAAATGAAAAGAGTATAAGTTCTCTTCAGTGCAGTTACGCAGTTAGGGCACGGTGGCGCAGCGGCGTAATGGTTAACCATGATCGCGTCACAAGACTGTTGCGGTTGTTCGATTCCCTGATGAGGAAATAAATTATTTTCGTGAATAACACTAACGAAACTAATTAAACCTATACGTGTACGCACCCAATAAAAAATATGTGAAAAAAATATTCTCCTTAACTCGTAACATACTCAACACATTTTCTTGTCAACTTAGTATTAAATCTAGTAATTTAGTTGTTTAATCAAATATATCATCTTATAGCCAGTCTCTTGCAAGTTACTCGTAGATTACGTCGTGCGTGCTATTGGTAATTTAAATTGCAATTGCTTTTAAATCGGAATGTAAAAAGTAAGTATCAATATATTAAATATAATATATATGTTTTCTAAAGTTTTAATAAGATATTGAGAATGGAAAAATATTTTGAAATGTACTCGTACCTAAAGAAATTTTAAAGTAGCGTGAATCAAACCCACATCTCTTGTTTACCGTCCAAGCACTAACCTGCGGAACTTACCACCGCGCTTTGTATTGCCTGAGCAAAGAAATAAAAATAATTAATTCCCTAGAGTGGGCATCGAATCCATAACCATCAGGCTTACAGTCAGATGTTCAGTAGATCCACTATGGCCTCAATGTTTATGCGTTAAAACCGGGAAAGATGTACCTACTTTCTGAAAATGTCTCCTAATTTCAAAAATATAAATTTTATATAAATAATTACTATGAATTTAACTATTTTAATCGCTTATGTTGAATTATTAATTGCTTATTTATTATTAATTGCTTGATTTTGTCAAATACAGATTTAACAGCATTTTACTTTTCGTGGAACCCTTTTTTTTTGGGGGATAGATGCCTTCCACTATAAAATATTATCGTTATTTGATCTGATTAAGAGTATATTAAAATACGATTTTAGGTTCCGCTGCTGAGCATGTGCTGCCTTACACGGACTTAAAACTTAGACGGAACGTTAAAATTAGAGTCACTAAACAAAATAAGCTTATATTGTAACTTCAAAATAATTACTTAACTAAGAGTTTTGCGGCTTTCACTGTAAGGATTATATTTAATAATCCATTCAAGTTTTAAACAAGAAAGAAATCCATTTATTATAATATCCTTAAGTTAGGTTATTATGTGCTTTTTCTAACGACAAGGTAAAATCAATTATTAAAGTATAGAAAAAAGTGGCTATATGTTCGGCGTTAAGTTCAGCCACGAAAATTGAAAAGCAGAAGTGGGGAACTCCGTGTTTTAACACTAGGTTCCCTCTTCTTACCCTGTTGTATGCGGGATATTGCGTGAAGCTGAAAAAATAAATATTATGTTGTCTCTACAAAATTAAGAGCTCGTCATCCACCTGTCTACACCGTAGTTTCAATTTAATTTATATAAGACGGAAACAATCATTTAAGTACCTACATGAGATTTAAAAAGCTATTACCAAATAAGTTTTTATACTTAATAGCTAACTAGTTACCTACATAATAAGTATTTTGTTAGTTTTGATTGCTCAATTGTATGAGACACGCACAGTCATTTCTGTAATTGGAATGTAAAAGTATTTTACTTGAGAACACTTAAGAAACTATTCTTTTAATCTAATTCTTAAATAACTTTTAAAAATGTTACATAATTGTTTTTTTTCTTTGTTTTTTTTAAGGAGAAAAAAACTTGTCATCCTGTTTTTCACGTTTCCGTAAATGCGGATATTGTGTGTTGGTCCGTCGAAACCGGCCCTCGAAAAAATTCCACCTCCACCTCAAATCAGCCAAGTTGGAAACAAGGTATGAACTAATCAATCATAAATTGAATAGTTTTCGCTTTTTCGTAAGTAATTTCTTGTTTTTTCGTAGTATCACTAAGTAAATATATCAATATTATAAACAGTTTGTTTGGATGAACGCGCTAATCTCGGGAAATTCTACCTATATCAAGTTGACCATTTCGATGTAACCCATTTTTAATCGACTCCAAAAAAAGGAGGAAGTTCTCAATTCGTCGCAATCTTTTTTATCTACGGACAGTCACGTCCCTTACTAAGAATGTCTGATGTGTTATACATAACTGTTAGTTGTTTCTATATAAAATACATTTTTGCTTGTAATCGAACGGAGAGATTTAATATAATTTTCTCAATTATTTGAACTCCACATACCTATCTGTAAAAACAGGGTAGCCAGATGTTCGCGCTGCTCGATTTTCAAAACATTGCATGTTGAATAGTGGAACTCAACGACACTTTTTATCTTGTCACCAGAGCAAGAAAAATAGAAGAAAAATAATTCATTCACCTGAGCGGAAATCGAACCGGCAACCGTCGCGTTAACTATCAGATGCAACGTCGCTGCCTCATGACGGCCTCCTAAATTCGTTTTAAAGTCGAACATAGTGATTTAACACTAGTTTCTGCCCACTTTTCCCGTATTATACGAAAAATAGATAAGAGACAACAAAAAACCACATAATATTTAGTATAATATCAGTAGTTAAGAGGAACGACGCGAGCAGGCGGAGCGGTATTAGGTGGAATGAGCTTTTAAACACCCACTTTGCCCATCAACAGCGACCGATTAGAATAAAGGCATGGAACTTTGTGCGTTTCCATTTGATGTAGTTGTTATTGAAATTGTTTTTAAAATATCTAGTCCCAGACGTAGGCTGTTGATTTGATTTCCAGTCGGGGAATAGACTATTTCATTTCTTCGCTCTGGTAACGAGACAACGGCGCACTGCGTTGACTTCTACCTCTCAACAAGCAATGTTTCGGACATAAGAAGGAAAATGGTTAATGGGATGTCTTAACACTAGGTTCCCTCTATTTTGACTTCGACAACTTCTACGGTACTTTAGGTAGGGTTTAACCACACTTCATTTAAATTTAATGTAATAGTCGGATGGATAGCGGATACCACTAAAGTAATGGTAAAGTAACATAAGTGCAGTTTCACTTTTTTTTCCGTATATCTAATTAGGCAGAGGGAGCCTAATGTCAAGAATCTCCGTTATTCGCTTTCCAAGCAAATACAATATATTGCGTGTTGAGTGGTGGAAATGAAAATAATTCATTCCATCGAGTGGGAAATGAACTCACAACCATTGCGTTTACAATCAGATGATGTCTCTGAAATGTACAAAATTAAAAAAAAAACTATAGATATTAATTATCGGTCAATGGAAACGCACAACCGTTCAACCGTACCCTATTTATATAAATATAATGTTTGTGCTTATTTCGTGAAATATAATTTACTCTTGATAGCGCCTTATTAAATGTTAATTTATTGTAAAACTGTTCACCCACCCCCTAATGTTGGGCCAACGACCAATTCACCAACTTTTACTATGAAGTGTTTTAAATTATCAACTTCCTTGTTTGTGTATACGAGAATAGTAGGTAATATTTAAAAAAAAACACATTTTACACTAAGTGCTACAGGTATTTAAGATGTGTTCAGAGCAACAGAAATTATACCTATGAGTTTAATCTTCAGAACTATCTTCAGAATCTATCAGACCAGCTCGTTGATACCATATTAATGTAAAGTCACGCCAATAACATATAACTGCAAAGTTACATGATGCTTCAATTACTACAAGTGGGTCCTTTTTGTAGGCTTTAGTAAAATGAACACAACGTCTCGAAATAGAGCGGAAAGTGGAGAACAGAGTGTTTTGACTCTAGATCTGCCTATTCTGATATATGCGTATATAACTTGCGATAACTTGAAAAATTGTCTTTAACAAATATTGTATACTCTGGTAACAAGACAAAGCGCGGCGTTGAGTTCCGCTACTAACCACGCAATCCCCCGAAAACTAGGCAGTGCATGGGGAGCGAAGTGTCAGGGTTCCCTCTTGACTGGTGGCCCCCTGCTTTACGCGGGATATTGTGTGGAATTAAAAAACATATATTAATTAACTTAACCTTAGTGAAAACACATTTCTCTAACTCAAAAACCATCATTGGCCCAACATTTGTCTCAAGCCAACCAAAGAACTTGACAGATGTTTTGTGGCATCCAAAAAAAAACTTAATTTCAAAAACCCAAGTCGAAATTGGTGCCGTTTATGTCAATCTGCACCTTGTTAGCATCAGAAAATAGTTTCGGCCCCTAATTTTTATAATCACACCCCGTTAATACACCCGTAGATTGGATATAAAAAAAATATTGCATTTTAAATGTATAAAAAATTATGGCAGGCGTTTATATAATTGGTTAAATTTGAAACAATAAATTTAATAAGCATTTATTTTTTGTGATGGCCGTCGTGGCTTAGAAATGAAAAAAAAAAACAAAAAACAAAACTTCTAATTTACTACCACATTGTTTGAAAAGCTCATTATTTACAACAAATTTTAAAATACCAATAACTCACCATTATACGGTAGTTACGCAAATTAATAGACAATACAAATCGTTACTCAGAAAAAAACATTAATTCAAACGTTTCCTTAATTGTGATTAATTTTATTTCTGAGATTATAATAACTGCTAACCACAGGTGTTTATTTTTTATTACACAAAATTATTGTGAGACATTATATGTTAATGCCATATACAAAAAGTCATTTGTTAAAGCATAGACTAATCATAATTATAATAAATAACATTGATTCGATCTCTTTCGGTAGATTAGAAATTATTATACAATTTTAATTTGATTCCAATAAAAATATATGAAACTCTATTATCAAAGATATAAAGTTGGATATATTTATAAGCTGTAACATTAATAATTTGGTCGGCTGTGGTTGGTGACATGTTTGACACATGTCAATTTTGGGCGCGCATTCGAAGTGACGTGGGCGTATAAAATGTTAAATGATCTATCTTTTAGTTATTTTTTTCATGTAAAAGATAACTAGTATCGTTTTTCTTACCTTTAAAGTGGCAGAGCAATTAAACAATTGGAATGTTTAAATTATAAAGGTGCCATAATTTTAATCTTAATATATTAAAACATATTTCTTTAAATATATTTAAATGTGGTCAAGCCAAGAAACTAGTGACCTAGTGTTAAAACCCCCATTAAGACTCTTCTGTTCTCCACTTTCCGCCTAATTCTGAGGTCATTGCGTGTTGAGTAACGGAATTCAACACCGCGCTTTGCCTTGTTTCCCGGACGAAGAAATTAAAATATTAAATATTTAATTCCGGCGAGCATCAAATCCCCAGGTCAATCACTATCACAACTATCATATACGATGCCTCGCGATATGTGGTCTGAATTGGTGTATTTATACTTATTTTATATATTTACCACATTTTGTGATAGATAGGAGTTAATCTATTCCATTTAGACAGATATTATTTTCCTTGTTATTAACCTTATTCTCTATATTCTTTTTGCTTACATCGCAAAATGTAAATGGAAAATTAAAAAAAATGCACATTACTGTATCTGTAATATTCTCACCACCTTTAACGGCGTATAAATTACAAAATGATTTCTTTCAAAAAAATTAAACACTTGCTAACTGAATTTAAGCTAAATCTGCAAAAAAAACTTAAAACCACGAAAAAAACTTTCAAGTGCCGAAGTCAAATGACTAAAGGGATTATACACAGGTAGTGCGATCACTTTCAATAGTAAACCAATTTTCTGCGAAACGACGCGGGTGGCAGTAATGTCATTAAAAGATTTCACAAATAAATATTAGATAAGCGTTTACCTAAAAATCCAAAAAACTTAATGTTTTCAACCTTAGTCATAATGAATAGAGTGCTTTTTGAATTTGCCATTTATAATCTATGCACGATTCGATGACTTTTAAAATGGCGGGATTTTTGACGTTTTAACGCCGAAATGGCTTAAGGTGTTTTTATTTTTTGGTTTAGTGTCTATTAAATAGATTTTTTAAGCTTATGACTAATCCTTTGGAAATCTTTTAACGGTTTTTTGTTATTTATTTTTATTCATTATCTAAAAATGGTACCTATATTAGGTATCGATAGTATAAAAAATTATCTCATATACCATGTCGTCCACCTTCGATAAAACATTTGTTATATAGTACATAACCCCCTGATTAGAAAATAAAATATTAAAAATCATTTAGTGACATTTCAACGGATCTATAGTAAGTAGCAGAATCTATTATTACGCTGTATTTCGTGCTGTATCCTGCATGGCACTAGGCAATGTTAAACTTAAAACACTCCGTTCGCCTCTTTCCGCTTATTTTTTGAGACGTTCCGTGTTGAGTCTTATCATTCACCCGAGTGGGAATTGAACCCGTAACCATCATATTTGCAAAAATACATAGATAATTCAACACCAAAAGAACCAATAAAACTTCAGCAACAATCAACATCGACATCAATAAAAACTCTTATCTATTAACAGTTATAAACGTAAAAAGTCTATGACTGTACAAAGTAGGTATGAACTGTCAAAACGGCTCTAATGGCGATTGACAGCTCCATCTAGATAACTAATCAAATTATAACAGATAAAAAACTGAACGCCATTTTTAATCCGTTTAAATTAAAGTTTTAAACTTATTTGAAGTGTTATTTATTTATGTATGTATTATCATATACTATATTTTTATAGTATTTTTTCGTTAATCTCGCGCTTTTCAAAGAAAAGGAACTTGACATAACATAATCAATTCTGCGTCTGCCTATAAACACGATGGTTGTGAGTTCGATCTCATTCTGGGGAAGGAACGTTTTCATTTCATCGCCTCGCTAAGGCAAATTGTGGTGTTAACCTCTTGCACTTAACGCTTTCGTTTTTCTGAGAATCTTCATTCTCGTTATCTTCACGATGTATCTATCTCATAGTATATCTATCTTTCCCACACATAGCAGTGTAGACAGAGGGAACCTGGGAACCTAGTGTTAAGACACTCCATTGCTCTTATTTACACTTGTCTTAACGTCACAATAGAGGCGCAAAAATATCACTGCATAACTGCAATCAATCACCTAACCCTACAGATTGCGAAAATATTTCCCCCAAACAAGAATTGAAGCTGCAGTTATCAAATGAAAATAAAATAAACAAAAATACTGCGCCATACCTTTAATCGATTCATAGTATCGCTATCGCTAAATCTTAGACGGTTGAAAGTGCGCTTTGTGGTAGAGCGATGAAATTACTTGTTGTATCTGTTAGTGTTATCTTTTTGATATATCACAAAAGAGTTTTAATTTATATTTGTTCGTAGCTCTATTCTTATTTATATTATAAAAAATAAATAAACAAATTTAATATAGTATTCGTTTACATTATTACTTTACGTTTCTCCTATTTATTGTGAATTAGGTTTCTAACTGTAAGGGAATTTTCATATTCGTTTATTCGTTTCAAAGCATTGACTCATATGGTTTTAAAACGACTATTTTAACATTCCTTTGTTAAATCTGTTTTTTTTTCTAGTTTCGTTTAGTCTATTTTTGACATTTTTAAATAGGTGTTTATTTTAACATGAACATTATTTTCAATTTCCACGGATCTGCGACATTAGTCGAAGAAATTTTGTAATATGATTTGGTGGGAAACAACACTGTTTATTTTCATAATAACAAAAAACATATAAATACATTGTGTACCTTTCTCTTCTTCCTTCTTTAATACATAAGTTTCCTCCGAGAGGTTCTGATTTTTTATGTGAGCTTCCTCCAGTATCATCGATTCTGGTTATTGATTCTCGAAAGTCAACCGACGTCTCCCTCTGCCCCTTTTTTGAAATTCTTTCTCCTGTCTTGTCATTCTCGACTTGTCCAAGTGTTCTGCTTCATTTTCATTATGGCTGGCACTAGGATAGTCCCTGACATTCTAGTGTATCTCTTCATCGTGAATTTGTGTATTTTTTTCAAAGTCAGGCTTAATAAAGTAATAATCGGTAGCCATGAAGTACTTATTACAATTTCAACAAACACCCAAAAAAATATTACCTATTAGTATATCAACAGCTTTATTTAAGAACTTTTATATGACATTTTTATTTGAAGCCACAATATTTAGTATAAAATTTATGCATCTTTAAGTACTGTACACAAAAGCTCGACATAACTTTAGCCTCCTTCGTATCGCTATATAGTCGTTACCTGTCCCTATAAAGTTGAATCACAGAACGTTTAGTACTTTTTAAGCATACGTTATTTGCCAAATGAAACTGAGGTTTTCCCGCAACTTTTTAACGTCGGACTTTCATAATTTTGCTATAAATATTTAAAATACACCCATTTTTAATTTAGTTAATGAATGTAGCGTTAGGATTGTAATAAATAAAAAAAATCTATGCTTGTAGTCTATGCTAGTCGTCTTATGCTAGTCGAATTAGCTGCTAACGTAAATTATAATTCTGTAACATACTTATTAAATTTTATATGAAAATCTGTTTGACAGATCTCTGTAATATTAAAAAAGTGTTTAGTTTATGTGCATACATCCATACAGTATAAATGTTATATATACACATACATATATAATAAAAATGTATCTGAATTAATCCGTGATTTTACGACGGCGTGTACCACAAGTTATGTCTGACAACAGTCGTGTGTTTTTTGAAATCTTTTTTTATTTACTCTAATAATATATAATGGCAACGTAGCGCAGTGGAACAGAATTTGACTGTAGACGCGATAGCTGTAGGTTCGATGATTTCTCGTGACATTTATTATGTTCTTAATAATATTTTAATTTCTTTGGACTTATTGGGCAAAATAAGTCATTGGATTTCGTGATCCGTCTCTAAGTTTTATTGCATTTTTTTTTTATTTTCATACGTTTCTAAATATAACATAATAATTTTCTTTCCTTAGTGAATTACAATTTAAAAATAAATGGGGAACAAAATGCCTCAACACTACGTTTACCCTTCTACAGCCTGAAGTAATTTGTTTTGTAAATGTTTCTTAATATTTCAAATCGATAGTATTTTACAAAGCGAAAGAAACCGTAGCATTAAACGTTTCGTCCTTTCTGGCTACTCCGTTAGAAATTAAGCACGAAACTAAAAAAACACTATTTAACAAAAAAAAAGACAACAATCTACGGAACTCCAAACCCAAATTGGCAATAAACGTATCAATATTAAAATGCGTTGCGCGTGCGCATCGGTATGCAGCGGCTGCACAGTGGGGCGTGACGTCATCGAGTTGTGTGGTCGACTAATAATAGAAGTTACTTAATAATTTGTACTAATAATTCAACAGCCAGTACTAGTTTAATGGCTTATATCTACATATATATGTGTATAAACGGCAATTGTCTTTTTGCAAATCAAATTTATTTATTTTTTTCTACACGCTGCGTCTCGCATTTACTATGTTAGACAGAGAGTTTGGTGATAAAACTCTCCGTTCCTCGTGCACAGTCTTATTTTAGAGATATTGCGTGTATTATGTATCCATAGTGGATTAAATTGAAACTATTAACGTTCTATAATACAACCTATAGCCTCTAGCTTTCCTCGATTGATGAACAATCCAAGACTAAAGCAATTTTTCAATTTGAACCAGTAGATAAGTACTTCCTGAAATCACCGTGTTCAAACAAACTCTTTAGTTGTATAACATAAATATAGATATTCTTACACTTATTTTTTGACATTACGCGTTCACATATGAAAAATGTTTTTTTTAAATATATTTAAATTAGTTCTTTGTTGTTTTAGCAAATATCAGAACTCAAAAGGGTAATTCAGATAGTTGTACTCATGTATCAAAAAATATATACTCATGAGTATCTAGATATATTTTCCATTGGGGGCCTCCAGTGGCTTACATAGTTTAATGTTAATGTGGCACGAAATTCAAATATTATATGTTGTGTACAGTTGTATTTATTTGCAGTTACTTCATTATTTTTAATTCAAAATAAGAAAAAGCATGATTATATTAATATTTATGAAAATCTTATTGTCATCGTATTGATAAGTATCTTATTAAAGTCTAAATTAAAAACGTTTTAGTTTTCTAAGAAAGTAAAAAAAAAACCTAAAAAAAAAACAATAAAACAACAAAATTAAATGAGTAAAAACATATATATTTTATATCACTCGTCCATTTATTTAACCGTACAATGCAAGTGTTGCAACACTCCACACGTCCACTTACAACTAACTAACACGCTTATTTACATCTAATTAAATAAAATTTACAATACAATACTTAAGAATTATATTTATTATATAATATTTACATTATCCTTTTACGCCTTGAAAGGTTAAAGGAACTATTTATTTATACTGGGACTAATTGGAAGTTAGATACGTCTTTGATATATTATAAATTATGGTTTTAATTATTTTTTTAAGTAAATCGTCTAAAAGTTGGACTTTTTGCTGTGACAGTTTCTAAAATTTGTATTTACCAATCGATTGATTGAAACTTTAAAAACAAAAATTAATTAAGAAACGACACAAACTATTCAAAAAGACGTATTCAACATATCTCTTATACATTTCATACCAGCATTAATACTCTCTTAAGTACTCATAACTCATTAATAAATAATTATTTACATAGCTACCAATTGGGTATAGTAGAAATGACGACATCTTTAATGGAGAAGCTGGAAAACATGTGATATGTAGCATACAACACATCTTAAATCTAATTTTATATAGATAAAATGACAAAGAAAGCAACGAATCAACAATACAATTTTACCAAAATTTATATTAAATATTTAATTATTTTGTGCTTCTCGAATAGAATATTCACGAATATTTTTCAAATCATCGATATTAAATCGATAACGAGCTGTCATAAATTGTTCTGTTACCGTAATACATAATCTGTGTTTACAAAATAAAATAAAGTTGTTATATTTACTGTGACATAAAAAAAATTGAAAACTATCAAATGTCTATTCTCATATAAGAAGATTAACATTGCAAATCATCTAATTATAGATATTTATAGAGCTAAAGGAACTATACAAACTACTATACTTTGAGCGAAGTTTCGTATATTATTTAATATTAATATATGTTTTTTTGTTACTGTAAAAGGCCGTGTATCTGTAAAGATTTAATGAAAACTTATCTTCAGGTTTTAAAAATAAATAACAAAATTTACAAAGTCTTTTGGTAAATGTAAAGATGATATAAAATTGATGTAAGCCAGATATTTATAAAAAAAATAGTTTGCTTAAGTTTTGCAATGCTTTTAATAAAAAAGGAAACTTTCAAGAGTTTTTCCATTCCAATTTGGGAAGCCTAACTTAATTGATACATTTACCAAACTTCTAAAATTTACCAGTAAAACCTATGAATTAGCAATATACGGGCTTTTACAGTAACATATGCGTCTTATCTAGAAAAAATACACATCTAAATGTCATTCAATTCTTGGTAAAACTGAAAATTCCTACGATAATGACGCTTTGACAAAACAAAATGTGGCGCTGATACAGTAAACCCATGATTTTTTAATCGAAATAATCTATTTAAACATTTATATAACTATTGTACTGTGTTATAAACTATATTTATATTTTTCTATTGTGGATAATAAAAAATATGGAAAAAATTGCAATTAAAGGAAAAGGAAGCATTTATTTTAAAAAAACGTTTATTGCAATTTTTCACTTAAGAAGTTTACAGAGTATAAGAAATATAATATCTATACAAAAAAAAATGAGCTTAAAATGCACTTTAAACTGTTGACGAATATTATCTTTAGCTTAAGTTAAGGTTATACGCTTTTCTATCATTGCCTTTTACGATAAGAGAAAGGGAAGAGAAGAAACTTCTCAGCTTTGTATAGAGTCACCGTAAAGGTTCCCATCGCGTCGCAGAGTGAGTAGCCTAGATCGGTGCCTGGGGCTTACAATACAAGTGTAGGCCTCTTTAAAATACAAAAAAAAATACAAAAAATACTAAAAAAAATGGATTGGTAAAAGAAATTATTTAACCGGTAAAGTCACAAATAAAAGCATAGTTGTATAAAATAATTGCCTCCAGTAATGTGCGTAATTAAATATCGACTTATCGTAATAGTTAATATCGACATGGCCGCTAATCAAACACAGTTAATGAATAAACGATAATCAAAATTGTATTCAATTGAGCGGAAAATAGAAATGGTGGAATCGAACTGTAAAAAGAATGCATCGACATGGAAAAATTACTTTCATATCATTAGATATTTACATTTTAAGTTTTTTTTTATTGTTCATACAACCTTGATAGAGACTCTTGACGCCGTAAACTCTACGACATAAATATACAAACTGCGGCGTTAAGTTCCACCACTCAAAACGATATTTCTCAAAAATTGGGCGGTGCGTGGGGAACGGAGGGGTTTAAAAGCAAGTTTCAGACATTAAAACATACCTTTTCTAGACGATTTTTTATAAAAACAGTATAAAGAACAACTAATAAATTCTCATCAATATTTTTTTGTATTCTATTACTTACATGTTAATATTGTTTTGTTTTACTGGTAAATCTATGACAATCAAATGCCTCAGTCTCTAATCTTACTATTTACTTGGGGAAATAAATTGCTCGCTCGCTCTAGTAACAATTTCTTGTCAAGTTCGGCGTAGAGTTTCACCACTGAACACACAAAACTGGAAAATTCGGCAAAAAGTAGGAAATGAAGTGTTTTAACACTAGGATCACGTGGATTCTCATTGCGTAAAGCTAAAAAAAATATTTTAAAACAATTATGCCCTTAAAGCATTGTTGAACGCAACACCGCGTTACATTGTAATACGCAGGTATTACGCGAAATAAACCTTTTAATTTGATTTCGAATGAACGCAATACGACGCTAAGACGTAAATCAAACGAACAATGAACAGAAAAGTAAATTCAAATTAGGCTTATAATAGCTCTGTGGACATTTCTGTGGGATTACTTTACTTTTGCCACCCAGATTGCTGAAATGAAGTCCAAGGAGAAAAAAGATGCCTTTATAACTTCCTTAATTTGTATTATTGGTTCAATTTAAATAGAATATGATCGTGAGCATAGAAATGGAAGGGAGCCAGGTCGGCCGTTCCCACTCTATAATAATCTTGTGCCCACTTCAGAATTTATATAAGCCTAAACTGGAATGGTCTACTAGTAACCTCTGAAGACTTCAACTATTCACTTCATACTTCTTTTACTTTATGAAATATTTTTAATCTGTAAGTATAATATTTCATTATTCCCATAAATATCAGCATTAATGTTATCAAGTAATTAATATTTCACGATGGCAACAATAGCCGGTAAATGTTTCATTTATTGCTTTTCAATTAATCTCACTTTATAGGACTTTTAGATTAAATCAGTGCTATATATACGCTATAAGTTAGTTCTTCAAGTAAATATAAAAAAAAAAACAAAAAAACGTTTAAAATGTTGAAACAAGTTATTTGTATATCTTAGTATCTCGTCTTAATTTTGAAAAAGAAGAAGAATAGACCGAGATAACCTAATGTCTTAATACTCTGTTCTCTACTTTTCGCACGCGCTTGAACTTCCTAGAGCGGGAAAACAAAAATAATTGCATCCCCCCAATTGGGGATCGAACCCAGAACCTTAGCTTACAATCACACGCAGTTATAAATGTTATCAAAGAAATACACAATCGAAACAGACCCAAAAAAGTAATTCAAACCTATCATATTATAAGCAATCTAACAAATATATCACGTAAGCTCATTCCTTTTATAACCATATCCATTTATAATACAAGAAAAAACTTTCTAAGAAGTCAATCCAATAAATAGTCTGTATATTTTGACGTTGTAAGTCAAGTTATCAGGCCCAGCCATACAAAGGTAGTACAATGGCCAGCGCGTGAAGTGATCTATCGAGATGCTAATCGCACTCTGGACGCGTAGACAAATAGCCATAGAGAACAATCGTCAACAGTTTATAAACAATTTTGTACCGTCCCGAGCAATTACCAATGAGATTTGAACCGGCGATAAGCGTCTACCATCTCTTAATAATAGACCCACAAAAGTCGTACAGCAATCGAGCCATACATCTGTAGACACCCTACCTCGTCTAACAACCAGTTGTTTATACATCTGTCCCTCTCGCTTTTTAGTTATCTGCGTTTAAAATCTAACTGTCTAATTATACCCACATCACAACGCTTCAAAGGAGGTATATTTTTAATTAATTTAATCCCAAAAACTATTATAATGCGGCCAATTTTGTTATTTAATAATTCGAAACGCTAACAAGAGCTCGACGCCATCTTGCGTCCGTTAACTTAATGACATTTAGAATTGATACAAATTGAGCGATGAGCTTTTATTTTAATGGCGTTAGCTTTTTTATCATTTTAACAATCATGCTTTTTCACAAATAAGTTTACAGTGTTGCCAGATGCAAAATTGAAATAGCATTGAAGAAATAAATAATATAATTAATGATCTATGTTTAATTAAATTACATTTATATTTACACTGTGTCCTGTCACGTTTTACTACTAACTATTTTTTTTACGTTTCATTTTCACTCTCACTTAAATCATCCATATCCATATCTATGAGTTCCTCGTCTTCTTCTTCATAGGAATTGTTAAACTGGTTACCATCGTCATGCTTGGAGCTGGATGAACCGGATTTAGTACCAGTCTTAGCTTCTTCTTCTTGCTGCATTCTTTTATGTTTCGTTCTTCTATTTTGAAACCACACCTTAACCTGTGGGAGAAAATATAATTTTAGAAAAGAAATAAAATAAATTTCGGAACTATTGAGTAGAATAACTCAAAGCCGCGTTTTGATGTAATTTAGAGTCAGGCGCTGTGGCGCTATGCCACGACGGGCTCGTTAAAATAATAAATAATTAGATTTGTATTTCATCATATCTCTTAAAATAATAAGATTTGAAATAAAAATATTTAAAACTAAAGACCTAACTGGGACATAATGTTTAGGTATTGCAATTAATTATTTATAAAGAACTGATCATATTTCATAGTAATAAATGTAAAGGTCAAGAAGAGCTTAGGTAGGTATATTAATTAAAAATTAAACTTTTATTGCTAAACATCATAAAAATTTACTAGGTTAATAAAGCGGCAACTATTGATCAAATTTTGAACAATTAACAAATACGAGTATATTCGATAGTAATAAAAACAGTCGCTATATATTATTCTAGCGTTTATTTGCCGCTTCGCCCCGTGGTTGTGTATGACACATGCCTAATTCTAAATAAGGGAGGTAATTCTTATTGTAGACACCGTGGATTAAAGGAATGAAACTATTCATAAATGATAATATAACCTTTCCCGATAACTTAAATGCTAAAATAATTTTTAAATACGAACAAGTAGTTCCTGAGATTAGAGCGTTCAACCATCTCTTCAGTTTTAAAATTATTATAGAAGTAAATAAGAAATTTATATGTCTTGTACATGTGAGTATAACACCTATTAAGTGTTAAGATACTTCGATTATCATTATTTATATTACATACAAATAATATACCTATTCTATACGATGTGTTGTTTGTATTATGTTACATAATTCGATTAATTCTCATAGAAGGGGGAGTTACCCCAATATAATATTTACACACGATTAAGCCAACCATGAAGGGTTGAAACTAACCCCCAAAAGTAATACACGAAGAAGTGTTGATATTTTTCATTTCTAGCAACACAAAAAGATTTCCCGCGTCCGCCATCTTGCGTTATCCGTCACATGTTTAATGGCGGGTGAAATCTATGCGAAACGGAGTTTGTTTGAGAAAAATAATGCGAGCGTTCCAGCTATAAAATATTACTTTTTATTGGTTTTGAATAGAAAAATACTTTATGTATGAATGCTGTTTGTGAATAACACTATTGTAACTGGCTTGTTTGTTTTGAATAATAATTGTGTTCAGTAAAATGCGCTAAAAAGGATTTAACTTTTTATAGGGGATAGTACATGTAAATGTAATGTATTTTTCCTAATTTAAGTTAGGAATTACAAAAAATAATTAAAACTCCTATATATAATAAAAAAACATAATGATGCTGCTATAGCGTGAGGGTGCTATAGGCGTAAATTTCCACCGACGACCACACAATATTTTTCAAATAAAAATTGTCAAAATACTTCCTGTTTTACTCATCTCAGCCTCAAAATGATATAATTCAACAAATTAGCATAATTATGGCAATCATTATACAAACATTACGAATAAATTCACATATATTGCATATTCGTTAAAAAACAAAGAACAAACATACATACATAAAACAATATACACAATCAGCGTGAAATAAACGATTTATCGTCGTGTTGGCGACCAAATGTACTTACTTCATATTATAGGCGAGTAATCTACACTTTATTACAAACAATTCCTTTGCCATTAAATGTACTGACTTAACTGACTTCTCATAACGAGGTTATATTATATGCTCACGTTATTTTGTAACAATTGTTTAGTTTCACATATACCTACTAATACTTATAATATGATTTATTTTATGGTAAATTACGTTTCCTTGTAAACGTTTAGTGTTGGTCAGTTTTATTTGTTGATAATTATATGCTTATGTCGTTGTTGGCAACAGTGTTGCCATACGGAAAATGTAATCTTAAGGAATTTATTTCTTAAAAAAATAATTTAAGCGGAATATTATATATTCCGCTTATATATTAATTTTGACAAATTATCATAGTTTGTAACAATTAATTTATTTCTTTTAATTTTAATTAAACGTTTCACTGATATACATGTATACTAAACTAGTATTCGTTAAATATACTAAATACAAGTATGGTTTATTATATTTTATCTGTAGAAATTTGTCTAGGCGAAACCAAAGAATTCAATGTTATCGGGTTAAAATAATCCCTAATTTTGTGATGCGTTTTAAATACTTTATAATATTGAGAATGTGTTTTTCTTATTTTTTCTGATCAAATAATAAATCGAATTTTCTTTTGTTTTAAACATTTTCTTTTGTCCCTATGAACCACAACCAGATATAGTAATTTCCTAACGCTCCATCTCTCTTTCTCTCTCTTAAGTTATTTATTACAAAAAAATAACAAAATCACTAAACGATTATATATGGATGATTAAATACATTATCGTATAACCCCAAAAATTTTTGGACAATGTTCGGCCACGCTACATTACCCACTTATATGTACATTGAATACTCAAACACCCTTTGTAGTTTAATGATACGTGACTTTTAAGGAAAAGTAACCTATATATACTGGCAGCCCCGAAGTTATCTGTACAATAAAAAAATCAGCTTCACGCTGTATCCCACACACAGCAGAGTAGGCAGAGGGAACCTAAAGGAAAGGAAGACTAGGTTCCCTCTGCCTACGATGGATTTTTTTTTAAATTACATAAATTCCAAAAAACAGCCGAGAGCATCTTGTGTTAAAATGTAGTTAACACAAGATGCTCTCGGCTCTACATTGTTTCTCTATAATAAACAGAATTCTATTTAATAGCTTTAATCAAATAAATAATCCTTAATCATTTGAGTAACTTAATAAATTCGATAAAAAAAATTAAATAATTCGATTCTTCAACAGAAGATACTCTAATAACATAAAGCTTAAAAATTTTATAATTTGAACGCACTGATCTCAGAAACTAATGGTTCAAATTGAAAAAAAATATTTTCGTGTAATATGTTTGTTTTTTATATAACATCAAGCTTTTATATTAAGACACTTTCGTTCCCTACTGTCTGTCGAATTCTGGAGATATTGCGTGTTAAATGGCGGTACTCAACGCCGCGTTTTGCCTCGTTACCAGAGCGAGGAAATGAAAATATTAAACATTTAATTTCCTCGAGTGAGAATCGAACCCACAACCTGTCGCGTCTATAGTCACACGTTTGCGCCTCTGGCCACGACTGGCCTCAACAGCAACACACATAAACAGCTATTAAATCATAAAGATGCTATAGGAGTTAATCGTATTTAAAACGCGTTAAACTTGTAAAGACACAAGACCCGTCATTATGGGCTATGTGCGAACGTTTGTGATCATTGCGTTGGGAACAATAAGTGTTATTTAGAATTAACTGTTTTTAACCGACTTTTGAGAAGGAATATGTGTGATTTTGAAACGTATATTTAGACAGACACTGGAACACTCCTCTCATTGCCAGAGCGAGGAACTGATAGTTATTCATTCCTCAGAGTGGGAATTGAACCCACAACCGTCGCGTTTACTCAGATGCTGTACCGCTGTAGACATGTACTTAAGTGAAACTATTTGTACTAAATCTCATAATTAACACAAGCAAAAAATCTACAATAAAAAAAATATATGTAATTAAGACAAATAGCACTTCAAATCGAATCCACTACCTCCTCCATAAGAGACTGAGCACTATCCACAATTTAACAGGCATTTCAACCTCATGAAGTAACCGAGCCACCTTTTTTCATAACACCTTGTTGAACATATTCTTGAAGTAGTCATTTAGCGTTGTAAATAACTTTACTACCTTTAAGTACGTACGCTACGTCCTGTATTTATGTGAATATCTATAGCATTACAGTAAGATCGATATGTGGAAATTACGATTTTAGTTTCTATACAAAATTTTGTTAAGAGAAACATTACATACAATGTTGTTCATTGTTAAAATATTGACATTTATAATTACGTTCTTATAGGCTGAGAAGCAAAGGGCGCAGGACCGGACGGAATGGCGAGTTTTGAGGGAGGGAGGCTTAAAAGGCTGATGGATGGATGGATGGATGGAGGCTGAGAATTATTGATCCTATCGATATCGGTTAATATACATTGAAAATGTGATATTTCTTTTAAAATAACTAAAAGTTAAAACCCAAGACACATTCTAAGTTCCCAGGGTATCTCAGTCCGAATGTACAGTGAGTAATATGGAAACGATTAAAATAATAAATCTTATATCTAGACTCCTCTAACAAATGGCTTTACCAACACACAAAAAGAAGAAGTTTTGATAGATAAATAATAAAATCAAAATTAAGTAATAATAAACTGAATCACAAACAAAAATCTACATTAACCCCCATATTTAACAACATCACCCTACAAATTTTGTAAGTATCAGATCAGGATCTCGGGGGACAGATGATGAATGTAGCGTTCAATGGTACATATAAATTGGCCTATGGGATAAGATAGACGGATACGCTTGTAATTTAACGAGTAATGGGAAATTTTATGGGGTTTTCCTTTCTTTTTGTTGTGGTGTTTGGTGTAGGTGGAAGTTACATGCTTTTTTGGTACAATAAATCTTGAGAACTAGTGTTTTTTCTCTTGTTTTAGAGTAAAAGTTGGTATGTTGTTTGTTAGTCTGGTACTATTGCCATCAGCTTACCTTCTAGGGTGGTAAAATAAAAGTAATTCATTCGCGTAGGGATCGAACCCACAATTAACGGGTTTACTCGGTTTTCTATTAAAAAATTAACATTCCCCGTTTTCTGTCGAATTCTTGAGGCTAACCTATAAAAGCGTTTAATCAAATAGAATGGAATCAAAAATATCCTTGAAAATATGACGGCAATTACAAGATCAATCTAAAGCGAACCCATTGTTTTCCGAATTACGTATAAAATTGTGAAATATTAACTAATAATTTAACATTTTGATAAAATCCTAACTTTATAATTTTATATAGCCTTCGGTTAAATGAACAATACCTATATCTAAGTACTTATAATACCTAAGTGATAAATATATTAGTAAATGTAGTAGCCCAGCGTCTGACTGTAAGCGCGAAGGTTTTTTGTTCTAATGAATAAATATCTTCGTTCTAGTAATAAGAATAAGCGCAATGTCTCGAAACTTGGTAGGTTGGGAAACATAGTGTCTTGGCACTAGGTGCCTCTCCTGTAATTTCGCACTGAAACGTGAAGCTATACTATATGTTTAATGGAACAGCCGAAACCTACTAATAACTGTCTTAATAAGACATCTAAAATAAAATTATGAAAAGCTAAATCTAAAAAAATAAAAAATCTAAAACCCTATTACGATACCAACGAAGTTCTAAAATATCATCATAAATTTATACAAAACATTACAACAACCAGAACGAACCCATTCCATATTAATCTCCCAGGACCAACTCTTTCAAGAACCTCCATTAACAAACATAATATCAGAGACGATTAACCAATTATATACTTTTGATGCAAATTTAATACATCACATTGTGTTGTATGGGGACAATAAAATTTAATTCGAGTGGCACATCTGCCATTATAACGACCAAAACTCTTTGAACCCTTAAAACAAGCAACTTCTATACACCAAAAGGTCTTGTACAGCTGGTCCTATAACGCTATAAGTCTCGACAAACAATTTTGATGGAAGGGAAAATCCGTAACGATACCCGTTGAATAAATATAGGGTGTTCCGAAATGCTATTAAGTTCTTATGTACTCAATTACACCCCCAGTAGCTTTGGCGAGATAAAAATAGGGGTGGAAACGGTAGAAAGGGATGCTGCATGCGCAATGGGGTGAACCGAGTCAAAATTTTAAGTGGAAAGCTATTATATCTGCTTATTACTTTATTGTCGAACCATTAGAGGGAGAGAGAGAGAGAGAGAGGAGGGTATGTGACAAATTTTAGATAGCGCGTCGGTCGTGTAAGATCAATTACATGTGAATAATAATTACATTGTTAGTTATAATTGGGTAGTGTCTGCACTCTGCACTCTGTACGGTAGTTAGGTTGTGATTAATGGTAATCTTTTGTGTAGTTAGCCATTTTTATTTAGTGAGTTAAGTTATAATTGAAGTTGTTAGTTCAAATGGCGTAACCCCCATTTGTGTAATAAAATTTAGCACAGCGACTGTAAATACTGGAGTTTTGGGTGTGATTACTACTCGGAGTGAATTACTAAGCGAGAAACAGCGTGAAACTGCTCTTTATAATTAAATTGACTTACTTTACTTCATGTAATTATTTAAGTATTTGAAAATATAATTGTTCAACTAGAACGCGCTGACCAAAATTCCCACATTTTTTTGGGAATTAAACACATAGCCTCAGGCATAGCTGTCAGAGTGAAACTACGATACCAACAACCACAGATCTTTCACTAAATTATTATATATGATTTATGATGTTCGAATACTTTTATTGTACCTATTAATAGCTGTAACTCCGCCTCGAGTATCACCGGAAACAGAAGAATAAATTTAATTTATTGAGTATAAAACTATCATTTTTCAAGTTAGTAAGAGATTTTAAAACGACGTGTAACGGCGGTGTGTACGGCGTTATGTTGTGCGATAGAGCAGGCAATGTCTTAAATAGGGCTAAGGGAAGATACTTGGAGATTTAAATATCTTTACCCATTTTAAATGAATTTAAATGAATAGCATTCCAAAACGCTTAAAAGTCATAAAATACAGACAATATACTTTTTAAATTAACCTTAAACTGACGGATTAATCGCGTAAATGTTGTATTTAGTATACATTCTTTGAACACTTTGCAGTAGTCCGTGGTCAAGTGTCATCTGTCAGTTGACACAATTATATAAAATTATCACCAATGGTTTTTTAGTTGCCACCGCCCTGGATTCTTGCAGAATGAGCTGACTAATCTTATTATAAACATCTATGCATCTAATAATTAAATGAGGATATGAACTTAGATATACTACTGGATACCTATCCAGTAGTATATCTAAGTTTTTATTTTTTCTAACAAGTAAATAAAAAAAATGTTGCCACTTAAAAAATATTATTAAAACGATAATCATTCAAAGTTCATTAATCTATCGATAGACACCTTTTTAAAAATATTCCGTTAGAAAAGTTATGACGGACGTGCATACCTATTGAATATTTAATAGTGGTAATAAAAATTATACAAAAAAAGCTTTAGGTAATGGAAGTATCCGGGGAAAACAGGATATTGTGATGTTGTATCCGTATTTAAACTTACTGGATACAATCAAAAGAAAAAACAATTCATTTTAGAAATAAACAATGGGACTATTAAAGAATTTGTGGAAAAAAATTGAATTTACATATCAGTTTGAGATAAATGGCTATTCTAATATTAGTGTAATAAATTGATGCCATTGTTGCATAGTTGAATGGAGTCTACGTGTAAAGGTGGTGGCGGTTTCTACTCGAAGAAATAAATATGTAGGTAATGTTTCTGAAATATTTTTAATGTCTAGTGCAGCTTCTTGCTGCATACGACGAAATGAAAATTATTGATTCCCTCGAGTGGGAATCGAACTCACAACTGTCCCTTAGCCTTACCCTCAGCCGTAGCGTGTACCACCACGGCGTTAACATACAGCGTTAAGTTACAGCATTTAACACGATTAAAATCTCTTTAATAGGCATAAAATTGAAATTAGAGTGTTTGTTTGTTCATAAAGAACCGAGTGTATAGACACTAGGTCCTTTGTGAATATCACGATGATTAAAAAAACACATAATATGAATTATGTTGAAGCTCTACAATGTAAAGCTATTTAACTTTTATCTTTTACATAAATCATTTCATTCAAACAGTTAATTGCTTATAATTAACTATGAAAATGGTCGTTTTTCTGCCAATTACCGAGTGTTAGAAGAATTTTTATGGTTTTTTTTATTTTATTTGTAATTAGTTCAATGCGAGCCAACCCCGAAGCCGTCTTTCCGGCGCGAGTGGCGCCATTTGACCCCGCCCAGTAGACCATGCTGTTCTTTAGATAAAATATTTAATTTCTTGAAATGATATGTAGTGAACAGATTCTTGAAATTTATTCTATATTTATGAACCATTATTATTCTTGTTTTTATACAGCACTTAGACAGAGAGAAAGAGTGTTAAGATACTTTTTTCTCCGGTTTCCTTCGGAATTTGGGACAACAGTTTTGAGTAGCTGAACATAACGTTAAACTATTTTTTCCTTTTTTTTTTATTATTATCTAATTAATTATTTATCTTAATTAATGTGCTTAAATAAGCCAGCGATTCATAAAAGTGATAAAGGTTATAAAATATTCCAGAAGACAAAAAACACATATTTCTTAAATTGGACTCAAACCTTTAATTTTTTCTAATAATTAACTAAACATTTAATCATCCAATTAGCCAAGAAAAAAATCAAATTCCTATACTATTCAAAATGTATAAGAAAAAAGAAAATTGTAGCAAATTCTTCAAATGGTATAACATTATGATTTGGGCGGGGCGTAGGGGCGTATTGGCATTCACCCTCATCAGAATAACAAGGGTTGTTATACAAAAAAAAATATTATATTTATTTGTATATTTTAATATATTTTAGAGGCATAGGGTCCGACTGTAAACTTAACGGTCGCAGATTCGATTTCAAAACAAATTGAGGCTAAGGGTTCTGCTACTCAACACCCAATGAAAACTCAAATCTCGAGAATTTGGCGGTGCGTGGGGAACTTAGTTTCTTGACACTAGGTTCCCACAGCCTACCCTGATGTCCAGAATAACATGTGAAGCTGCTTTTTATATATAGGCACATTTTAGGAGTTTGCAGGTCAAGTTTTTTTTTTACAGAAAGTTTTATTTAAGAATATTTAAATATACGAATCAAATATTCTACTGTGAGATTATTAACAATATACAGTATTAACAAATATGTGTAATAAAATTAATCGACACCATCATTTCTATAATAACATAAATTTGGCCTAAAATATATTAAATAATAATATATAAAGTAAGATTTATTAAGTAACACAACCCTCTAAGTGGTTTAGGGCGAGCGTGTCAACACGGCGCCCCGCGGTACCGCCCAACTTATTGTACAAATATTGTACGATTAACATTATCTCTTTTATGAAGACCTATCTAACTTCTTAAATTAAAAGCAAGTTCTAAAATTTTATGGTGATTTCCCATAAATTCCTAATTTTTAATTAGGTCTATATCATTCGTATCAGCTTTATGCTATATCTCGTGTATAGCAGGGTAGGCAGAGAGATCCTGGTGTTTAAATACTATTTCTTACTTTCCGCTCAATTTTTGAGACATTGCGGATTGAGTGGCGCAATTAAACGCCGCGCTTTGTCTTATTATTAAAGCGAGAATTGGAAATTAGCAAATAAAGCCAATATCATCTCATATAAGTACTTTAAATGTACTTACTAAAATTATGTGATAAATACAAACAAATATTTTAATAAGTAAATCGAATAGATCATTTCCTTGAATTTCAGAAGATTGCGGGGCGTCGTTAAGTTAACACGATAGCCCCGGGGGGTAGACAGGGGTTAGTTTAGCTATGACATCTATAGATACACCTTATATTTTACAAAAAGGTACAAATTATAATAATATAGATAGGTATAGATAACGAAATTTTTAATCTTCGCTTAAATATAATCGCGCAATACTTCAAAAGAGCGGAAAGTAGGAAAAGGAGTGTCTTAACACTATGTTACCTCTGAATACTATGCTAAATGCGGGATATAGTATTTTTTTTATTATATCAAATGAAGTATTAATTCAAATGAACTATATATCATCTCGTTTTAGTTCCAGTGAACGAAGGACATCGTTATGTTAACACGATGTCCCCGGGGGGTAGACAGGGGTTAGTTTAGTTAT
Organism: Heliconius cydno galanthus; assembly: GCA_036379175.1. NCBI lineage: Eukaryota > Metazoa > Arthropoda > Insecta > Lepidoptera > Nymphalidae > Heliconius > Heliconius cydno. Next base: position 323,525 of record JAKRZM010000643.1, on the reverse strand, counting down.
GACATCTATACCTTATTATCTGTGCCTTGTACAGATTATAAAACAGATATCTAAGATATTTTTATTTTCACCGGAACATTGTATTGAATTTCATTATATTGAAGCACAAATTTAAAAATAATTGAGGATGTCGTAACGGAGCCCGATAGTTATGGGTTCGATGTCCATTTAGAGGTTTGAACTTTGATTATAATTATATTTTTAAATTCAAAACTTTTAAAACATATAGTATGGATATTATGTATTTGTTAATAATTACAATGAGCTCCTAGAAAAAATCGTAGGCAAAGGAACTTAAACATAATAAAAAACACATCATCCATAACAATTAAAAACCTGTATACTTATCCCATTAATAATAATTAAAGCAGTTTTATGTGGTTTAATGCACAATGTTGCCATATTAAAACAACATACGAAGAGGACCTGTTCAGTAATTTTATATTATTAAGCAAATTGTACAGCTGCTGCCAACATACAGTTATTATGGAATGTTTACGCACTTAATTTGATTATTGGGACTGTGGAAAACGCTGAGAAAATATTTACGCTTTATTAGTTTGTTTTTTATGGTTGGTAACACAGGATACGTTGTAAAATGTTTATCGATATTTTTTATGTAATGCTTGCAACATTATGATTGTGGATTCGAATCCCAGTTTAGGGATAGAGATTGGAGATTAGATAGAGAGATTATAAGAGTAATCGTATTAATTTTTTGCCTAACTGGTACTATGCATCAGGTTACATCAGCTTCACGCTTATGCCCGTATAGCAGGGCAGACAGAGGGAACCTAGTGTTAAGACACTCCGTTCCTCACCTTCCACCGAAATTTCGTTAGATTTCGTACTAGAGCGGGGAAATAAAAATAATTTGTATTGATCCATTACCCTGAGTGGGAACAAACCCATAACCATCACGTTACAGTTTCAATGTGCCTCGATAAAAAGATATACAAATTACTTTACTCAATTATAATAACTACTTACTCATATTATCAAGACTCAACTATACGCTTGAAGTATTTTCAAGTACCACAAAAACGGGCAAAACTTCATCAAAATGTAATAAATATATGGGCTATTTACGGCTCATTACCTACCAATTTTAGATGTTAATTGTAAAAATGAACAACACTTTCTTAGATTGATAAAAACTTAGTGTCATGTTTGACTGCGCTTGCGCATGTTGTATCATAAGTGACCCTCCTGTATAATGTAGAGATATGGATGGTCGTATAGAGATTTGATTATACAGGTGATTTTAAATGAAAAAAGGAGAGCCACTTTGGTTTTACTTATAATTTAGTTATCTATAGATATCCATACCTATATTATAAATTCGAAAGTAACTCTGTCTGTCTGTCTGTCTGTCTTTTACGCAATCGGGGCCAAACCGCTAATTTAATTGTGATAAAATACTCATATAAAGATACTTGAGGGTCTCGGGATGAACATAGGATACTTTTTTTTCTCATATTTGTAATATTTTCGATATATACCCATATAATAAAATACTTATTAACTTGACATGCAATTTATTCCGCCATGTTAATAACAACCGTGGCGTTGCTAAGCAACGATTTGCAAAGTATGTTGTTATAAAACGTCACCTGAAAATATAAACGCCAAACTGAGCTTGCTTAACGCATCTCTCTATTGAAAACTGAAAATAATTTCATAAATATATATTATATATATTCGTATACTTCAAGCGGGCGTAGCTGCGTTCGGGTCCACTAGGAAGTATATAAAAGCCGAAATTTGTACCGAAATGTAAGATTAAAAGAGGTTTTCTCGAAATTATAGGAACGAGATTTTCCATTTTACATATTAAAGTCCACACAAACAAAGCTAGTGTAACATGAGTTGGTATGAAATATGTTTAATATTTCACATCGACATATGTATATAAAACAATTTTCGATTTGCCTGAACGCAATTTACTTCGCATTACGTTATATGGCTTAAACGTTAACCGATAATTTCATTTATACCATATTTTATGCTAAAATGAAATGGTGTTGGTAAGTAGTTTTACCATTCTTGTATTGTTATTTTGTATGATATTATTGAGAACGTTGTTTTTATATCGGTAATAATATTTGGCCGTATGTTTCCTTTTTATTGTTTCAATCGAGTTAATTAAATTTTGGATATAGCAGTACTTATAGTGATTGTTTAAAATAAGTATGTTATTTAAAACAAATCGTTTCGTTTATATTTGATGTTGAGACAGTGGCTGACTATATAAACGTGATGGTTGTTAGTTCAATTCCCATTCGGAGAAATATTGGAGAAGTTGGAGATTTCCAGCTCCAACTTCGAGTTCCGCCATATAATATACAATGCGCCGAATTCGTGTTAAAAATGGAGAATGAAGCTAATTAATGACACTAGGTTCTCGCTGCCAACCTCCGGGTATGCTGATGGGATCAAACCCATGACCATCGTGTTTACTGTCAATCATCAGTTATATCTCTTTAGCTTTACACCGCATCCCACATATAGCAGGATAGGCATAAAAAACCTAGTGTTAAGACACTCCGTTCTCAAATTTATGAGACATAGCGTGTTGAGTGGCGGTATTCAACGCTACCCTTTGCCTTGTAGCGCGAAACATTCAATTAAATAATACATTCGTCCGAGCGGGAATCGAACCAGCAACCATCACGATTATACTCAGACTTATAATTTATAATTAATATATGTAGAAAATACAAGTAACACTGATAACGCGACCCACATTAGCCACGAGTACGTACTGTAAGTCAATGCCGCGATGTGAAAACGCAATCATCGTTTCCATTCAGCTGTAAATGCTACCAATGCTGAAGAAACTGGGCTAATAGTCGGCCACACCCGGGCGTGGTGGTACCGTCAGCAGAAAAATTTAAAATATTACATTTATAATAAATATTATCTGTTATGTCGGTGTGACTGTAAATTCGTTGGTTGTGAGTTCGATTCTCATTAGGAGCAATGAATTACTTACTTAACTATATAATAAGTTGCTACATATATATTTTTATATAGTTACATATTAATTTTGATTAAAAAGCTTTACAAGCTTCAGTTAAGATTTTTAATAAAAAAGAAAACTATTAATTATACGTACATCATTCATCAAAGCAAATTAAGTATGAAATTACCAATTTTTTGTTTTTATTAGTAGGTATATATTCAAAGAGATAAAATTTATTTAAATAATTTTGTAGCGGGTTTTTTGTAGGAACTCCCGCAAAAAGTATTTTTCTATCTAAAGAACAACAATTGAAAAATGTCAAAACTAAAAGTATACTTGTTAAAGATTACATTAATTGTTTTAATTTTTTTTCCTATTTCGGTTACTCCTGTACAATTAAATAGCAAGTTAATTCCCCCAAGTGGGAATTCAACCAGCAACTATCACGTTTCCTTATGGACCCTGTACCACTATACCACGAAACGAGTTTTATATTGTACATATACTAAAATATATAATATTTAATCAATTTTTGTATTATAGAGTTATACATATGCTGTCAGTACAAGCCACACGCAACGCCTAATGAACGTAATTATAAACGTATTTAATAGTTTTTATACTACTTAAAATAAACAAGTGATACTAGCGATTTCATTATTGTAACGCCACTTCCAATTAAACATATAAAAAAATTAAATTAACTTTGAAGTAACAAATGTGAAATCGATACGTTTTTTTATAAAGCGAAGGTTATAGGGTCATTTTTTTTTTAGATTTATAGCAATAATGGAATACAACCTACAGCCTTCTTTGAAATATAGAATATACTATATACAAAGACAAAAAATATATAAAATGGAAAAAGAATTCCATTCCGTGTATCTACTCTCCGTTTTTCCAATCCAATTGAAGACGTACACAACAAGAAATATATGAAACATATCTTGATAAATTGTCTATGGAAAAATTTGAACCCATTCTTACTGTAAGATACATAAACAGTTTTTACAATTTTTTCGTATATTAGCATGTTAAGCAGAAAGACAAACCTACACTATCATATATCAAGACATTAGGCGGAGTGCGACTGCCGCTTTGCAACCAAATTTGAGACATTGTCCTGGCAACGCTCCTGGGAATAAAACCCATAAAAGTTCGCAATTAGACAACCTCAAATATAACAGAATTCAATATAACAGACATCTAATAAATATTAAAGTTTAATTAGTATTACTACAAACGTTGTATTTATCGAATGTATTAACTGAGAACATCACTCGTTATTACCCATAAAAGCTACGACATATAATTTCTAATACTTTGGGATTCCATTTTGTATTTAGTGTTAATTTATTATTGTTAATATAAATTTAAACATATAGTTATTTGTATATTAGACTAGTAATTGAAGATGATGAATTTAATGCTAATTTTCTGTGATATAATAATGTTTAGCAATCAATGTTGAGCATAACTCCGCAGTAGACCAATAAGAAAAGGAGAAAGAACGGAGAAGTCTTCATGGTTATAAAACAAGGGGGTTAAATTCAATTTCTCCAATGTATTTTATTTTTAGCTTCATGCTGGATCCCGCACTTAACAGAGTAGGCCGAGGGAACCCGGGAACCTAGAATTCAGACACTTCGTTCCTATTAAAACACTTCCGTCCTTCACTTTCCTCAGAACTTAGTGAGTGGCGGAACTATCCAACTCCATCGTTACCTGAGCGATGAAATTAAAATATTATTATATTAAAATTTTAATATATGGGCTCAAATATTCTAAAAGGTGTAGATCTTATCAAAATACAAAAGAAATCTTACCTGCGTTTCAGTCAAACTCAACGCCTGCGCCAGTTGTTTTCTCTCCGCCCCGACGACGTAGTGATTTTTTTCAAAGGCATGTTCAAGTTTGAGGAGTTGTGATGGTGAAAACGCTGTCCTAATTCGCTTTGGCTTGCGGAACGGTTGGAGGAGGAAGCCGGGGATGTCTGGACCTGGAAAAATATGCAGAATTTTAAAATGTTTGGTCACCTGACAAAATATACTACAAATCTTTATATTAAATTCTACTTTCGAAAGATTTAATAAACAAAACCGTGTGTTCCGCAACATAACATATTTAATACAAATAAATAATTACAAATCCAAATATTTATTAAATTACACTTGCAATACATTATCATAAAACATAAACGCAGCGCAAAATTTTCTTATGTTCAAAGCTCGCAAATAACAGCCTGTGTTGGACGGAGTATCCTTGTAATGGCGTACTGCTATTAAAATTAAATTAAGCAAAGATTACCGCTAAACGACCGCCGGCCGGTTAATCTATCAACCACTTGCACATACATTTTACTAAGAATTATGAAGTAAGGAAAGAAATAATTGCTGTATTTTATAAATTGTACGCTCTTGTTGACGTTAACGTTCATGAGAATGAACAGTGTATTATAATGTTGCTTAATTGTAGAGTCTAATTTGTATGTATGTTTGCTATGTTTTAAGAGATATATTGAATTAGTTTTTAAATGCCGTGGTCAAATGGATGTAACTAAAAGTTTTGTATGAGATATGACACATTCTAAGTGAAGGGGGTAGCTAACGATTTGATTACTGTAATATAATAAGGCCTTATTCAATAAATGAGCTATTACAAAAATATTTTTAAGTTAGAACCAATAATTCCTGAAATAAGCGTGTTAAACTAAACAAACGCTTCAGTCTTATGATTTTTATTATAAGATGTAAATTAATATACCAAAATGTATCTGGACTAGAAGGTTTATAGCACAAGAATATATAATATGTTATTTTTTAATTTTCATATCGAACTTACGAATGAAGCGTATCGTAGGTATTACTAAGAAAAAAATGTAACCTTTAATAAGAACTAGTAAGTAATGTTTTATTTATTTCGATGTCTATGATAAATGTTAATACATATAATAAACTTCCTCTAATGCTCTATGTGTATAAGCAAAAAGTGAAATCAACTTGAAATATTTAAATTGCTTACATAAATATTACCAATTACCTTATTTCCAATAAGTCTAAGTTACCGCAAAACTATAAAATCAGGTGCAAGTAATAAATTAAGTAGTGTTTGTAATTAATTTAAATCTTGTAAATAAAATCGATATCATATCGATTATAATTATTTACTTTATCACATAAGTTTTAAATACAAATAAGTATTTAAGCTTTTTGCAAACATTTCTGACATTAAACGTTATGCAAATGTTGGCGTAATGAACGCATTTAAGTTTTAAAAAGTGTATACAAATAACATTTAGACGTTCTCCGACTTTCAAACGACCTGTAATTAGCATCAACGGTCAGTGCAATTATAATGAGCAAATGTCGGACGTCGTTACAAGGCCACCGCGCGCCACCCACGTTTGAAGAGAACCACTAATAACGAATAATATGTGTATGTAAATACATTATAGGTTAGGCTTAGTTTTAATACTTCTTATATAGAGAGTAGGCAGATAGAACCTGGTGTTAAAACACTTCGTTCCCCACGCACCGCCCTATTTTCGAAACAGTGTGCGTTGGATAGAGTGTTATTCCCAAAGCATGAAAATGAAAGCAAATTATAGACGCTTTTACAATCAAAAATTTTGCTGCTTTACTACGACTTTATAATAATTTATACATTTCCCATTTACATACTATTATTTTAGTAGGTAATATTGTTAAATATATAAAGCACTACTTTATATAACCTAAGCTTTTACTAGATATTAGAATGTTATCGCATTCTATAATATAAAACTCGTATTAAAGCTCTCAAATAAAATGCCTAGTTTTCATACATAAAATTTCTATGCAGTGAACTTAAGTCAAAATATTCTTTATTCAATTAGACCACTACAGGCACTTTTAAATCGTCATGTAACATAAAAATGTCAGTAGTGTCAGTCCCACAAATGCATTAAAATCATTAGCTTTCTGACTGAACATCAACAGCGTTTAATTCCAAACATTAATATCTGTAATAATTATAATAATCTTGGTAAAAAAAGTATTAGGTAGTATAGTATTAAATCTATATAAGTCTATATGTAATTATGTCGCTATTCCTCTATATGGAAAGTGAAAAACCACTATATAAATAAGTATATTTTATTCGTATGTTTGTTCATTACAGTGAAATTTATAGTAAATTTATACTAAATTCGTTAAAACGTTAAAGGCGTCTATATATGGGCAAAAGAAATAAAATTAAATATGTATCAAGTTTATTAAAACATCATTTAAATATATAATGTTATAAGATAGAGTCGACGATAATACAAATTATAATAAAATAAGAAATACTCACAGAAAATACGTTAACATAAAAAGAAATATAAAAACTATAACTCAAAAACTTTGACAATGTAATTTTCACTTGTCAAACGTAATGTTGTTTTAAACGAAGACACAAAGTATTTCATTATACAGCCTTTAGGTACAGAAGAGAAATATTATAATGCTTTAAGAAATAAATTAAATTATTGTAGCCAGTTGTAATAAATATATTTGAGGTATTTGAATTCAAATCTTAATATATTTTTTTATATATTACGCAAATATTTTGGCCATTTAGTTGAATAAAACGCAGATAAAAAAACTCAAAGAATAGCTACAGATAATAGATAAGTACCTAATTAATTTTTAATTTATCTTGAACATAATGACGCGACTCTATATTGTCTAATAACGTTGGTATGTCGCCATTTCTTAACAATGAAAAATATCTCTATATATTAATATTAATACAATCATTTGTGAAGGCTTACGGAAACATTTTTATTATGTACTTATATTAGATAATATAGATAATAAATATTGTATTTCTTTGACAGGTATGTTTTATTAAAGTTAATATGTGAATGAATATTTTTATCGTCTGTTATCGTAAGTCTTTAAAAAATGTACGTGTTTTGTTTGAAATTCTGTCATTCAGATAGGTTTGTTTCAAGATTTTCTTCCTCTTCTCGGATTTTAACGCCGAACGAAATAATAAATTTCAAGTTATGCTCGAAATAAGACGCCGTCGCCGCTGGACCCCGTCTGCCTTTCAACGCGACAGTTGTGGGCTCAATTTCCACTTCGGAAAATAAAATATTATCGCATCCTTATAAAATAAAGCGGGGTTGAGTACTGCTCCTTAACGCACAATGTCTCGAAACCTGGACCTTTGTTTATTTTTTCGCTTGAAACACTTAGAATGAAAATATAAATTCTACTATATATTTAAGGGTTATTACAATGATTACATTAGTTTTATAATAAACAATGTAGACATTTCTGGTTCCGTATGACTTGTGACGGACTTTAACGAGTGTTTCGCGTGTAGACTGCATGTTTTTTTCTTTTAATGTTGTTTTTCTTTTAGTCCACTTGAGTTACTCGCTGTAATAATTGTCAGGTGTAGTAAATGTATGTATGCACATTGTATATATATAGATATGTTATATTACAGTCTTTAGGTATGGAAAAAAATATTTTAATATTTAAGAAAATAAATAATGTTAGGCTAGTAAAGTCAGGCCAGTCGTGGGGCCACAAGGGTGCGATAGGTTGTAGGTTCGATTCCCACTCGAGGAATATTTATAATATTTCCATTCTGTTAACAAGGCAAAGCACGTTTTTGAGTGCCTACCACCACTAAACAAGTAATTCCTCCAAAATTCGGTGGAATGTCTTAACACTAGGTTACCTTGTTCCCTCTACCTATCCTGATATGTGTAGGATACAGGGAGAAACTAAAAAACTTTTTAAAAACTATCAAAGTTAAGAAAATTGACATTCTAATCAAAGAAATATATTTATTTATTAGATATACCGATAAACATTTTGCTCATCTAATTAGACAAATTGCAGTAGTGAGAATATTTAATTGAAATTTCAATTTTCTTGAGTTTTATTCATAAAGCTTTTCTTATGGCTGTAGATAATAATGACAAATTATCAGACCCTTCACTTTCGCTAAGCATAATCAATAAATATAAATAAATTACAATAAAAAACATTATAAATTATCGATTTGTAACTAAAAACATTTACAATCTAAAGAAAAACCGAAGGCTTTAAATGCTCTACAAAAGCAAATTAGCCGTCGGTATATCGATAAAAATACTAAAATGGGATTCGAACTGATGTTCTTTGGTCAACTGAACGAACTAACAATTTTTTTTAGCTTTACGCTGTATTCCGCATAATCTATTGTTAACAGAGGGCGCCTGGGAACCTAGTGTTAATACACTTCAGTTTTCCATTTTCCGCCGAATTCTTTTTTATCCGTGTTTTTGCCCGCGTGGCCGATACATGACATATTCTAAGAAACTTGAAATAAGTCGCAAATAAAGTTTAATTAACTCCAACATTTCGAAACAATTTTACATAACTAAGCTACCATTGTTAAATTAACTATTTAACACATAACAGTTCCTGAGATTAGTATGTTCTACCAAACAAACTCTCCAATTTTATAATATTAATTTAGATTTACTATTTATAAAAATATATGTAAAATATATATTTCACCATACTTATCACTGACCTAGTGTCAGCTATGAGTACATAAAACTATTGTTTTACGACTCTGATAACTTCATTGACGTTTATATTTCTTATCTTATGTACTTCAACTTTGTACGTTTTAATTGTATACAATTTCGAGAAAGGTGTAAACTTGTTACTATAGATGAATGAGATAAAACAGTTTGTATAAATATTTTGCTACCTAAGGAAAGGTATTTAAATTATTTTTCTTTACTAAACCTTTGTTTTTTAGTTTCCCGCAGTATCTCGCATACCAGAGTTCATCCCTACCAGAGTTGACAAAAGGTACAAAATATTAAGTCACTCCGTCTCCCACTTTCCTCATTATTTTCCAAATAAATTGTGTAGAGTGGGGGAACACAAAGCGACGATTTATATTGTTACCAGAGAGAGGAAATTTAAATTGCTTATTTCCCCGAGTGGAAATCGAAACCAAAAGTAAAAATAAAGTTCTAGGAACTAAGACGTAAGTAGAAGAAGTAGAGCCAAGTGTTGTGTCACTAAATCTCTTTTAACCCAATAGATATAATTCGAAATTCCTGTGTTCGTTAGCAGCAATTTAAAAATATGATTGACTGAGTACATTAACTTGTATCATGATTTTTTCCTTACATAAAAATATTGTAAGCAAATCACCACATATTCTTAATAATTAATCTTAATTAACAGCAATTATATAGATTAGGTATAATATATAGATGTAATAAATCAAAACAACTTTTATATTCATTCGAATGGAATTTAAATAGTTTTTTAGTTTGCAGAAAGTCTTACATTCTTTCTGCGAATTGAATATCTTAAATCAATTATCTACAGCTTGTACCTTAACAAATAGACAGACGGTCATAAAATCAATAGTTAAAAGACAAATAACTATTGTTTTATTATACAATAACTAATAATAATATATTTTAAATTATTACATAGGGGAATCAAAAAAGGATACAATTAAAATTAATAAATAGGTGTCACCCCTCACAGCTTAAAAATATTTTTTGCGTAACATAATCTTATAATTTTATATGAAATGAACACGGATGAGATGAAACGAGTAATACATTGCAACCCCCTTGCTACTGCGTCCACCCCTCGACCTATCTATTATCTGTATCAACAAAAAAAACAGCACACCCAATAAAAATATTCTCGACAAATAAAAACCGGCGCAATATTATTTTTATGAACTGAAACGCTTTAATCAAAATGGCTTAACGTGTCAAAATTGTCTCGTAATATAAAAAGGAGGTTTGACAAAAGCCACTTTGGAGCGAACGCCCGCAATTATCAACCAGCGCCATTGTTGTTTCAAATTTGATTATACGTATTGTATTGTAGTGTTGGTAGCAGTGGGTCGATATTTATAATCTGTGTTGCTTTATAGAGCACTAAGTTTAAAGATAAAATCTCTTTATTGTAATTCTGTTTGGTGTGAAAAATATTAGAAGTTATGATAACATTTTTTTAATATAAGAAAATTTATATTTAATTAATTAATTTTAATTTTTACATTTTATTCTATTGAAAAAAAAAAAGCTTTATAACGTGTGACACAGCTAAAGCTACAAAGTTATAAAACAAATTACATATGTACATGTAACAGATTAACATTGGCATCTTTGTAACTACAATCACAGTCATTAGATATTTCTTCATCAACTGTTAAGTATAATTACGACATCCAAAAAGGACACCATTTCAAACGTGCGAGTAATCATAAGCTTTTACGGTTTTATCGATACTAATTACGCACCTAAATGGGGACAATGCGAATATAACTTTATAATCGTACCCATTACGAGTACATCACTAGCCGTAGCCGTAGCGTAGGTAGCCGGGTCAAACATTTCGTTACGCATTTTTTATTAATGTCAGCGATTGTTAATATTTTTAACAATATTTCTAAAAGCTGAATAGTGTATAATTGGATGTTATTTGAAACTTTGTTGAGTGGGCAAGAATAACCGTCTAATTTAAACTATTTATGTTCGAACGGCCATTTTGGAATGAGATCAGTGTATTTATGATTAATTATGGTTGGTAGTTTCGTTTAGTGGGAAACAGTTGAGTTGTTTGTTCGACTATTAGTTAGTGAGTAGAGGTTTAGTAATTTGATGCTGTAAACACTAAAATTGAGACGTTGAAATTTAGTTATGGCTGATTGTAAATCTTATTTGATAATTGAATAAAGCGGGTGTTCATTTCATTTTTAATTGGCTTATTATGTTATAGTTTAAATGTTTTACATAATAGGGTTAAAAGATTTCATATAGGTATTCATTAGAAAACGCGTTCATGTTTTTTTAATCGTCATCTGGAATATTAATATACCTAAGGTAGTTAGTAAGTGAAAAGATTTAATAACCGACGGCTGAGCTTAAGCGGCTTCATGTCTGTTGTTGAGAGTAGGGGGGAAGTCACTAAGTTCTCCACATTCTACCAATTTCAAAGCCAGATCAAGAAATTACAAACGTATATAGTTTAAGTGGGGCTCGAAACATGAACTTTCGCCATATATCACACACATAATATGTACCATTGTAATAAAATAGCTTTTATAAAATTATTAATAAAATAATCATATTTATATGTAGGTATAATAGATACCTAACTAAAAAGAAATTAATTTTCCATTAAATATCTATAAACTGTTTCAAATATACTCAACGAAATATTTCTATTACATTTATAAATAAAAAAGTAAAAGAAAAACAAAGATAGAGAATATTTCACCGGATTTCGGTTCACTTGTACCTAACGCATTGATTTCATAATGCAATAAAATATTATTTATTAATAATAACTTATTATCATGTATAATTAAGATATCTACAGTATAATTACAACTAATGAAGCGATTGTTACAATGTATGAGGTTATCTTAGAGGAGTAATTATGAAATGCGACTGACAGGTCACGAACGCAGATAATGAAACAAAATAACTTTTTAATTAGACATTTTACTAACAGTGCTTGTGTGTAAGTTTTATTAAAAAAATGTATTTTGTCAATATGCGCAAATATTATCTGTTTTTTTTCTACATTTTACAGATTGTACTTATATATTTATTATTATTATTATTATTATTTGCCTATATCAATGTTTGCTTTTTTGTGTTAGCTTTCTTGGTTTTTTGTACAATTTTATTCCATAACAATAGTAATGTAGTAGTAATCCATACTAATGCAGCATTAACGGTATAAGATGAATTTTCTTTACCCAACTTTATTTACCTAAGGATATCTCTCTTCTCACCATGCAAAGGGCGACATATATGGGCATTATAACTGTAAGTAATTTTGCTTTTGTATTGACGGATTTTTTATTCTTCACAAATTTTCACTCCAGTGGCCTTATATGAATATTTTCGATTTTTTGAGTTTACAACTATAAAATTATTATACTTTTAGCTTTACGCTAATATAGGCAGAAAGAATTTTTACATTAATATTAGGTACCTACTATTAATTTTGAATAATTTATAAATAAAAGTGAATTTATAATTGTAAAGGCACTAGGGGAAAAAAACAGAGAAATATTATAAAAACATTTATCTAATAGTTTAATTACTATCTAACATCAATTTACATATAAATGATAATAATTATTAATATTTAATCTATACTCTAGGATCATAATACCTACTATTACTAACCTACATTCTGTATTGATATTTTTATCTGTTAGGAACTAAAATTATTAGAAACATATTCAGAAATATCAATTTTAGCCTAAAAACAAGATAAGATATAATTTTCTCACTAATTGAACTTTTTCATTCCATTAATACAATTTAAACGGTTGTCAGCATCTAATTTTATTTCATAAGTAATTATTCAAATTGCCCACAACAAATATTGATAAAAGATTATTCGAGCGCCATATTTTTTTTTACTGTCAAGTGTGGACAGATAAAAAAATAACTAATGATCATTGATTGTATTTGTACAGCCATTACAGTAACTTGGAATTATTTTATAAAAACTGGTGTAGCGCTATTTATAAATAGTTATAGAAATGGAATTTATGCTTAGTCCACTATTATTTTTCCTAGACGTTTTACGGTATAATTAGTTAGAACTAGTATTGTTCGCTAACTATGTATGAATAAATATAATGTAAGTAATTTTCTTAGCAGATATAGATAAGTTTATATCCCCACATATTAATTATATAAATAAATAAGAACAAAAGCTCGAAAGTGTTGGGTTATGTGTTCATACCCGAGGTACCTACTGCGCCGGTTTAGACAAATCATTACTATTCGTAATCTGAGACTAATATCTTATGAAAATATAATTAATATTATAAATTTTAATTACCACAACATTTTAAAATAAATAATTATGATATTTTTTTAATACTACTTGTATAATAAATATTAAAAACAAATACTAATTAATTTCGTATTAAATATAAATATACTAGTTCTCTAGCAAAAAACATACACAACGACCGGTATCTAATTAAAGCTTTCTAGGGACAACTTTTCATTTGCCGATACGTACATAACTAATGCTGCATAATTGCTCCATCAGTGAGGTATATATAACTATACTAATATTATATAGCTGAAGAGTTAAACGTTATATTTACTTTGTATACCCTATAATATCAATAAATAAGAAGTTATCTATATTTTAAGGTTACGGATAAAGTTATTACTTATATAGACTTTTTTTAGTCCACCTCAATTAAAAATATTACAGTACAAAATTAATACCGACGCAAAGCTCAATAGAAAAACACCTTTCATACATAATACATCATATTTACATCAAAGGTGTGTACTAAATAACTTTCTGTAGGCTTAAATTAACGAGCTCGACGTACGTTAGCGATCAAATTAGTGGCTACCGTGGTATAGTGGCATAAGCTCGACTTAACATCGATAGTAACGCTTTCAAATCCTGATAGAAAGGTGCGAGAAACTGCGGCGTTCAGTTCCGCCACCATATCTGAAATTAGACGGATATTAAGGGACATAATTCATGTATATATTCTTTATCTACCTCTCAAATGTATATAAAATATGTATATTAAAAAAAACAAAATGAACAAGTTTTTCAAACTAGAAACGTTTATCTATCTTACATATCGTAAGCTCGCTAGCGCCTCAAGTAAAATCACTTGTACCAATTAACAGTAGTTAAACTCAGCCGTATTAATGAGTTAAAATTAAGAGATAACTATTTGACATATCGTAAATAAACATTTTTGTTGCGTTCTATTTTTCTGATTTATATCATATCAATTATTTCTATATTTTAGGTTTAGAAATTCTAAGTTAACGCCGTTATGGTGAAACTTTTAATTGATTCTCATTAGCACTTATTTATAGACAGAGGGAACCTAGTATCTATTAATAAGCTTCGTTTGAAGACATTGAATAACGGCACTTAACACCTCGCCTTGTTACAAAGCACGGTGTTAAATTCCTCCACTAAAACATAACAAAATAGAATAATTTTAAAATTAGTTAGCTAGTGGTATTTCTATCCATCTTCCACTTTCCTTTTTTTAAATAGATATATAACCCTAGTACACCGCCATATTAAAAAAAAGTATCGTAGGCGTAATTTGAAGTAAAAATTATATCTTACAATTAAAAACATTGCCATTGCGGCGTAACAATGGCTATTAAAAGTCTTTCCACTTTTAAAGAGAAACCAAGACGGTAATACTAACGTTGAGGCCGTCGTAACGCAGTGGCACAAGCGCGACAGTAAACGCGATGGTTTCGATTCATTCGTTAAACTTTTAAACATTTAATTTTCGTCGCGCTGGTAACAACGCAAAGGACGGCGTTGAACTACGCCACTCAGCTCACTCACACAGTGTCTCGAGAATTCGGCGTAAAGTGGGGAACCGAAGTGTCTCGATAGAAACAGAGAGACCCAACACTAAGTAAGAGGGAACCTGGGTAAGTTCTCTCTGTCTACCCTGCTATGTGCGAGATACAACGTGAAGCTAAAAAAATACTAACATAAAGAATATATATTTTATTATATTAGAATAATAATTCAACATCATAGACTGTAAAGGCTACGTGTCAAAATTTAAAAAAAACAACGCCCGTTTCCCGCGCAATCTTAACTCCCTTTATCATTGTACAACGATCACAAATGTTTTTTCGATAAAAACTTTTTTAAAAGAACTCTTTTAAGTTATCTTAATAGCGTTATGTTAGAGGATAAGCTACTCTTTTTTTCGTGATTCAATGTATTATTTAGTTAGAAGTGACATGTTTGTGATAAGGACTTAAAGATATTTTATATCAAATTTTTTAATTCTCCAAACGATATGGTAAATGCTGATGGCGGACGGGAAAGTATTTCTTTTTATATTTCATTTAATTTCTAAGTTAATGCATATAGTATGATAGTGAGCACCCCGGATGCTAAAAGGAGTAATGCTTGGATGTCGTGATGACATATGAGCCAATGGACTCACCACAGAGGAAGTTGGAGACCGTGTTAAGTGGAGAAAATTATAGTTAATGTTTAAATATTTCTTTTTTCTTTGTATTTTGTAGGCAAATTATTCTACAAGGAGCTCTACATGGAGCAAGAAGCAAATTATTGTCTACAGTTTCTATGAATTACTAATAAATGTTTTTTTTAATATACGAGTAGGTAGGTAATTATTACATAACACACCATTATAGAGCAGCATAGATCTGACTAAACGCGATGAATGCAGGTTTAAATATTATTCGAGGAAATATTTTTATTTATAGAGGCATCGTGGCGCAGCAACACAAAGTGTGACTGTAAACGCGACAGGTTTTCGGTTCGATTCCCACACGAGGAAATGAAATATTTAATATTTTCATTTCTTCACTCTGGGTCTGGTGTCGAGGCAAAGCGCGGCGTTGACTTCCATCATTCAACATGCAATGCCTCAAGAATTCGACGGGAAATAGGGAACGGAGTGTCTTAACACTAGGTTGTCTCTGCTTGCCCTGCTGTGTACGGAATACAGCGTGACGCTTAAAAAATATAGATATTACAGATTTTGGATAGAAAAAGTTGGATAGAAATAATAGAAAAGAACGGTTGACTCAACTCTGTGTGAAGAAGATAAAAAAAGATTAAAATAATATTTAACACTATATAATTTAGCATATCTCTCTTTAAATGATGTGAAATGAATAAAAAATCAATTATACACAAAATATTAATTCATTTTTCATTTCTTAATTCGTATAGGTATACGAGTAAATTAAAACGAATATTAAGCATGACAGTTAAAAATATCGTGTAAGTAGGTAATTACTGCTCATATTACATGAATATCTTACACAGATTACGTATTTCATGCTAACTTATACATGTGTACATTTAATTAGACTTATTTATTACTTTTTTTAATTCTAGATATGTATTTTTTATCGATAGTATATATGTAGAATTTTTTATTTCATCATTCATTGAATAAATAATTATAGATGGATAATGTTATTAATTATAATACCTAATTACCTTATTATGTCATAGCACTATTATTCACCATGAATTGGCTCAAACTTTAGTCTTTAAAATCATAATTTTATTGGAGCATTAAAGTAATTCATATAAGTAATTATGTAAGTAGATGAAGCGGGCAAAGCCGCGAGCGGTTCGCTAGTTTATACTATAACTATGTTGCAATAATTTAAATGAAATATTTTAAATGTAATAGGTACTCTAGTAAAATTTAATTATATTAAAAAAGCTCCCAAAGATTTTATTAAGAAGTACCGGCGCGCTACCATAAATTAAAAGAGGAAAAGTATACGTTAGAATTTCTGTAAATAGTATCTATCTAGTAGTAGGTATAATAAAAAATTCTAACTATATTTAAGAAATTAAACATAGAAATGTAGATATAATTATAATAACAGCACACATAATTATTTGTATAATTTATCTAATGTATATAACATAAGCTTTCTAAAGCTTAATGAAAAAAACACAAAAAAAATAATTATAATGTAAGGTTGATTCAAAATTATCATCAATAAAAAAAAATCTAATAAATTGATTAAACATCAAGGCCACACCAAATGCTTATTATTGTAATTGTTGATTTGGTAATTTTTGAATTATAAAATTTTCATTTCATGACATATTTATGACATGTAGGTTTTTACATAAAAAAATATATTATTTGTGTATTGAATTTATCCAAGCTCCCCTATAGCGGTAAAAATATGAAAGAGCTTTTACAAAGCTAATGTCAATTAATGAACGGTAGCGACGGCAACGTAAAAGCTCCCAATATAAGGCGACCGGAAAAAAATACTTCTCTTTCTATAAAGCCGATAGCTAAAAAAATATTTGATTTATGTTATTATAGAAATTAGCTTACCTCCCGGAAATCGATGTGGAAATATTCTTCCATGTCTGTTTATAAGCCAAGGGTAGAGCTGGTACGATTCTCTCGGTACTGGTGCAGCAGGATGAGGGGGCGGGTGGGGAGGTAGAGGAGCTCCGAAGCCTTGCTGCTGGTGTGCAAGCGCGGCTGCCAGTGCTGCCCCTTGAAAATGAGCAAGGAACTGGTGGTGATGACTCTGAGCATCCAAATATGGTAGCCTCTTCAACTCAGGGGTTGGAAACACCGCCGGTAAAGCACTCGGTCGCAACAAAGGTCTTGGGGAAGGACTACGAGGGGACGCCACAGGAGAAGGCGACCCTGGACTGGCCAACGGCGGCGACGCCTGCTTAGGTCTCTCAGAACCACCCACTATACTGTCTATACTAAATCCTATCTTCGGCTTAGATGGCACCGCCACCACAGGGGTCGGTGCGAGAGGCATCATGCTTTCACACAACGGTTCCGTCACAAAACACAAAATCAATAGCACATGTCACAAGCACAATCCATCGTGACGCGATATACGAACGCCTCGGCGGCGCGCGGCCGAATGAGCCTTAACGCTCTACGCCTGGATAACGGAAAAAACGTCGAACATGGACTCCTTGCGCCTCATTGGTCGATGCCTGCCAATGGGAGGTGTTTCTTCACACAAGCGCGTTCATTATACAATTTGCTGGGCTGCGATTGGTCGATCGATTATTGGGGTGGAATTTGAATTCGGAAACTTCCCCGTTGGGCGGTTTCTGTCGGACACTCGTGATTTTCACCCAGCCAGATGGCGAAACGCCTCAAACTCGTTGGGTGTCAACCGGGTGGAGGGACTCTCCAACTTGGTCGGGTTAGAATCAATTAAGCCGCCGATTGGGCAGGTTAGCGAGTCTCTGCTCTTTTTTGGTCCGTCGAAGCCGGTCGCGTCGAGCGATCTTTAATTAACTCGGATGCTTTATTAGCTTAATGTCTCGAGATAAAGTTTTTTAGTTTCCGAGTGATGTATAATCGGTTTCGCGGATTTGTTTGCAAATTTGTTTTGTGTTTAATCGTTTATTTTATTATTTTACATGGTCACATCACTATTCATATGAAGGTTAATACAACACTACATAGCTTCACGTGTCTATAAACTAACAGTAACAGTGTTTGGTAAATAAGTTAATGTTTTTTAATTAAAATTTTCAGCAATAACAATGGTGATTGATTTTTGTTTTACAACGTTGTAAAAGATTGTAAAATTACAAAGTTGCATATTGATATGGCATTTAATTTTTTATCGATTATACGTTTTGTATGAAACATGCTACCTACATGTTTACTTAGGTAGGTATAGTGGTTAGTAACTTTGTCTGCTACACTGAAGTCTTGGGTTTAATTCCCGCTCAACTCTACATAGGCATTAATGCCCATGTAGAGATGACCAGGAATAATATAAAAAATAAAAGAATTTAAAAAAATATAAGTCGTGTATAATTCAATATAATAATATCAATTTATGTAACTATATCCGTATATATGTATGTATAACGTATTTATATTTATAGCATTTAAGTATATTTTTATCATTGAATATCATAGTGGTTTGCGTGAACTATAAAATGTAAAATACTGTTTTTTTCGGTGAGAAATTTTGTAAAATCCTCTCTTAGTACACCTCTATAATTCCCCAAGGAACTTACATAGAAAATGTTAGCGTTCTACGCCGCGTACTTCCGGTTCTGCGTTGCCTGTCAGTCACGCAGCTACGAAAGGGTTTTATATGCGTAGATTAAGGTTCTGCTTGGATAATCATGTGAGAGTAAAAGGAGGAAGGTTTATTTGTTTTATTGCGAATATTAAAAGAAAAAGTATTTGAATAGCAAAGTAATAATAATTGTTTCGGAATACATTCATGTAACTGCAGGTTAAAAACACCTAAGAATAAACATTTTTAATTATAGTTGTAGGATACTTAGGTATACAATTATAGTTTAGTAATACTGTTTCAGATATTTATAAGACCTAAGTACATTAAAACGTACTTATTATTTATTTATTAAACGTATTTAAATATTAATTTAGAAAACGTACTTACATATTCATAATAGGTAAGTTTATTTAGTTAAAAGCGACTCTACATTTTACTGTTGCAATTTTGTTGCAATAAAAATTATATCAAGCAGAATATGAATCTACTGCAACATAAATTATGTAGCGCAGCGTTTAGTTCCGCCATTCATGACGCGATGCCTGCAGAATTTGGCGGAAAGTGGAGAGCAATGTGTCTTAACACTACGCTTCCTCTGCCTACTCTAGTAGTAGTGCTAAAAACCTAGGTAGGTACATTTAGGTGTAGCACTTGAAAACCACAATTTCCTCCGCGAATGCATAAAAAATATTGTTACCCTATAAAATTAAATATATCTATAGGATATATTAAGAATATTTTTATAAGATGTATAAAGCAGGGGAGAGTACCTACTATTATATATCTTTTTATTTCCACACCGAATATAAAACCGAGCTATGTCTCGAACAGGAAACAGCTTAATATTGTAGTTATATACAGGGTGGAAGAGGCAGCGCTTCTTTTATTGAAACTGCATATAGGGTAATATATTTCAAACCCACACCTAAGAAATTAATCAAGGTACCTCAACAGTTTGGACGTAGGATTTTTTTTTCATTTCACGATTTTTATCCATACCTGTATTTCGTGTGACGCACACATACGTGTGCGACGTTTCCGATTTGACAGGTAAGTGTGTGCGTGCCTATGTTATACTTTACAAATGGCGTTTTATTTTAAAACGATAATTCTATTATTTATTTTGTTTGAAAAAATAACTTTTTTATTTTTGGGAATTATTTTTTTTCCGAATTATATTAGGCTTTTATAGAGTAGTTAAAACTGTGGTTTCATTTAAAGTGGTGCTGACAATTCCACCCTGTATATAAGTAGGTTTGGATTACTCTTTTTTTAGCTCTATTCCTCATATACCTAGTAGGGTAGGAGAGAGTCATTGCGTGTTGAGTGGCGGAACACAACGCCGGTCTTTATTTTACCCGAGCAAACAAACAGCCAGATATTGTAGTTTTACATTATATTACTAAGTATGCATTACTCATAACGTTAATTCTAAGCACCGAAGTAGCATAGGTACCTACACTAACAAATGACCGACCAAACGTTAACAAGCACCATCGATATTATACAATTAATTTGAATAAATAATAAAAGCTATCATTTAAATAATTGCTGCCATTATTTCTTATACACAACATGTATTTATTTATTCAATTTGTTTATTTGTTTTTCTGTCTATTTATTTTATTATAGGTATACTAGACGTTGCCCTCAAATTTGTTCACGTAGACTTTAAGACGTGAAATGGAAAATCTGTTTATTTTTTACGTTTTCCAGAACTGGAATTTCAAGAACTCTCTTAATAAGTCACTAACAAAAGATTTTGTTAATGATGTACAATAAAATATTTAATATTTTTATTTCTTCGCTCTGGTAACACGCTGATAATGCCTTTAATCACAATTCGGCAGAACGGGGCTAACGGAAGCATCTTAATAGGAACGGAGTGTCTTAACACTATGTTCCCAGGTTCCCTCTGCGTACCCTGATATGTGCTTAAAACAGCGTAAAACTAAAAAATATATTTAAATTGATTTACAAACAGAATAATAATATAAATTATATATATCTATATATGAACAAATAAATTGTTATTAAGCAATAGCCTATTTGATAGTGAGTATTAAACAATTAGATCTAGACTTAGTTAAAGTCTAGACCATTTATCTTCTAACAATGACAAATCACTGTAGAAACACTAACAAGCTAAATAATATTGCAATTAATTAAAATGATAAAGCGCCTCCATAGCAAAACTATTTGTTGAAATAAATATTTATAATATTTAACGTTAGTTTTAATTGATAAACTGATAAAACCTAAATTTAAGAAAAATAAAAACCGAAAACAATTCTTAGCATTCTATGAATGTACTGTGCTAGGAAGCCTTGCCTGGAACTTGGGGTCCCAAGTTACGACAAGTGTAGGCTTATAAGCACTTGCCTCTTCTCGCCAAAAAAAAACAGTAGAGTACAGTAGCCTATACTTAGTTTCCCCACATCAACCTACTTCTTATAATGCGACATTTTTTTTATTTTAGTACCTTTACACATTTAACTATTACGTAGGTATACTCAATTAAAGCTAGTATTAACTGATACGTGATTATATGTACAACCTAGCCTCATACTCGCATAGCAGGGTAAGCTGAGAGTCAAGACACTCCGTCCTCAGCTTTCTTTAAATTCCACAATAATCAATGTGGCGAGGAAATGAAAATAATGTATTCCCCTCAATGGAGATCGAACCCCTAACCGTCGCGTTCACACTGTCCCAAGCCAAGGCGGATTCAGTTAAGTGTAATTATACTTATTAATATAAATATAAATCTTGGAACGTTAATTTTATAGAACATATATAATTAGATAATTTAAATGTTATATATTCATTTAATTATCAGTTATTTACATAATTGTTGATTTAATCATGATTTATGTTTTATATTATAAAAATAGGATCTTCGTGGTGTCTGACTGTAAATGCAACGATTGTGGGTTCGATTTCCACTGGGAATAATAATTATGTTTTTATAATAATAATAATAATTTATTTTCATTTCTCTGTTTTGGCACTACCACTCAATGCGTCGAAAATTGGAGCGATATTGTATGTTGTTATATTATACATTTAAAACATTGCTTTAACATTTTTGCGTAGCATTGCAAATGCTTAAATTAACATAATGGTAGTAGATTCGAATTCCACTCGGGAATTTCTCATGTACACCTGTCACCTACCTACCTAATTCAAAAAATATTATTTTCTGAATTGATCTCCTGGATACCTATTATTTGTTACTACGAAAGTACCTACCTACGGAATATTTTTGGGCATAGATAAAGTCTTAATATGATACAGTCTTGAAAAAAATAATTTTAATATCTGTTTATTTCTTAATATCAACTTAGCTTCATATACCTATATAAAATAAAAATATACCTAGGTGTACAATAATTACGTCTCATATACCTAAATAAATAATTATCTTATATCAACATAATTATTCTTAATACCTACAATAAAAGGTAAAGAACGCCCGTCGGTAACAGTAGCACTATGGCAAAGCCTTCGCTGGTAAAGTTCCACACTTCAATTGAATTACTAACAATACTTTTTGTACTATGTTTATATTAGTAATTCAATTAAATTATTAATACAAGTATAATACAATACATTAATTTATTTTAATTTTTCATCCTCTGTCAGCAGCGTAAATATTTTTTTTTCGAGGCGAAAGTCAATGGCGACTATTGTTTACTATTGCCCACCAAAACCTGACAAATACTAAATATATTTGGTTTGGTTCTTTAAATCTGGCGTTCCGAGCGTGCCAGTTGAGCACATATCACTTCGCCAATATCACGTTGTATGGAGAAGACACGAAGGAGGTTGTACGCTAAATATATTTACTATAATTTTAAATATTTTGTATAACCTTAATGTAACCTCGTAACTATTAACGCCATCTATCGACAGACGTATAAAATAACCTTTATTTTGAAACTTTGTTTTCAATGGGATAACCTGTACAAATACATACAAAAATGTTACTAATGTCAATTAAAGTTTACATAATATTTCTGAACGTCAATTATTATACATATTACTTAGTATATAACAACGAGGTTTTAACAATAGGTTCCCAGGTTGCTCTATTCATCTTATCTTTATTCGTATCTTGCTATATACGGGACACAGCGTATAGGTAAAAAAATGCCCCGAGTGGTCAACCAGTCAACCCACAAAATGTACCTTAACGCTTAGCGCCAAAAATGCTTCATTTAGATGTTGGGGTTAATTGTAACTTTCTTAATTGTCTTAATTGTAATAACAGATGAAACTACTGAAATTAGTAGGTTGAAATTTACAATACCTATATGTAGGAGGAGGTAGAGTGTAGGAGAGTACCTACCTATTATGAGAAAGTTTCTCGAAATGCCTGCCGGGACGGGAAAACTCCTGATTTTCTATTTTATATCGTAATAAAGCCACACATATAAAGTTGGGAGCGACCACTAATATTTGATTACAAATACTTATGCCTAAATATTTACTTGCATTTACCTAAACTAACAGCCATCACGTTTTAACAGATAACTACGATAGTGTCAAACTTAAAATTAACAATTAAATGAGAAATATGGAAATAATATCCTTTTTAAAGAACCGCTAAATAGAAAAACAAACTTAAAAGCTTAAAAAGTTTTTAATCTGTAAAAAATTGTGTCTTATTAATCTCTTTGCCTTTTTTTAATCTGTGAACAATAGACAAACAGTTTTAAAGGATTTCAATTATTTACTTAGTATTATCTTATTTCATTTAGTTTTTAATTATACATTTATAAATAGATTATTTCACCGTTAAGATTTTGATTTGTTCAATTACTTTTTTTAAGAAAAAAAGAGAATTTTACAAAAAATATTTTAATCCCTGTGCCAAGACACTCTGTTCTTCATCATAAAGTCCACTCAAATAAAAATTGCGGGCGACAATTACTTTTAAAATATTTTTTTTTACATACTTGTGTATGTGTGTTTTAATCAAAAACACCATCTAACAGAAAAAGCCATTTTTTGTATAACCCATTAACAATTAAAATTGTTAAACAAAAGAATCCCGTTGAAAATATCCATGTCATTTTCTATAGTTTACTTAGAAAAAAGTGGTTAAAAATTAACCCTTTCTTAAACTAACGGTGCTCGACGTTCAAAAGCTTTTTAAATAATTTAAAAACATCTACTTAAAGGATTTAAATGTATTAGGAAAAATTTGACGGCATTTTTGATATAACATATAGGAGGTACCTATCTTTGACAATTTTAGAATATGCAATAACAAAAGAAAAATTGTTAAAGTCTTAATTAGTTATGAACCTATGTTTTTTTCAGCTAAATGCTGTATCATTTATGTAGAAGGGTAGGGAGGTTACCTAGTGTTAAAACACTCCGTTCCCCACGCATCGCATAATTTGAGAAAATGGAACACAATGTCGCGTTTCGTCTTCTTATCAGAGGAAAGAAATGAATTCATTCAATTCATTCTCCCGATTGGCAATTTGAACCCACAACCATCGTGCTCAGGTACAGTCTGATGCAACACCACTTCACTTTTATTACGTAAAATAATATTGATACTATCGTCTAAACTAACTATAGTTAAAGTTTAATAATAAGCTCCACAACTCATAAAGCGCACGCTATTTTCAAACATTTTACTAATCACAATTAAATTCAACTTACCCAACCCTAATTATAATTAATTTAATAGTCAAATGAATTATAGCCGAGTGCGACAAAGTTCTATCTCTTCCATTAATTATATGAAACGTAGCACGCTGTTGTACTAAATGCGAGTTGTGTAAAACGAATAACTGGCTGAAAATTATTGTGATAACGTTCCAAGTGTGGTTGAATGTGTAACTGCGATAGAACTTTGCTTAATTTGTGAGTAACCGGCGTAATGAAGTCCAAAACATAAATTACTAAAAGTGCGAGCGATTAATGGGTCGTAGCGGGCTTCATTGCTTAACGACAGGTAGTGTTGGAAGAGAAATCGATATTAATTCCTTTTTTTAAGGTTCACCCTTTATTTCCTTTATAAAAGGGTAGGCAGAGAGAACCTAGTGTCAAGACATTCCGTTCTCTCCTTTCACTGGAAAGTAACGCCGCACTTTCTCATAATTAAAAAAAAATCTTGCTATAAGAGGACTAATGCCCAAATGCCTCAAGACGATCTGATCTGTAGGATGTGTTTTTATCTTTAATATGAAACTTCTAAACCATTAATGCATGATGAAAAAGTACTCGTACATGAAACTGAAAATTATCGTAACAAAAAAAAAATAGAAACCATCGACTATAGATATGACGATCGAGTATTAGGTTCGCCTTGAGTACCACTACTCAACACGCACTGCTTACAAATTGGAGAGTGTCTTAACACTAGATTCCCTGCTATATACAAGATACGGCGCAAACATAAGTAAAAATTAATAGCTTAAGAATGTACATCACAAGTACATTTAACATCGACATCGATATAATAAAATCTCTAGCGGAATCAATCATAAAAGTGTCGTGGTACAATAACAACGCGGTGTGTGGGCGTCGCGGGGGGTCGCTACCACTCTACCAGGATTTATAAGATCGATAAACACTAGACAACACTATTTATATCATTTTTATACTTCATTCAATGATAATTTTCAGTAATTAAATGATAAATCACTCTGTTTTTAATTTTCTAATAATAGCATGCCAATAAGTAGGCTTTAATTGCGTTTTATTTAAACATACCAAGAAAAACAATATCGATAATTCAATATTTATTTATTCTCATATATTGTTAGTAATAATTTATTACTATTATGCTTAATAAACTTTTTAGCGCTCTAAGGTTCCTATATTTTTTTATATTTATGCCTAAGGTTGCCTGTAGATGACTAATAGTGATAAGGTCGACTTTGCATGTTACAGTTACATTCCTACAAAAATTTTATTGTTTTTTTTTATTTTAATTGTTTTTTATAAATTAATTTTATTTTATAAATTAATTTTTTTATTTAAAGTATATGCAAACCTATTTTTAATTTTAATTAAACACGATATCTTCAATTTTAAGTTAAGTAAAATACTCATATCTCTACGCCTACCGTACTATATTGGGAAAAGCGTGAAGCTTTCAAAAATACTTTAAATACTTTAAAATGGTATATTTTAATTTCCTCTCTTTGGTAACAAGACTAAGCGCGGCGTTGAGTTACACCATTTAAAAGGCAATATCTTAAAAATGGTAACTAGAGCGTCGTAAGCAAAACCGCGTTGAGCATTACTACGCAATAGTACCTAATGTCTAAAAAATTGGCTGGTGTGTGGGGAACGAAGTGCTAGCTAGAAAAAATAATTTTATTTAAATTATATAAACTTAAATCATACAAAGATTTCTCAAAATGTCTTGATTTTTTTTTATTTAAACAAGGCAAAAGTTAGTACTTTATGGGCACAAGTGATTTAAAAGTAAACCTTATCTAAGCTATTCACGACATTTATGTAAATGGCCAGCAATAAGTTTTCGTGCTATCTCATATTAATTAAGGCTAATTATTATTCAGACGCCCGATAAGCTTTGTTCTAGTTTATAGGTAGGTGCTTGTAGTGATGTACCGAAAGGTAAAAATCAATAATATATACCTAAAAATTAGTGATTTATTAATTATTCTTTTTTAGTTCCACGCTGTATCCCGCATATAGCAGTGTAGGCAGAGGGAACTGTAACTATTAAGACACTTTCGTTCCCGACATTAAACTACGTATATTAAAATGTATAACTTGTGCTTTAAAAAATATTATATAAAATTGTCACATTAATTTTAATAATTATTAATGTAAGTAATATTAATCAATTTTTCATATTTTTAGCTCACTAATTACCTACTTCAAATTGTAACACGATGTTTTATCTTAGTATTTTTATTTTATTCATTATATTAATTTTTGATATGTAAGCAACATGACATAAGCAGTAAGCAACAATTTTTTAGCTACATCCCGCATATACGAGAATACAGGTAGGCAGAAGGTGCCTTATATTAAGATATTCCCCACTTCCCACACAATTTTCGAACCAGATTTTTTACCAGAACGAGAAAATGAAATAGAAATAACACACTCCCTCGAATAAGAATCGAACCCACATCCGTCTCATTTAAAGTCAGCCTCTGTGCCGCTGCTCTTAAGCACCTAAATGCTAACAAAATACATTTATATACCATTTTCCATTAATTATAGCAATTTCGAAATACTCTAAATATAACATATACCCATACATATATATTAAATACCAAATTTATTATAACAGCAAAAGTAACACGTAATCATGCCTAATAATTGAGTAAAGTGTTCACGACGTAAAGATATATAGAAAATATAATATGAATAGAAAGGGGTTCATTTAAAAGTTAACAAATAGAAGAGATTATCAGCAGTTTTATGATTACAAACGGTCTAATTGCCACCCATTCATTCATCCTGATGTAGATACGAGCTGCTCATTAAAATTGTTGCCCGCAGCTACTAGTAACTAGACACTAGACACTAGAGGCATAATATGGATTTGATGGAATCTACTTTAACTTTATTTAATAAATAAAATGTTTAATTATTTATAAATATAAATAAAATGTTTAATTTTTATTGAATTGTTATATAAATATGAGAAATCGTGGCGAAATGATGTAGTGTTGGTTTGTGAACGCGACGGTTGTGAGTTCAATTCCCCAGTTCCACAATCGGGGGAATGACCTATTTTCATTTCCTGTGTCTAGTAATAAGATAGCGTGGCTTCGAGTACCGCGTTTGAAATGAATTTACCAGCTTGGAATGGAATCATCTTAGCACTAGGTTTCCTCTGCCTACACTGCTATACCTATATGAGATACAACCTAAAGGCAATTAATTGAATTAAGAGTTTATAGATATGTATTAATGAATTTCAAAAACAAATTAAGAAAAATTAAGTACAGAGGGACGGAACACTACGTATTCTTTGGTTACCCTATAAATAAGCAAGGGGATTTCTATAGTAAGTGTATTCTTAAAAAATATAAAAGTCAATTTAAAAATACACAACGCTAAGTCCACATAACATCCACTACGCCCCGAGCGTACTATAAATAAAAGACTTTAAATGCTTGTTTGTTAATTTCTTTAATTACTTCACGGAGCGAAACCGTCAATTATTGTTAAAAAATAAATATACACCGCCATAACCGAGCGTTTCAACTACTTATACTTAATTACGTTTAACTGAGACGTAACTAACTGAAAATATTGTATTTTGTGAACTTATCTTGGATGTTAGACTTTGATGTATTGTTATGTGAAACGGAACGTTACTTTTTTATTTTTATTAATAGGTATAGATTATAGAAGTAGGATTTTTAATAACATCGCTTCTACTTCAGCTTCGAGTTAAATTTTTTCACGTGTAATTACGAGGTAATTACCACAATACGCCATTACTGCAAAATAAGGGGAAAATGAAGAAAAGAGTAATTAAAAATTTTATAGTAGATGATTAAAAAATTGTACCTACTTATAAAATATCTAGTGAAACGTAACTTTATTTAACTCCTAGAGACAATAAGAATCTCCTTTTTTGCATATTTGGATGCTGAATGTAAAATACTAAATTAGTAACACAATTTTGTATTAAGTTAAAGAGGTATCTAACTCCATTTCTCTTTACCAAAACAATATGGGAAAAAGATTTTGAGATGTTTTATTTTATTTATTCTCTACCTGGCAGTAACTCAACAGCTCAGAAAGCAACGTGTAATTATCCCGGTATAAAAACCAAAAGGTAATTAATTAAACTCGTGTTCTGCGTTAAACGGAATTTATTGTTGACGTTTCGTGCTACGCATAACTAAAGTTTGGCCTGAGACATAGTTAGAAGTATATTTTTTTTATAATTTTAAAAGCCTATGTCAGGCTAAGGTAAAGGTTTGTTGTTTTAAATTTACCTTTTAAAATATTTGACATGTTGAATATATTTTTTTTTATTTTATATGTGACTAATAAAGATTTTTATTAACAACAGGAAAATGTACTTAATTTTTTGTATTGCTTGTCGAGTAACGTAACTCAACGCCGCGCTTTAGTCGACACCAGAGCGAAGAAATGAAAATATTAAATATATCAGTTCTTCGTGTGAGAATGTAACCTACAACCTGTCGCAACGCTTATTCAGAAACTTTAAAGTAATTGACGCATGTCTTCGTGTCTCAATGTCATGAGACGATTGACACAAAATAACGTTAACCTGCTTGTCACCAATAAAATTTTTCCTCCATTAGTAAAGAGTAGAGGCCGTCTGAATGAAAACGCGATGGTTGTGGGTTCGATTGTAAATTGAGGGGAATAATTTATTTTCATTTCACGCTTTGGTAACAAGTCCAAGCGCGACGTTTATATTCGATACTGAACACGCAATCTCTCGAAAAAAGCGAGAAGTAGAAAACGGAATATTTTAACACGAGGTTCCCTCTGCCTACCCTGCTATATGCGGGAAGCAAAAAAAATATTAAAACACATTACCTATGGCACTACGTGTGTACGTAAGCCTATTATTACTGAAAGTACAACGTATTTTAATTTAAAAACTTCCCGTCTATAAAATATAAAATTTATTATAAGCAAACAATGCTGAAAATACGCTTAATTTCATTAGCACGTAAAGTTTACCTGAAATTATCTTCATTGTTATAATTCACCTAAAATTATAGTTATGTTAATTACACCGATAAGAACACTTTAAAACTTTTACTTTGTTAATAAAATAAGTAAAATGTTGGGCAGTCATAAATATTTGCTATGAAGATATGAATAAAAGCTATTTAAATATTTTATATTTTACCAACATTTTATTTTACACGTTAGAGAGAACCGTATAAGACTTAATTCTGGGTTCTCCACAAATTCAGAATCAAAACATTAATTTCACCAAAACCTTTGTAGTAGGTGCCTAAGAAAACCCTAGATATATTTATGGGCGTAGGAATAAGTAAGGCATTTTCCTAACAAAAAAATAAAAAGAAACCAAAAAAAGATCAGTTCAGCTAAGATCAAATACATTTGAATTTAGAAAAATAAATAAATCTGTAATATTAATAAATATATCCAAAATTATCCTCAACATAGAAGCTAGATATAAAATCGTGCCCTAGAAATTTTATATATTAACCGCCAGTACTTAATATAACATAGCGTGAAAACCACCTATTCATGCGTTCACGAATTAGCAATTCAAACAACATTTAAGTAAAGCTAATAACGGCTAACCCAATACAGATTGTGTTTAAACTGAATTAATGTCTTCCTTCTACGCGCTCGCCACAAAATATACGCGTTTTAGTCAGGAAAGAATAATGTATTGCTTTATATTTCTATTAATAGGTTACAATGAAGTATAAAATGTTATAATTTCTCATTGTGTGTAATATTCTGTTTCTTTATTATGTCAATTGAAGTTTATCTTCACATATTAGCAGTAATTTTATAGTTTCCTTAATATTTGCAAAAAATACTGGTCAATATATATTTCTCTTTTTATAAATATGACGAAGTTTATTATTCCACCGTGGACAAATTTGTATTTAAAAAAATAATAGAAAAGTTCATTTCATATTTAATAATTGTATCAAAAGTAGATTATAAGTCACGAAAATTAATTTAAAATTACAAATCGTAAATTTATTGTTTTATAAGTAAATTTTTTGAGCTTATTTTTAAATCACCACGTCCACATATATTATTTTATAGTCAAAGGAGTTCACTAGCCTTCCTAAAATACTTTAAAAGCAATTATTAAACGTCTAGAAATCACAAAAATATCAATAGCACAAGAACAGACAGAAAATGCCGTAAAGTATTAAAATGCACCAAAATAAATAATACGATCTATTAGTTCTCTTCTGTTCTTTGATTTCGTACGTTCGTTATTTTTTTATTTTAGCTATAAGCGCAAAGCATCACTATTGTATTGACAATTGACATTGTCAACTTGACTTTGACAATCTATAAAATTACACAGCTTTTCGAACTATGTAGTATGTGTTGTTTTGTTTATTTTTATTAAAATAATGAAAAGTGACAATAAAATTAATACATGTTAAATATTTTAATGTTTAGAGTGAGATTTAATTTAATGGGTTACAGAATAACGGGCTCAAAGTGTCTTACAATATGTTTAGGTTTCACTTTTATAATGGGATGCTTTTTAGCATCTCTACCAATCGTACAGACAGGTATGTTTCTAAATTAAAGATAAGATTAATAACAAAACTAAATCCATTATGTAATATGCTACAATAGATATAATCATATGTTTTAACTTAACTATAATTTAAGAATGTTTAGTTGATTAATTCCATAAAGTTAATGTACATGTACATAAATCCACCAGGATTAACTTTTAATTGACAAAAACTTAGTTTTCAGTTTTGCTTTTGCATATATTAAAGATCTAAATATCTACTGTAAAGTAAAAATTATTTAACATTGTACTGAGTCAATTTTTATGTTACTTTTATTTTACACCTTGATGATGCATCTTACAGAGAGAACCTAAAACACTAACATGTGAGTCCAAGCGCGACAGGTTGTGGGTTCGATTCCTTCCCGATGAATTGAAATATGTAATAAGTCCATTTCTTCATGTCAATCATTCAATTTCTATGTGACAAGTTAAAATGCAGAGTTAAGTTCCATTGCACAACACGCAATGCCTCACAGAATTCGGCAGAAAGTGGTTAACACTAGGTCCCTCTGCCTACCCTGCTATGTTCAGGATAAAGAATGATGCTAAAAAATACAGTTATTCTTGAAAAGCAGAACTCATTGAGTTCTGCTTTTCTAAATAATTCATCCCACCCAAACTACATTGCTGTGCCACAATTGCCTCATACTTTGAAGTTAAACTTCTATTTAATCATTCCAGATATAAAGAGCCCCCAGATATCTTCATATTCAAGACTGCAAAAGAAGAAATTAGCAATAATAGTGCCATTCAGAGATAGATTTGAAGAATTGTTAGAGTTTGTCCCACACATGTACAAATTTCTTAACAAACAAAAAATACCCTTTCACATTTTCATTGTTCAACAGACAGACAATAATAGATTTAACCGAGCCTCACTTATAAATGTTGGTTTTATTTATACAAGGAATGACTATGATTATATAGCAATGCATGATGTTGACTTATTACCTTTAAATGATAATTTAAGCTATAGATATCCAAACAACTGTGCCTTTCACATATCTTCTCCTCAAACACATCCTAAATATCATTATGATACTTTCATCGGAGGTATTTTATTAATAAAAAGGGAATATTTTGATTTAGTTAAGGGTATGTCAAATAATTACTGGGGTTGGGGGCTGGAAGATGATGAATTCTATGTAAGACTAAGAGATGCTCATATCAAAGTTATGAGACCAGAGAATATTACTACCGGAACTGAGAACACTTTTAAGTATGTTGTTGTTTTTAAATTAATATATTTTTTTTATTATTTCACTTTGCAGTTAGACACTGGTGCTTTTTTGTTTTGTATGTTCAGTCTATATCCTGCACTTAGGAGTGTAAGTAGGGGTAACCAGGGAAACATTGTATTGAGATATTGTTCCCTAACTTTCCACCGCATTCTAGAGGCATTGTGTGTTGAATGGTGAAACTCAATGCCATGCTTTTACTAGACAAGTGATTATCAAACCCACTATCATCGTGTTAATGTATCTAATACTTCATTTGAATTATTATCTATTTTTAATTTACAGGCACATCCATGACAAAACATATAGAAAACGCGACATGCGTAAATGCTACAATCAAAGGGAGATCACACGACGGAGAGACAGAGTGACTGGCGTACATGATGTTTCATACAAAATACACAATACGCACAGTGTAGTGATAGATTCATTGCCTATAACAGTTTTGAATGTTGAACTGTATTGTAATAAGACTGCTACACCTTGGTGTCAGTGTCCAGAGCCTTTGAAAGTAAAGAAGAATTAAAAAATGTATTGTTTTAAAAATAAATCCTCTGAGTGGGAATCAAACCCACAAATGTCAGGTTCAGTCACAAATGGTGCCACTGTGCCACTATGTTTCAGACAAAAAACAACAAATAATATAGAGATTCATTCAGTGACTATAACTGTTTTAAATGTTGAACTGATTCTGTAATTAGACTGCTATGCCTTGGTGCAAGTATCCGGGACCTTTGAAAGTTTACACGTGAAGCAGGATAGTTAGAATGTATCCTTTGTACTTTATCTTGTTACTAAACTATAGAAATGAAAGTAGGTCATTCTCCCCATTGGCAATCGAATCCACAACCGTAATTTGAGTCAACGGTGTGTCACTGCCACGACGGTATGTTGACTTGACTCATTTTAATACTCAGTTTCTGTTGTATACTGCATTTTTTAATTATTTTTTTTTGTCTATGTTAGCATGCTTTCACTGTATAATATATGAATTTGATTTACCAGTGACTAAAAAAGAAAGCTGAATGCGCTGGATTTTGAATAATTAATGTATTTTTTAACTTAAATTTGGATTTCTTAATGAAATGGATTTATTTTGAAATAATTGATCCTTACTTTTTTAATTAAATAACTTCATTTATAAAACATGATCAAACTCGTTATAACCAAAATACTATGTATTCATATTATAATAATAACTAGTTAGTAAGAAAAAACCCCTAGTCTGTCCTCTTTTATAGGATTTGTATCACTTAGTTATATCAAATTATACACTATTCAAATTTAATTATATGAGTTTTACTTCCTATCATTATTTTTCTAGGAGTCCTATTCTAAAGTTAAACTTACTTGATAGAAATGGAGCCGTCGTGAACATAAACGAGACAGCTGTGGGTACCGTTCCCACTTGGTGTCATGAAATGCACATGGTCGTCTTAGAGTGTAAACCTCCTAAATCCATTTACGAACTTTGTCTCTTGAAAATTTGCTTAATAGAACGTTAGCAGGTTTATACTCTAAGACGATGATACACTCTTTCCTCGCACTGGTAACCAAAACAAATAGCGGCATTCAATTTCTCCACTCAACACGAAAACACTTGAAAAT
Organism: Heliconius cydno galanthus; assembly: GCA_036379175.1. Classification (NCBI taxonomy): domain Eukaryota; kingdom Metazoa; phylum Arthropoda; class Insecta; order Lepidoptera; family Nymphalidae; genus Heliconius; species Heliconius cydno. The sequence goes on along the minus strand of JAKRZM010000643.1, from coordinate 288,861 downwards.
AAGACTATGGGTAGGGAAAGATTTAATATCTACCCTATCTTATAATATGCGGGATATTGCGTGAGAAAAAATCATGGCATTTAAACATGATATTTTCCTGTTAGATATATTTCTCCCAAATAAGAAATAATCTTAAAAAGAAAGACTAAATGCATAAAGCTATATATTTGAGTAAGGAATTTGTGACAGATTATATTTAATAAGCGAAATTAAGTACATCAAGTATTTTAATGGCAGAAGCATTAAGAACTTACAATTAAGTTTGATAATGCATTAAAACTAATAAATACAGTCGATATTCGATTATCCGGTAAAATTATGTAAATACTTGACATTTAATTGAAAGCCAAATGATAAAGTAATTGATCACGGCTTATTAAATATTTAGTACACAAATGCATGTATAACAAATAGTCCGGTTCATCGAATTTCTACTGTACGATATAATACATTACACATTATTATACATTGTAAATTTTCTATTTCATATTTATAGTGCAATGAAGTAATTTAAAAAGATTTTACACAATAGTTTATCATCTATTTAATTTCTACGATAAAAATATAATTGCGTGATTTTTGGGTGTCTTTTATTATTATTTTCATAGTATATGACACAATGTAATAAAGATTCTATATTATAAGTTATTCGAGAAAATATTGACTAAAAAAAAGTGCGGCGTTAAGTGTCCTAACTAGATTCATTGCAAATTAAATTTATTTATTGAATATAGCGTAAACTACATTTTAGCTCAGTCAAACTATAAATGTTTATAAAAATAACGTTTTTATAAACATTTATAGTTTTTATAAACATTTATCGTTAGCACACTATTAAATTGTATTTATGAAAATAATCAAGTAAATAATATGGTAATTTGAAATCGTGAACATTGAAAGCCCAATATCAAGCTATATTAAATAAAATAATTTATATTTATATATTTTTTTGTAAACATATGAGCAAAACAGATAATAATATACCTATTCAATAAAATTAATTCATAACAAAATCTGAAATATTTCTATTTTCTATTTATTTTTAAGCCAAATTTCTATCTAAAATCCATCTAAAAATATATTTTTTATAAAAAAATATGGCTAATCGTATCACTAATTACAACTTTTACTTGAAAAATATTTAATAATGAAAATAAAATTGGTATACATTTTTTAAAAAAAATAACAAAGCAGTACGAAATAGCCTTAAAATTTGAAAATGTCATAGTCTGTGCTAAAATATTAAAAAATAAATAAAAATATTAAATTTATTATTATTATTCAATTATTTTTATTACTATTAAATCAATATTATAATTATTAAATTAATATTATATTAAATTTATTAAATGAAAATTATTAAATTTCAGAATTATTTCTATTTAAACTGAATATACTACTTACTTCTTGGTATCAACATAAGGCAACAATATTTTTTTAACAAAAAGTTACTACATAATTGAAAACATAAATAAATGATGATGATAATTATTTTTTTTTTAAATAAACTATATTTTTAATTGCGTATAAGCAATTACAAACAACATTCTTCGTGAAAATATTAATTTATTTTTAAGTACACAATTTGTTAAATTAAAAAATATTTAAAAAGCTAATAGTTAACATCTTTTGTAAATTCTAGAAACTAAGTCACCTGATATATTTTAAAAGCTATCTAATAGTTCATTATTTCAAAGTTTATTATTTAGAAAAGCACGCGTTTCTATCCAATAATATCACTTTTGCTATCACATTTGAAGCAACTATTTTCTACGTTTCGTCCTTCGAAAGGCAAATATATTGAATATCGCTTGTTATTCTGACAGTTGTTTTTTTTTTACAAATAATTCACAACGATATAGAATCTAATCTACAACTAAAATTTGAAATTAAAAGAAAGAAAATAATTGGTAACAAATTTTCTAACCTATAAACAAATACAAAACGATGTATACAAAATAAATGGGAAATTATTATAATAATCACCAATATTATATAAGCTCTAGACTAAAACACTTTAAAAGTGATGTGCCCACAAATATTGTTTTAGTTTTGTATGGCGCAAAAAAAATCATAATATACTATAGGATTACTAAAAGCAGGACGATATGAACAAAGATTCCACAATGCGCACCATCCTGCTCACTCGCGAGGCGCGCAACATGTCAGCTACAACGCGCAACTCCCTCCCTATAATAAAAAATAGAAAAAAAGTTACAATCTATTTATATGATATATTTTTTCCAGCTTCACGCTTTAACCCACACATAGCGGAGAGAATTCAGTATTAAAACACGCCGCCCTATACTTTCAACCAGGTTTTAAAGCATAATCTATATATATAAAAGGACTTGTCCTCACTGACTGAGGTAAGACGCACGCACAGCCGTAACCGCTGTGCGTAGAAACGTGGAATTTGGACAGGTGTTTACTTTTGTAATCTGGACATCCACTAAGAAGGGATTTTGAAAAATTTTTATCCTAAAGGGGTGAAATAGGGGTTCAAAGTTTGTATGGAAAAAAAAATAACTCGGCACCGATTTTAATAAAATTTGAAATTTATATTTTTAAAAGTATTTAATTGAACACGTGTTTCGTCGTTTTCTAGAATTCTCCCCCTAAGGGTGCAAATAAGGGGTTGAAAGTTTGTATGGAAAAATCTTTAAATCGCCACCGATTTTTATAAAATTTGAAATTTAGACTCTTAAAAATATTTCATTGAACACATGTTTCATGGGTTATTAGAATTCCCCCTAAATACGCAAGCGAAGCTGCGCGCGTCCGCTAGTGATATATATATATATAGACTTCAGCAATATAAATATAAAAATTCTCACGAATGGGATTCGAACCCACTACCATCGTCAACTCATCAATATAAATAGTCAAACTTTGCCCCACTGCAACATGATAGCTTCTTCAAATCGTAATTCAATTTGAATTAATAATTTAATTTATTAATGAGACCGTCGCATCGTGGCGCATAGGCACACAGGTGTGACTATAACGCGACGGTTGTGGGTTCACTAGAAGGAATTAATTTTTATTTATTAATATTTTCATTCTTCTTCTCTCTGGCATCAAGACAAGAAGCCCGGCGTTAATTTTCACTCAACACGCAATACCTCGAAAAATTCGGTGGAAAGTGGAGAACGTGAGTGTCTTAACACTAGGTTCCGTCTGCCTACTCTGCTATATGCGGGATACAATACGAATCAGGTTTATTGATTTATTTTGTAAATTTATAATTCCTATCTCAAGCTGATAAAGTTAATTATACATTTAAGTAATTAAATTACTAAAAATGCTATTATTGAAAGTAGCAACGTTAGTAGTCTTTGTGATAGACTAGAGAAAGCACATAAAAATAATAATTTTCAATTTTTCGTTGCGTTTCATCATTTTCCTATATTTTTTAAAAATTTTACTTTTTACCCATATACCGATTTTTTCAAATATATAAAAGCTAAAATATTTAGAAAACGTTGCAAAAAAATAAACAAAATACTACGATTTTACAACATAATCAAGTATTTGCAATGTCCAAAAAGTAAAGCCTCGACAGAAAAAAAATAAAACAGGGGAGATACAGAATAAAAATACACATCGAATTATTTTTTTTATTTCCATAGAAGCTTTACTACTTGAAAGGAACAAACATTAATACATATACAACGACTAAGCTAACAAATACAACATCTATCTTGGAAGACAATGAGTTACAAAAAAATATAAATGTATGTTGATAATAATTTTATAAATAAATCTAAAAGACGATAAAGAATAATTATATATATTAGAAATTTTATAATAAATTTAAAAGATATGGATATCTTTTGATAATAGAGGTCTCCTATATTATGTCAATTACCTGTCAAATTAATCTCTGTAGTGAAATTATGTTTCATATCGAATAAAAATCGATACAAATTTTAATAGGTTTATATTTTTAAATATAAAAAAAATAATGCTAGTGTTTTTATAGATATAAGATTACGTTATATTTGTTTATTTAACAATATCTGATCTTTATATAAGAGACATTCCTTCCCTTCCAAACATCAATTTTTAATTTGATACTTTCTTCATTTTTAATTTTCTTTATACTGAATAGTATAGGAGCAGTGTATTTCAATGTACACATTTTAATTAATTAAAAAACACATAAAGTTTAACCATATTACCAAAGGATATCCTTTAGCTGATACAAATACTACGTATATCCTAATTACAAAGTATACTTTCGATGAGTATATATTTTGTGCTAATTTGGCACAATCATAGGTAGAAAGAAAATATCACAGAGAAGTAATTCAAAAAGACACGTCTAAAAATTCTATTTTGACAGTTATCATTTTAATTTTGACATATCTAATGGGCACGTACTGTTTGGCCAATTTTAACAGGTTCATATTTTATTATTCCAATATTTTTGATATCAATTTTCGTCCGAATTTCTTTCGTATCGATTCCACACAATCTACGAGTATATGATATAGTAATGTTTTTTTTAAATTGATGATAAATATTAATTTATTTAAATTAAGAAAATGCTAGTTTATTGAGAGGAAGTATTTCGATCTTAATATTTACCCTGTTTGAGAATCAAACATGTCATATGACATGTTTAATTTATTATTTTATAGAAAACGTGCGTCTAAAAACTTGGTCATAAGGTTACTGAAATAGATTTTTTAAATAGAATACTACCAATATCGGTCCAATGTATCGAAAGAGACAGGGTAAAGGTGGTATACATTTGAATATAACATAGTACCTACGTTATTAATAATAAAAGTCTAAAGATTATTATCATATTGACATTAAATTTATAATTTTTTTTTATGTGATATATATATATTTTTAATATTATAACTATATAAAATATATTTAATATTAACCCTTTAATTCGCAAACCAACTTATAGCATTTTATTTAATCGCTTTTGCTATTTCATACCGTATAATCTATATATTTGATTAAGATAAAATTCTATTTTTTACAGTCGTTGTTGATATTTAATACATTATTTTAATACGTATTGAAAAAAAAAACATTTATATTAAGAAGACAGAGTATTAAAAAGTTAAATTACATTTTTAGATACTAACGATATTATTTGTGCTACTATAATTCAGTGACATTGTACTTTTTTACTTATTATACGTTAATAACATTAATGATATACAAATAAATATCGAAAATTGAATCCTTTGCCAAATAAAAATGTACACTGTCACTGAGATTATTATCATATTACATAGAATATCGAACTGTTTCTATGAAAGCGCCTTTACTCATATTTTTTACATTGAAGTAACCGTAGTGTTTATTTAAAAATTCTACGGTAACTCCCCATAACCAATTTTTGAGGTAAGACACTATCAGTTTTTTAAAGCGATATACATATTCATACTGTAAATATATAACATACAATAAATAAAATAAAAATACATAGTATATAAATATAATTTCCGTACAATTGACAATGTTATGTGATTCATAATAGTTTCGTAATCATTTCTTATCGATTATAATTATACAAATTTTCAATCAAATTCTTTTCTGAATCTCAACATCTCTATTCTACGTCACAATCCTATAACAGACGATAAACATAATATTCATAAAACGTCCAATATTCATAATTATCATATAACCTATAAACAGTATTTTTTTAATTAAAAACATTGGCACATACCGAGTACAGAATAATACTTTGACTTATTTTTATTGAGATTCTTTAATTGGAAGACAGATTAATACCAATGCACTATTAGAATCAATTTAGAAATATCGATACAATTCTTTTATTTCATGATCTTTCACCAGTTTTTTTGTTACGATGTAATAATAAATTATTAAAAAATATCAGAAAATGAGTAAACGGTTTCTTTACTTATATTATTTTCTAGATTAATATTAATAATTTAATATCTTAATAGTTATTATTATTTATTAATTATAGGTATAAAGATAAATATTTAGTTATTGGGTAATTTCCAATGCTACCAATACTTTGAAAAGTGATTAATATCACCATTTTTTACATAATTTTAATTTCTTTTGATTGGGGTAAAAATTGTAGAAACTTTGATTATAATATACTAGCTTTTCATAATTAAAAAAAAAATTAAACTATCGCTTCTGTATCGCTAATCACGTGAATACCATGTTTAGTCAAAATCAACTTGACAATATCATTGCAACTGCGCGTCGTATAATTCTTATCTTTATCTTTGAGCTTAATACTTTTGACTTTATCGCAAAGTTTGCTCACTTCCGACTTACTCTTTTTCATTTCATCCGGTTTCAACTTCCTTATGGTGGACGTGCAACGTTTTTTCCTAACTTCCTTTACCTGTTCCATATTACCCTCGCTTACCCTACGTCTATACAAATCGTAATCACTGTCCTTTGACAGATAACTATCGAGTGAACTATATGAATTTTCCACAAAACCTACCTTATCCTCGTCGATTGCGTGTTTTTTCGTATCACTTATTATTTTCACGGCTTTCCCCGGCACATAATTCGTCGGAACTTTGTCTACATACGCCATTTTAGGTTTTGGATCCAATGTCGGACTTATAGTATTGCTGGGCATGAGGAAATTCGTCTTTTTCGGTCGTTTCACGGTTATTGTTTCGTCTATTATTGATGGTTTGTCGCGTATTGATATTAGTATATTTTTGAAGCTTGTTTCTTCATGAGGTGATGTCATTATAATGTCTTCCGGTGACTTTTCATACTTAGCTATGAGATCGTTTAATACGTTATACTCACTGTTTCCGAGCAGCGTGTAAGATAAGCATATTATTTAGTAATTTTTTTGGAAAATATATCATACCAACTTGTATGTGAAAATTATATAAAAAATAAATATATTGTAAATAATATTGTCTAACATAAATAAATGTAATAAAGTAACGCTTTAGTAAATTAAAGTGACAAAACAGAAATAAAATTAAACTTTAAATGCTAATAAGTATCACCAATAAGGTGTATGTGACTAACATGGAAATTGTAAAAAAATACAAACGTATTAGTAATTTTGTCTATATCAAATAATTTGAAAAAATACTTTAAAATATAAATGCTTTTTTATAACAAACAAAAATCATAAAATTATTTCCACATAAGAAAAATAAGGCCTAGAAAAAAAAACAAAAAAAAAAGCAATACTCACGTAACACATGGAATAGACCCATACAGTCTATTTTGCCTTACATACATCAAAACTGCGTCGTCAGTCAGATATTTGGCACTCTCACCGCGTCGAAGTAACCGTCTAATGACTGTGGAACTAACCTCATTTGCTATGTAATTTGTGACTAGAGTTACATTTTTCTGGAAATTTAAAAGGCAAAGATTATAAAAAATAATTAATTCAAATTAGCTTCACGCTGTATTTCGCACACAGCAGGGTAGCCAGAAAGAACCTAGTGTCAAGACACTCTGTTCCCCACTTTCCACCGAATTCTGGAGGCAATGCTTATTGAGTGGCGGAACATAACGCCGCGCTTTGCCTCAACACCAGAGCGAAGAAATGAAAATATAAATTTAAATAAATATTTTGATCAGATTCGTCGTGTTTACAGTCACACGTTGTGACCGTGCGCCCCGACTGGTATTTATTAAAACTTATGTAATATTACTTTTTCTTTATTTGTATTATAAATTATAACACAATTTATATATATTAAAAAAATGTAAGCAAAATCATATAAAATGTTGATCTTGATTGAAGGAAAAATCTGTTCAATAATCGGTACTTTGAAGTTGTAGGTTCTAATTCTTATATAAAACATTAAAATATATATATATATATATATATATAAATACTTACTCTATATTTATACAACATGTCGGAATCGTATATAAACCTTCCAGGATCACTGCCAGCGCGTGTTACTACTACTAGGCCATGGCGGCCTACTATTGTTTCTAGCTGAAATATATTTAATTTTAAAAGTAAATTATTTCTTTATTTCATTATAGCTTCACGCTGTATCCCATATGTATCTATACTAATATAATAAAGCGGAAGAGTTTGTTTGTTTGTTTGTTTGAACGCTAAGATCTCTGGATCTACTGGTCCGATTTACTTTGTTTTTGTTTTGTATGAAAGCTGCATTCTTCAGAAGTGCTATAGGCTATATAACATTACATTACACATATAAACTAATATATTTTAAAGTACTTTCTAATTTGACATGCAATTTATTCTGCCATGTTAATAACAACCGTCGCGTCGCTATGCAACCGTTACCGCGACATTTTGATATTCATCCTTATGAAAATAAATATAATAGTCACTTTTAGCATTTTATCTAGATTGAAATTATAGTTTACTGTATAACATACTAATAAATAATTAAGGAGATGTCACTGATTCGAAATGACCTAGCCTAAGGGCGGCACAGTATGACCGACGCGAAAATATTCTTATAGTTCAAGCAGGCGTAGCCGCGTCCGGGTCCACTAGTACCATATAAAGCTGAGTAAAAAAAATGCTAGTGTTAAGACACCCCTTTCCCTACTTTTCACCGAATTTTTGATACATTGCGTGTTGAGTAAGAGAACTTAATGTGATGCTTTGTCTTGTTTTATAATTATAAATCTTAATTTAAATTTGAACTTGTATAAAATTAGGCCCAGTTATCGTTTATACAAAGAAAGAGTGCAAAAATGCATTTTTTTTCTGGAATAATGTACCACAAATGTTTTAAATTAATTGAATAAAAATTAAAGACACTACCATATTATAGGAAACAATATTACGTGTAAGTATGTACATAGTTGTATTAATTATAAATTATACTTACATCCTCATCAGACCACAGCCCGGGTGTAGCGAAGGACTCCAACAAATCAGCACCACACAACAGTTTGACCGTGACGCTGTCGTCGCTGTTGCCGTTCAACCTATAATTAATGTTGTCCGGCTCGTCTATGTTGTTCACATTCAAAATGTCGTCTGGTAGCCACGACGGGCGCCGTGTGTTAATGTTTAGAGGCGATATATGTCCGTTTATTGTATCCTGTAATGCACAAAAATTTTTCAATCATTTTATAGTTATTTTTTTCTTTCACCCTCTATCCCGGACATGCCAAGGTAGACAAAGAGAACATAGTGTTAAGATATTCCGTTCCGCAGATTCGACCGAGTTCTCGAGACTTGAGGAATGGGTGGGAATTACACCCTATAAACAACTTTGAATCTTTGCCGCTGATACCTATGACGCAATTTTGGAATGAGGCCTGTGCGTCTATTTTACAACGATAATTTTATTATTTAATTTGTTTGAAAAAAAAAACTTAAATAATTAATAATGTAATAGGCTTTTATAGAATAGTAAAACTATGGTTATGGACAAAAACTGTATAAATATAACCTATGATTAATATAAAATTGCAACTAAAAATCATTTTCACCTTGATCTAGTATGGAAATTGACGCCATTCCATATAAATATTTACTTAAGTAGTACATACAGCAAATACACTAAAGTAAACTTAGCCTTCTCGCTCGTCCTTCAGGTCGGACTGATCGATATGTGAGTCACGAATGCATATTCTATTTCACGATATAAAATGAGTCACGAATTGCAACTTTTTGTCAAATTCTTGCAATGATACTGCATTTAGTTAAGTTTAACATTTTTCCTGCATCGCAGGGTGCGGCAGAGAAATAATTTTTGAATTGAAATTTTTATACACTTCTTACATTTTTTCCTGCATTAGCGTGTTAATAGCATTAAAAAAAATCTTATTTCTAGAACATATAATATACAAAGAATTTCAATTAAATCTAACTTCTTATGATTATTCAATACTTCATGATGTATCTCACACATAGAAGAGTAGTAGAAATAAGTTGGGAACCTAGTGTTAAGACACTTCCGTTCCTTATTTTCCGCCGAAATCTGGAGGCAATGCTTGTAACTATCACATTAAGTTAATAAATTTACGATGTTACTTAAATTTATTAACTTCATGTCAATACAGTTAAAAGATAAACCAAAAATAGATAAAATATAACAAGTCATTGTTTTCATAATATTCTTTATCAGTGAAACATTGGTGTAAAAAGTAAATTTAAAAAATTAAATCTCAAGGCTGAAGGTTAATAAAATTAGTACATACTTGACAGCATAAAAAAGTTGCTTAATGCTTTTTTCCAAATAGCAGGGTAGGTAGGGTATCTAGTTAAGATAATCTATTTGAGATGTTGCTTGTTGAGTATTGGGACTTAACCTTGCGCATAGTCTTTTTACCAGGGTAATGAAATGAAAATAATTCATTTCCTCCAGCTTTCAAGTCAGACGTAGCACCACTATAATACCGAATAATATAAAAATATAAACAAAAACACTAGCTAACTAATATGGGCCATATGTATATCATAAATCTATACTTTTATATTAAGTGATTGTAAAGCTGAAGTTTGTTGGTTCAATCTATATCCTTTAAACTATCTATTTATTGAGAGAGATATTTTACTATGGGGACAAAACTGCAGTTTAATGAAATAATAATATAATCTAACTTACTTGATGATATTGTAATGATAATTTAGTTCTAGTCCATCCAGACTGTTGTGATTCCCATTCGGATATTTTGATCCATCCTGATGACTTCAATGCCAATTTCAGCATGGTTATTCTATGTTGTAAAATAAAGAAAAATATAAAATATTTACATGTAAGATATAAATATGGACGAGGAAGCATCTGTACACATTATGGTTTTTACCTAAACTTTGGGAATGACTTTATTTAAATTGTTTTCATTTCCTTGCTCTTGTCAACACACAATATCTCAAAAATTGGACAGAAAGGGTAGTGTCTGAACACTATGTGCCCTCTGCACAATCTGCCATGCAGGAAAATTTGGAAATTGAATAATATTATTACATACTTTATAAACAATTATGTTAAATAACAAAAAATATATCATCATTTAAATCAAAATTTAGCAATATTGTATGTGTCCTACAATATAACAATAATTAATTAATTTTATACACTAAATATTAAGAATTATATTTTGCAAAGAAAATCAAATGAAAAAACATTTACATTTGTATATTTACCTATGGTGTGCGGCAACAAGATCCTTCTTTCCATATGCATCATGGACTGGAGACACAATACCTCCCACTACAGTACCCAGGTTCAAAGAATGGATGTAATCTCTTGCTATTTCTGGAAATGTACATAAAATATAAGTATTATTTTTCTTATAATTTAACTTAATAAGACAATATTTCACAAGCATTTATAAAACATTTTTTTGTGGAAACAATCGAAAAAACTGAGTGACAGTAAAATATTTTTAAATTAATATTTTTTTCGTCTTCGTTTCGTATTACACAATTTAATCATATACGTAAATGACCAAAGAATATTATCTACTATACTAATGTAGGAAATATTTTGTGTATATATCTCGACACCAATTAGATAAAGGCTTATATATATTTGCTTATGATTACATTCGATGAAATAATAAAGGCAATTTCAATGCCAAAAAACTTACCAAACATTCGTAAATGCATGTAAGTCGGCGGACTGAAACTACCGCAAGCCATCAATACTATTTTTCCTTGAGACATTTTAGTTATGTTATAAGGAAAAGAACTCAAAAGTAATGTTTTTTCATATAAATTTATATATTTTAACAATACTTGTTTGTGCTAGTTAAGTACTAAAGTAAGAAGTCGCAAGTTACCGACGACTACGAATACGATTTGCAAATAGTCAAACTTCAAAGTCATAACAAAATTGGAATTTGCATTCATTGATTACTTTTTCGCTTGGTTGCCAGCTTAAAGTGACTATTGTGTGAAATTTTATTTCTAATCAAAAGTAGTGATAAAAATAAAAAATAAATATGATATGTGTTGTACTACAATCAATAATGTGTTTAACAATCGTATACGATTGACTTCATAGCAGCCATGTTAATAATAAATAATAATAATGTTTTGCTCTGGTGATTTTTTAAGCTTAAATAAAATATTCAATATCATATAATCGTATTGTACTTTAGTTATAAACATGTTTAAATTAATAAATAAATATATTTTTAATAATATTATAAATAACAAAGTATTTGTTTATCTGTGACCAAGGACGCCGCATTAAACTCGGCGCTGAAAGACGGCCATTTTTCATCGGCGTTTTGGCTGGTGAAATGTGAATGTGTGTCTATTGACGAGTTATCGATTTTTTTATATAATTCAATATCTCTGCAAATTACATTTGTAAACTCATTATTATATCGTTGAAGTGCTTTTTCTGGTAAGTTACAATCATTTACATATTATACGTTCGACCGGATTACTTACTACATACGTATATATTCTAAATTTTGTCCAATCTATACAATTAATAATCAAATTTTTCACCAAAAAAAAAAATTTTCACCAAAAACGTATATTATTATTACACCTTACTATAATTTACATGCTATAAACAATTTCTTAATTAACAGAATTTCCTAATTCCCATGACTACGCGTAATAGCCTTTGTTCAACGCTAGTTACTATAGTATACCGTTATACATTAGTAAATTGGCTTCTATTTAACTGGTTATATTAACTTTTCAGTAATTAATTATTTAATGATAGCGACTTTTCTGTATATAATATAAGTAGGACATACGTAACACAGTTCACTTAACCGGCCTACATGGTATTTATTTGCCTAATCCATTTTACTAACACATAATTGTTGTGATAGGAAAAAAAATGGCAAACCGACGTCCCCAAGGAAATGGAAGGCGTATGGACTTCGGTCGCAATGACCGTGGGAAGAATTTCCGCGGGAATGTTTCTCCCTGGCAGGGCGGAGGTCCAGGGGGTGACCTCCCAAACTTACTTCCCCTCGGTGGCGGACCTACTGAAGCTACCCTGGCCCTCGCTAGCAATATCATCAACCTTCTGCAGCCTCGTCAGAACCCGGTACCATCACTCTTGGATATGCCAATGAGACGCGACTTCGGCCCTAACATGAATCGGTATGACCGAGGTTATGGGCCTAATAGGGTAAGTGGATATAATGGAGTAAACATGTTGATTGTTAAAGGGAATCAAGTTATTAATACAATTGCTTAATGACTTAAATGTATTAACAAGTAATATTTGTATTTTAGTAAAGTAATAAATTGTTTATTATTTCTATATGCTATCTTAGATAATATATCCTAAAATATGATTTAATGTGCAAGTTTACAGATCAGCAAATGTTTGACTGCCACTCTAAGTACCAACTCTTCAATAGTCCCATAGTGGCCTATAGTGGCTGGCTGTTTCGTACTAACATATTATATTGTATAAATTCCCTTTAGATGGGCAATCAGGGTAATTTCCGGCGTACGGGAAATTACAATCGGGCTGGTGAGCGTATCAACAACAACCGTAAGCCTTTCAGGCCCAATGATGGGCAAAGGCAACAAAACAAGACTCCCCCGAAAAAGGATGCCGATTCCAAGGCTAAGCCTGTCAAGGAGAGGTAAGGAACCCAGTTTCCTTCCGGTGCTGCACCGACTTATCCGAAGTTAAGTTACGTTCTACGTTCACCGCCCATTTTAGCCACATTGGCATAATAGTTTCGTACCCTCTCCCAGGGCTTACGAATTCAGTGCATGGAAGATTGTCACATTCGTCTTCATTCAGACACGGCTGTCTGTTTATGTTTGATTTCTTTTCAAATTGTTTTTTTAATGTTCAACATATGTACATTTATTAAACACAAATTTTGTATTCCTATTTATTATATAATTAAATTCTTATATGCTCGATCGAGAAATCGACGATTATGACACTTCGTCGTAAGTCATCTAAGTATCCACAAGTGTGATTTAATCATCTTTTCTCAGGTCTCAAATTTTAATACAATTTCGGCAATTTCAATATTATATTTTAAATAATTTGACAAAAATCCCTTTAATTGATTCTAATCTAAGAGTATTATCTAGCGAGGACAAAAACCAGGATGACAAGCCAGAAAAGTCCGAAGATGACAAGCGTGAGGCTCCGAAGACCAGATATGATGATGTGAACCCTCAACTCCTGAAGTGTCACATATGCAACAAGAGCATGTGGGATGGCAGGTCATTTGAGAACCACCTGAGTGGTCGAGCCCATGCCATCATGATGCAGAAGACAGCGGAAAGTTACGCGTTGACTGCTGATACTATGCGGCAGGAGTTTAAGGTTTATATTTTTTGTAAATTTTATGTCTAAAAACAGAACAGATATAGTTTGTCATGTCATGTCTATCTGTGTGTCTGTATATAAGAATGACTATTCACTTTAGGATTGCACTCTTGAAACTTGGTAAATGTATTCTGTGACTCCTTAAAAATCTTTACATAAAAAATAATAATGGGAGATTTCATATATGAAACTGAAATAAATAAAATAATCTAAACATGTAGGGTGTTAGTTAACATGATAGGTTTTTAAAAATGACACTGATTGTTATAAAGGTAAACACTTCCAAAGTCGTTATATATACTTTCATAAACTAAACACTAATAAATTTGATGAATATCAAACATTCTAGCTAATTGAGACACACATTCTAATGAGCTACATAAGAATGTGTCTCAATTAGCTAAAACATTTGAATGGAAAACTATTGATTCTAAGTAATTTCCTATGCTCAGTGAAATAAAATTAAATGATTAATAAAATTAATGTCTATTAATATCATTCCTTCCAGATCAGGGAAATGAAGCGCACTCGTAAAACAGGCCAACAACCACCCCGTGATTTCTACTGCGCCATGTGTGATATGTATGCGGCCGATGGAGCTATACATCGCACCACAGTGGGACATAGGAAGCTCAAGAAGTATTTACATCCTACTTGTACATCCTGCCATAAGGAAATGCCGACTAGGATTGAATTAGATGAACATAGATTGACAGCAGAACATTTGAAGAATATGCAGGATAAACAGGAGGTGGTTTCTAAGCCAAAGCCTGAAGGTTTGTAATAGTTTAATTGAGTAGTCATTAAAACTTAAAGCCTGGGCGACCGCCTTGGGTTTTCTGAACTTTTCCACATTGCACTCAAAAGCAAAATAATATAAAGTAAGAAGTAATTCTTAAAACAATTCTGTGCACCTACAGCAGTATGTCGATATTGATGTAGCTATCTTGAATGCTTATAATTTGCAAATAAACTAAAAAAAGTCGAAACTTGTATTTTGATTAATTTTATGTAGCATTAGGTTTGACTTCTCTGCTTTGTAATTTTTTTATAGATTTGTAAATAAATTAACAAATTTCTTAGTAAATAACTGTAAAATAAATTATTAAATATATTACTTTATAATTTAAAAAAATGTAATAGTTCATATATTTATTAACAGTGATGGTAATATCCACTCTCAATATGGAGCAAATGTATTTGCGAGACGATCGTCAAAGATGGCGGCGCTCGGAAAGAATGGACAAGGATAATAAAGATGAGAAACAGGTAAATGTTTTGTGCATCTGTAAATGACCAGGTAGTGGGTTCGAATCCTATGAGGGAATTATTTATTTTGATTTTGCTGTAATTTATTTGTTTTTTCTTTCTCTAAGAGGTGGCAAAGAGAATGTAGTGCCAAAACCCACCATTTGCTATGCCCTACCTCATTTTGAGGATTTTACATTTGATAATATATGTTCTATTGATCTTTGACAGTTAAGAATATACTATACATTGAGTATATAAATAAAATTCTATTGTTCTTGTTATCAGAATGAAGATGGTGATGAAGAACCCAAGAAAGATCAAGAAGATGTAGAAATAAAACAAGAAGGAGGGGAAAAGAAAACAACAGACAATGAGAATACTATAGTAGACTATAAAGAGGGAGATGATATAAGCAATATGACACCTGACATGATACCTATGTACAGGTAGGTGTATATAAAAATAAAAGACACTGGCTGGGTAAACACATACTAAGTGTTCAAAGTAATTCTGACTATAACATGGCACAATTAATGTATTATACAAAAATATTCTTTCAATACAAATCAAGTAGTTAATAATTCAAAGAATAATTATTCAAAGAAGGTTCTGACCAAGTCTCCCCCTGACAAAACTTCGCGGGCAAATCCCCCTAATTTCAATTTTTTATGTTTTCTAAATAGTATTGATTATTAATTAATCTCTTTAACTTCTAGCACTGACCGTGGGGTAGGAAAATCCTTCTTATCACCATTCAGTTGCGTACAATGTACACTGTGCCGTAAGCTCTTGGACAGTGAGGAGACAGCCGAGGTTCATCTCCGTACATGGAGACACCACCAGTTGTTCCTGCGAGTACTTTCTACTAAAAGTGGACAAGGACAGGTAACTTTAAAAAATGTTTTTGTGGATATTCATTGATTTTTTAAATTTTTATTGATTCTAGGCATAGCCCTCTGCCTGCCCCGCTAGATGTTGGATACAATATAAAGCTATTAAAATATAGTTATTAGTATATATTATACTAATTATTATTTTTATCTATAATACTGTTTAAAATATAATATAGATGATATATAACTTATATTTATAATAAATATTAGCAGGTACCAGAATCCCGGAAGAGATCTCACACTGAGGAAACGGGCAATTGGAAGAGACGCAAGACCTCTCCAGATGATGAAGAAGGGGATCAGAATGGACATGAGGAGACATCTAAAGGTGAATAAATTGGATTTTTGAGATTTGCATTTGACGCATTTGATTTTTTTAGTTTATATACCTTACCTATTCCTTCTGTCTTCCCCACAGAAGGAAGTCTATGTTAAGACACTCTGTTGCCTACATACTGCGACAAATTTCGAAATATTGCAGAATTTAGCGGCGGTTTGGTATTGTTAAAGCGAGGAAATGAAAATAATTTATTCTCCCTTCTTTATATCTATACATATAATAAAACAAACTTTTCACTGTCTGTGCATGGGAGATTTGTGCTAAAAACTGTTATTGGGTAATGTAATAAAATCCAAAACAGATTTTTTTATTTTTGTCTATTTGCTTGTGTGTTTATTGACGTTAATCTTAGCAACTGCTTAATTTATTTAAATGCAGTCTTCACTGTAGTATATTGGCATACTTACCTAAACATGTAGTGTTTGTTTTATTCCAATTGGTTCATAAGAAAATTATGTCAATGTTATTTAGTTTTTTTATATATTTTTTGTCTTTACTCTACCAAAACGATGAAATTATTATCTACTAGTTAAACTATTTGACTTTCCTTATTAATTTTATTTATTGGGCGGGTTTTTTTTATCGGTTTGTATTTTGTACCAAACAGATGAACAAGCAGATGCCGAAGAAGACCTGAACTTAACTTATGAGGAAGACACTCTTCATGCTGCAGATGAACTCGAGGACTGGGAGCAGTCCGTTGATGAGATACTTAATGACGTGTCAAGGAATGATGCTGAGAGTCAGTTGAATACTTTATTTAGATTTTTTGTCTAT
Source organism: Heliconius cydno galanthus (assembly GCA_036379175.1). NCBI lineage: Eukaryota > Metazoa > Arthropoda > Insecta > Lepidoptera > Nymphalidae > Heliconius > Heliconius cydno. The sequence continues at coordinate 271,372 of JAKRZM010000643.1, read as the reverse complement.
TATATATATATCTTATGGAAAGGCCTTCAAAGAAGGGATGAACCAAAAAATTACAAAACAAAAAAAATAAATCCCTATTAACAATTAGCTTTTAAAATAATACAGGTCACTTACCCATTTTTTTGCTAACAACATTCGTACTCTAAGTTGGAATTAAGAGCTTTATTATTATTATTTACATACAGCCAAATAAAGTAAGTACTTACTTCCTATTATAATAGGGAATCGTTACATCTTACACAGATAATGAGGCACCAGAGAAGGAACCTGAAACCGAAAAAAAACCAGAACTAGAACCAGTTCAAGAAGAAGAACCAGAGGTGAAAAAAGAGAAAATAGAGCAAGAACTAGAAGATGTTAATGAATCTAAACCACAGGAAAAGAAAGAAACAGATCCAGAAATAAAGAAAGAAATCAAACAAGATGAAAAAGAGAAGCCAATCCCTCACCAGAGTTCACCACGGGGCCGGGGTAGAGGCAGGCGTCGGTATTAAATGAAAGTTACATTTAATATGATTATTTACATTTAAAATTATTGATTTTTATTATTATTGATACAAGTATGTATGCTTTATTGACTTTATTTTTATTTTATGATTTAGAATTATTCTTGTCATAGCCAAGCATTTTCTATAAAAAAACTTGCAATTTTTTTTTGTGGGTAATTTAAACTAAAGTGCTAATCGTTTTTTTTTAAATATATTTCATTTCTGTTTGGTCAATATGAGAGAATTGTTTTTGGTATTATTTAAGTACAGTTAATAATAATGAATTTAGACTTAGATAATCAAAGTATGCACAAAATATTCAAAATTCTTCCCTTAGATATATTTTAAATTAGTTATAATAGCATAGACTAACTTTTAGCAGTGGCTTTGTCCACATGGGCAAATAGAAATTACTAAGAGTTTTGTTCAGCCTTATAGCCTTCCTCAATAAATGGACTATCCAATACACAAGATGATTGATTTTCAATTCGGACCAGTAGTTTTTGAGATTAGCGTGTTCCTAAAAACGAAACCCTTCAGCTTTATAATATTAAGTATAGACTACTTTGTCTGAGTGATGTTCTCACCTTTTACATTTTTTTAATTATTTTAACAAATTGATTTAAAAATTATTTTATTTGCCATTATTCAGTTTAAATAAAATTTTATTATTATATTTTTTACACATTCAGTGCACTAGACCCACAATTATCCAAACTAACTGGGGGACAGATGTTGGGTGAGTAGTACTTTTTAGATATGTATTGTATGAGCTAATAACATTTATTCTCAAAGTAGTTGATCATTGTTCGGATAATTGGCACTTTTTAATATATTTTTTAAAAATGAACTACCATGCTGCAAACAAGTAAATAAACATTATTTAGTAATCTATATGTCTTAATGTTAATCTTGATACAATGTCTAACTTTGGTATTCTACTATATGTAGTTTATAATGTATGTTATTCGTATTTTTGAATGGATTCATTTGACAGTTAGTATAAAGATGGTTAGACTTACGTTGGTAATATTAATAATATAGATGGATATTAAAATTACATATAAAAATTTTGCTGTTATCTGTGTAAAAAAAATTGTAATACTATATATTTACATATTTTTTTTAGTTACACACTATCCCATATATATATTGCAGGGTAGCCAGAGTGAACATAGTGTTAAGACTATCCTGCAATATGCGGGATACAGAGTGAACCTGAAGAAAAGGTCCATAATAAAGGTTAAAATCCTGTTATGATAGAATTTTGATATGTAATTTTAATATATATAAATAAAAATATTAATGTTAGAATTTAGCTTATAGGAACATATTTAGCTTATAAATATTTATATATTAATAAATATTGTTCCACCACTCAAGCTTTGTCATATTTTTATTTTTGTATTCATATATGGGCAGTCATGGTGCAGGGGCCCAAAGTGTGCTGCAAAATAGACTGGTTGGGGGTCTAATCCCCACTCAAGGAAAGGAAATATTTATTTAAATTTATATTTTTATTTCTTTGCTCTGTTGTCGAAGCAAAGCACAGTGTTGAGTCCCACTTCTGAACATGCAATGCCTCCCCAGAAAGTGGGGAATAGTGTCTTAACACAAGGTTCCCTCTGCCTACCCTGCTGTGTGTGGGATACAGCTGATTGAACGGACTGATGAAGCTGATTTGTATTCATATAAATAAATCAATTGCAATGAAAGAAAATATGTGCAATACATATATGTTATTAAAAATTTCAGTTAAGTATATTTAGGTTTTCATAATAACTTTGTTTTTAGGATATTCGTTTCTTTATGTCAATATTACAAACATATTCATTGAACTATTAGTATTAAAATGACCTAACAAAAAAATTATTAAAATTTAGTAAAATCTTATTAGCTTGTTTTCCAAATCAGTAATTTAAAGTTTAGTTCAATCAAGTCCAGAAATAAATACTATTTGAAATAGAATAGTTTTTACTTCTATTATATTAATGATACTGCCCATTCTGTGTAACAATGGTGTAATTACACTTTAATTTATTTTCTTCAGTTGTCATATCTGTAAAATAAAAGTGACTGTTCATCATGCCATCTTTTTATAACCTATTGGTATTGTAACATTATCTAGTGATTTCTTACAGATTTTGGTGGTGGTGAAACAATAAATGTAGAACAGTTAAACAAAAAAATATTATTTCATTAAAAATCATATAAAATGTACTTGTAAGTTAATTATGTACTTGTTTAAGTTTTAGAAAAAGAAAACATTTTTTCATACATGAAATTGCAAGTTTTAGATTTATTTCATTTTTATTTGTACTATAATACAAGGTCTAAAATATGGATGATAATTTTACTCGAACTATTGGACACTCTTTAGAACCATTTTAGTGATAAGTTAGTTTTTCTTATGTATTAGAGTAGTGTTTCCTTGTATTTAGTACAATTACCTTACAACTTCTATATTCTTAATCTCAATAAATATAAAAATAGAACGCTTGTGGTTTTATTTTATTACTTTTATATAATTTACGTAAAATCAATTTAAAAATAATTTGATTTCAAATAACCTCTAAACATTATCTATTTTTAACTATATTTTCCTTTCCTCACTTATAAAGATATCAATGAGGTGTTCTATTTTAATATTCTATTTTGAGGACAGAATTTTGTGGCCTGCTAATTAATTAAAATAATTGCTATCTAAAAAACAGTCAATTTTCTAAGTTCTTTGTGCCTATCATAACATAAGAAGGCAAAAGTGTGACCCTAAAGAATGTAATGATTCTGTAGTAAATTTGACACGGGCAAGTTTTTAGAAATAAATAATTATACTATAGATGTACACTTTATTGAACTCAACTGACTGTTTTTTAAAATGTTCTAACAAAACACTAATAATGCATAATCATTATATAAATATAAATAGAATACAACCGATTTTCAAGAATATAGGTAAGAGATAAAAAAATCATATAAGCTATTTTATGTATTTTTCAAATTAAAAAGTACAATATGTTATACTACATAAGTACTTATTTCCTATCTTTGAGTACTTCTGTAAACGTCTTATTAAACATTTATTTCTAAAAAAAATATGACATGAAGACAATATAAAAAAATCATAATTTTGGTATTGTTAGTTACACACTTATATATTTATTATGCTTAACATTTATATAAAAATAACCTAAAATGTTTTTATACAAGTTAACTTTTCTTCTTCATCAAGTTAAGTAACAATTTAGTATCACTAATTTGAGTTTTTTGTCTTTTCTTCTGTTTTTCAACACCTTTTTGTTTAGGTTTTCTATTTTCATTCTCTATTGATTTAGCTTCAGTCTTCGGCTTTTTAAATAGATTCTTTAACGTAATATCAGTTTTTGATACTTTTTTAACAAGTGTTTCACTTTTTGCCGTCTCCTTCAGTAGTACTTCCTTTTGAAATGTAACTTTCTTCTCGGCGTTTATTTTCTTCTTTAAAACTTTATTACTAACATTTACCGGTAAAGCATTTTGTTTTTTTGTCAATTTGTTAAGTGCTTTAAGCTTATTTTTCCCAAATTTCACCATTTTATCTGTTATTACTACATAAAAGTTTTATCAAATCAACACATGTAATTGACATAAAATATAAGTATGAATTATTTTCATAATGTCAACAAAATATAACACAGATTAACTACGCGTGACAGATTATACTCAGCAATGAAATATAAAACCGTAAATGAAGAATAATACATTAGTGATGTACGAATATAATTTTTTAAACATCCGCGAATGCTAATGAAAAAAAAAATGCAAAATTAATTGTAATTTAGTACATATTCGCTTTCGTTTGTCATATTCATCGATACTGCGCTCTCTACTTTCCGTCTAATTCTTGAGGCATTGCATGTTCAGTGGCAGAACTCAATGCAGCATATTAAAGTAAATTACAATTGGTGTGTCTTCTATATAATATTTATAAAAATATATTTTTTAATTATGTTTATTAAATTTCAAAATTGGAAATATCTTAATAATAATACTATTTCCATTTAGGACGTTATAAAACCAGATGAGTTTTGCAAACGTTATCTACATTCTCTTTATGAGAATTGAATCTCCTGAAAGGAATATATTTATCGCGTTTACGGTCAGAAAGAAAGGCTTTGAGTAAGCGGTAAATAAAATTGAAAAGTAGATTAGGGAAATTAAATAAAACGCATACAATATTATATTTAATTATATTATTGTCACTTTGCGTCTGTAAGACAACGCGTAGCGCGTAACAGAAACAACGACACAAAATACACATACCTATACAAATACAAGTTACACAATGACACTGACGTCACTAAAGCATGAGCAAATAAATGCATTATCTCACTAAAACTTACTCAAAATGACGTACAAAATATTTACAACTGTCACTAATACGCTTAAATTGTATTTTTAAAATTAAAATTCATATATTATGTTATTATTTCATAAAATAACCTCATTTAAATCCGATTAATAATTGATATCGCAATAAAATAATAGACTAAATATAGTAAACATTAATCGGCAATAAATTGATACACAAACATTTAATTAAATAAAAATAGAGAATACCCAAAGCACAAATAATAAAGCAAATAGTTAAATCTAAAATTATGGTATTGGCAGTTTAAATGGGAATGTTAATTACCAGAATTTCATGATTCTTAAGAAATAAATAACAAAATAGTTTTTGTTATGAAATGTCACAGCCGTTTAAAACAATAAAATTATAATTATTTTAGATTATTGGAATTAACTAGACTAGTGTATTGGGAATACGTTAATATTATTTAAAGTGTTATGCATACTTAGGATAAAGAATATATTAAAATTCTGTAAAAAAAATTTTAAAAGGATCGACGCGTTTTCAAAATTTAGACATTATATTTTTTTACAGAACTTTAAATGTACAGCAGATCCTTAAAATGATAATTTGTGCTAAATATGATTATTACGTTTTTTAATGATCAACATTCAAACTTCTACTTCATTATGAATATGTATTTATATATAATCTATATATAAAAGCTACTGCTAAGTCCACAAAAATATTGTCTTTTCTAGGAGCTGTATTATAATATAAAAAAATAAAGCATGTTTTTTTTTATTTTAAAATAAACTAATTTTATAATAAAATTAATGTTGTAAATTATTGTTCATAATTGAACAGGTTATAAATTAATATTTTAAATCGGTTATTTTGACCATACTATTTAAAAATTTAATAATATTATTTTAAATAATTAAAATGGAAGCAGCGTTATTATATATATTATTATCTATAATATATTTTCAACATTTGAATTTTGTAAACATTTATATGAACTCTTATATTTTATATAGATAATACATATATAAAGATAATATCGTCGTTGTGCTTTTATTAATGCTTTGAAACGATGTTTAAAGAAATAATTTAAGTAGAAAAAAATAAGAAACACATTTTCATATTAATATTTTTATGTTAAAAATATATAATGTTTACACATATATATTATAAACATACGTATTAAAATGGTATATCAAATATTTTTTAAACTCAATTTTAGTTTTATTTGATTAGCTTTTAAGCGTACATAGGTACCTACATCATATACTTGTGTAAATTCCACAAATAAAATGGCTAGAATAAATTACAACAAATATAAAGCACAACGACAATTATAATATACGAACAACTTATTTTTTAGAACACATCGAATGTTTTCATGTATATTGTTGCAGACACAATTACTAATGAACATTTTTTTAATTTTGGTCATCAACTATAGATAGATATTTGATACCATATATGAAAAATTTCATAGATGGCATTTTATTTTAAGTCTTAATTTTTTTCAGAGCAGAGAGCATAGAGAATTTAATGTTATGTTATATGCCCCATTTTTCGTAGATTTTAAAATCCATAATAAAATGACATTTATACATTTTTCATTTTCGCAAAATTAAATCAATAATATCTACTTTAACTACTTCATAAAAGCAAGCACGTATATTTTTAATTTAACATTCATATATATGTATATATAATACATAAATAATAGAATGTGTTTTTTATGTATATATTATTATAATAATTCTAAACTAAATACTGAATTTCTTCGGATATGTCACGGCATACTCCGGTGGTCCTTTATTTTTCCTTACTGAAAAAATAAATAAAAAATATTTTTAAGCTTCACTATGTACCCGCATACAGCAGCATAGATAGAGGGAACCTAGTGTTAAGATACTCCATTCATCACGCGCCGTCCGTTTCCGTTTCCATCCGGTTTGAAATTGTATAAGATAAGTTGCGTAACCGATAGCCGCGCTTTGTCTGGGTAGGGCGTAGAAATGAAAATAATTTATTACGCTGCGTAGGGATCGAATTCACACATTAGCGTTCACAGTAGGATTCTGTTCCACTGCGGCACTATAGCCTCGATATATTTTTTTTAGCTTCGCGTAATGTCCCGCAAATAGCAGGGTAGAAAGAGGGAATCTGGGTGCGTTGTGTCCAGAAGATACTTCCTTCCCACTAAGACAACTTCCGTTCCCCACTTTCCGCCGAATTCGAGAGGTATAGCTTGTTGAGTGGCGGAGTGGCAGAACTCAACCCCGCGGTTTGTCTCGCCAAAGCGAGGACATGAAAATATTAAATGCTTCATTCTCTCGACTGGGAATCGAACCCACAACTGTCGCTTTTACGTCGCCCGCTTGTGCCTCTGCGCCACGACGGCCTCTTGTGTAGTTATGGATATATTATATATTTTGAGATATAATGTAATTATGATAAGAAAATTATAAAACGTATATTATACCTTCATCTTCGGTCGTACAGAGAGCGTTAGCTTTTGCATTAAACGAGTTGCAGCATCTATAAATAAATAAAAATAAATCAAATAAATCAGCTTCACGCATTATCCCGCACACAGCAGGGTAGGCAGAGGGAACCTAGTGTTAAGACACTCCGTTCACCATTTCGAGTCTAATTTTGGATAATTTTGTTAAGTGGCGGAACTTAACGTCGCGTTTTGCCTCGACACCAGACCGAAGAGATAAAAATGTTAAATATATTTCATTTCCTCGAGTGGGAATCGTACCCATAACCTGTCTCAAAAAAAATACAACATTTATTTAAGTAAAATATAAAACATTTAAGCTAATTAAGTAGTGCGGTATATGTTTGCAGTATAACACTTATTTTAGCCTACCGCACGTCTAGCCTATCAAACACCAACCATCTCGGTGTAGGGTGCAACCTTCCACTTCCGGCTACTTTCTTAAAACCATCTGTTCAACGCCAGGCCCTCAGCCCAAGGCCCCTCAGCTCCACAGGGTAAACGAACAACTTACCAGTAATAAATCCCAGCCCCTCGATCCTGGTGCGCGGCTCCAGCAGTAGCAAGTACACGGGCACGGCCGTGAGGATCATGAGGCAGCCCACGCCCGTCTCCGCGGGGGACGCCACCGCCGGGAACGCTATCACCAGCAGCGTGCAGATTATGTAGATTACTGTGGGCAGTGTAGTACGTAAGTGTTAGTATTGTTATTATGTTACGAAAAATGAGTAAAATGTTTTTTTCGCTTCATGATTTATCCTTCACATACCAAGGTAGGCAGATGGAACCTGTCAACCTAGTGTTAAAACACTCCATTCCCAATGAGAACCTTCCGTTCACCCTTTTCACCAAATTGTCTAGGTTACTAGATAGATTGCGAGGAATTAAAAACATAAATTGGTTCGAATCTGTAACTGTTGCATTTACAAGCACACGTTGTGCTGCTCCGCCACGGCGCGATGGCCTCAAGTACCTTACACGAGGCTTAAAATTTTTGTACGAAATTTTAATAAAAAGTGTAATATATTTCTCTATATACAAAAGCTAAAAATAATATATAAGCTAAAATATAAAAAATAACTCACTCGGGAAGAACAGGTTGACTTTAATGGGTCTTTCTAAATCAGGTCTTGTGTAGCGCAGTACCGGGAGGCACAGCACCGCTGCTCCTATACTTAACTGTAAGTGACATTACAAATGAGAGTTAAGTATCGTAGTTTATTGTAAAAATGTTAAATAACACACATATTTATCTTAAAAATTTTTAGTTATCTTCAAATCTTTTTAGTATGTTCAAATTATACATTTTTATGTTATATAAAAAATATAGAAAAGTAATCTAGGAAATGCAAATGTTTTATGTATAGAGGGTCTATGTAAATATGAGTTCTGTTACAATGGCGTCGCGTTAGCCATAGATAGAAGCTTCAATAAGGAACTAAAAATTTTAAATATAATACAATATATACATTACGAATATATACATAACGAAATGACTTTATGATTTTTATAGACACACAGTTTTAATTAATTAAATTAAGTATAATTTTAATATACGCTATTTAACCAAAACTTACCCAAGTGGCGAACCCGACGTAGTTAATGAGCGCGTAGATATCAGACACGGTGAGGTAGAGCAACGACAGCAGCGCGACGGCCAGCACTGCGGACGCCGGGGTAGCACGCGCCGACACCATGGTCAGCATGCCCGGCAGCTGGCCTTGAGCTGCACCCGCGTAGAATAATCTGGAAATGTTATCCGTTTTTTTTCGAACTTGAGGTTAATGCTGTCAGCCCTATTGGCTTTTACAGTGACACCGGGTAGGGAGGAGAGTACTCTGTTCCTGGAAAAATGCAAGCACTATATGGCTGCCTGTGAGGACAGTGTTATTTATTTTTTTTATATATGTATATAAGCTACCTTAACTACACACCTCTCAAATATAATAGGGATTGATAGTGGAAAAATATTCCACTTCATTTAATTTTCCAATCCTTTTCCAGAGAATATACTAAAAATATTTGAATATAATCTCTCCAAATGTAAATCTAACTATGGTCTAAACGGTCTACGAGATTTAGACATGTGTAATCCTTAAATTGATATTAGTTTTCTAAATTGCTAAATGATCTAAAGCCGGTCCACAAAGAATTGTCTTGTAAGATAGTTAAGTAAACTTTTTTATTCACGTAAATTCAATTACATTTCATTTGATTATTTGCCTGATTATTTTACCTTTGAAATTTCTATAGTTGGATAATGATAAATATTTTATAAATACATAAAATTGTAATTTAGCTAATTAAAAAGAAGCTTCGGTTACCTGGAAGAAGTCAGCAAAACCCCATTAACAGCGCCAAACGTGGAGGCTGCCACGAACAGCGGTATAGAGAGCGCGAACCACCCGAATAGGCGCTCCGCAAACGTCACAGCCACTGCGGCGGAGCCTAACACCTACATTTCAGGTTTGACATTAGGGGCAGGTTATAGTATTTATTTAGGAAACGTATAAAAATTTGAACGTAGCAGGATTTAAACCCGCTCCTCTTGAAAGCAGTCCAAGTGCTCTGACCATTAAGCCATACGTTCTCTTCAAACTACGTCAAAATTCTTATACATTTGTTACAACATGGCTTAACTTAGTTTTAAAAGTTTTTTTATTTTGAAAAACAGTTGCCAGACACGGTCAATTATAATAATGAGAGTAGAACATGAAGGAATGTGCAGAAAAATACAACGCAGAAAGTTTGCTGTAGGTAGTGCTGAGCAGCTTTTCTTCTCGAGCGAGTGGACAATGCACAAAAGTTCAGAAAGTGTAGAATGAGAGAGATGAATTATTTTCTCAATTTCAGTTTAAATAAAATTATAAAACTAAAAGGAAGTAAGTACAACTGCACATTATTAATTCAATTATTTTTTTAAAATTTTCAATACTATTGGCTAAGCATTTGAAATATTTTTGCAGAATTTCAAATTAAAATTTCTAAAAAGCATTTACCAGTAACAAAAATTTCCATACATTTCACTTATGACACCATAAAATTTTAATGTACTCAGGACTTACCTCGGTAGGCGACAGAGTGGTATAGAAAGCGACGTTTGTAAACGTATACACAATAGTAACTAATGCACAGGAAATGGCAATAGCTCGCGGAAGATTCTTGACTGGATCCTTTAGTTCTTCTATTATGAAGTTGAGATAGTTCCTGAAATCGAAGAAAAGAAATATTTTATTTTCATACATCCGCCAACTATAGCAGGTCACCAGTGAGTCAATTGTCTACTCTCCGACCAAATAAGTTTATTAGCCTGTCATTATACGACGATCGGAAGAATAAAGGGCTTTATTTTACTATAGTAGGAAAATGAAAATGATTAAGACAATCGAACTTGCAACCGTCGCTCGAACTCGACAGTGTTGCACTGCCACGATAGTCTTATTGTTTTTATTTTTGTAACTGCGGAAAAAAAAAGTATATTTTTAACTAATATTTACCATCCGTTATAGGCGAAGAGTCCTGAGTAGAAAGACAGCGCTATAGATGTTACATCGTTGGTCGTGCCTTCGAATGAGAAGTGCTCCACTTTACCTTAAATAGAGAAAAACAACTGTATCGTAGACCACAACATGGAAAAGAACGGATCACCAAGGATGGTATTGGAACTTGCTTTTATTCAAATATTATATTATTCAAATTTTATTTCATAAAGTCATAAATATTTCCAGCCAGATAAACGTTGCATTCAAAAACGTCATTTAATCTGTAACTTTAATAAAGTTTTATTCTAGGACACTCAAAGGTGTCATTATTAGAAATACTTAAAGTAAGTACAGTAAAAACAAGTTTTTTTTCCAAAAAAGTTATTTCTTCTAGAGAATAAAAACCGTTCCTAATAAAATAAAAATCTATCTTCGACGAATATTTTGTAATATGCATTACGAAGATTTTAACATAATATTCAAAAGAAGTTTAAATTAAATAATGCCACACAAGAACGTCAATAATCAGTTAAATAACATGACATCGACGTATGTAGTATGTACCTATATAAATGTGTACCAAGAAGCGAATGATTAAGATGATTAAAAAATCTAAATAAGGTTAGAAAATAAATCATAGGAACTTCCCAATTAAGTGTCATGTTCATTTTTCTTTTCTACCAAACTACGGTCGTACTCAAAAACGATAATTATACTTAAACTAACATTAAATCCTTACAATATCTAAGAAAACAACAAAATCAAAGGAAGCTCTTCCGTTTCTCAGCGAATTAAGGTCGATCCCCAACGCAGCTATTGCAGTAGTACTACGTATAAGGTATACTTGTATTGTAGTAGTTCGCATTACATAGCTTTTTCACATGAAATTAAATAACAGCCGGCGCTGACCGGATCGCGGCAATCATCTAATAAGATCGTCACTGTCCGTCTGTCCGCCGACGCCTTCCGAGAGGAAGGACTAAATTTAGTTTATTTTTTTTATTATATATTTGTTATATTGATTATATTGACTTTTTTACTATTAATTATTTAATATGTTTTAATTACTATTTTTTAAAAAATATATTTTTTTTATAATGTAAGAAAGTTTTTTTTTCTGTAGGTAGCAGAGCGAAACCAAGAAGAATATTGGTAGGAAGTCGGAAGTCCCGCAAATATATTTTTTAATTTATTACAGAGAGCGAAATAAGAAAGAAGCTACAGAAGCTAAATTCCATAATGTTAGAAATTTTATTGAAATTAACGTCGAATTAATTTTGAACATAGCGGGATTCGAAACCCTTCTTTCCCTTCTTTTAAAAGTATTCTTCTTGCCTAAATCAGAAGTGGCATAACACTTTAAAATATAAAAAAAAAACTTTAATTTACATACACATAATTTATTTTAACTGAAATAACTAACAAACATTTACAATTGAAAGAACAAAAATTATTTAACTCATCTATCTTGTCAATGTTTTATGAACGTCGATCAAAGAAATAAAACTGAAAATTAAAATCTGGTCACTTCAGAGTATACGAGAGACAACGAACTTAAGGACTGTAATAAATCAAAAATAGTATGTACGGAAAAACAAACGAGTTCTGCTCGAAGGACCGGTCTTTCAAAGTACTAAGAATTCTTATAAAAATTTCCAAATTTTTTCTTGACAGACGTCCGTCTGACTCTTGGTTAATGTATTGAACGTTTCTTATTTTGAACTGTCTGATATGTGTAGTTACTTGGAATTTTAGTTTATTTTTTAATTTATTTCAATTATGTTGAATTTAATAACGTGTATACTTGGTTTTATTATTATTATTATTTTTTTATCTGTGAACATTACTTTGGTCTGAAAGCTTTGATGAGATTTTGTTTAAAATTTGATAATTTAAAAAAGATAATACCTATCTATTTAGATATAAGAATATAAAAAGATATGTAAAAATATTTTACATAAAAAGTAATGTGAAAATACGTGTAACGGAACTAAAAGTCATGTAATTGCAAAAAAAAATATAGGAACCTATTAGATATTAACATTCTCACAATCAGAAGTGAATCATCCCGCTTAGTTACTGACTTCTAATCTAGTTTCTAAACATACAAACTTTTAGTAAAATTAACTTTTTAAAAATTGACTCAAAATGAATTTAGGTAGGTACCAAAATTTAGTAATACCTCTAATAACCTAACATTTGGTCAATGGGTATTTATTAGTTAGTTACACATATCCGTTATTTAGTTCGACAATTCAATATTCCTGTCGGCACAAAAGACCAATTTACTGGCAAATTGATTTATCTCGAGCCATTGAGAGGCGATCCTGCAGATGACACCGAATGAGAAACCTCTTAGTGCTTCAACTTGTGGAATTTTTCTTGTTGTTGTATAGAAATTAGATGGGTAATGGAGGTTATTAAGTTTGTCCGTAAACTTTAACTTTTTTTAACCGACTTCTGTAAGAAAAGGAGGTTATCAATTCGACTGTATTTTTTTTTTTTTTTTTTTTTTTTTTTTTTTTTTTTTTTTTTTTT